>OY101451.1:64762832-65362832 GCA_956483635.1 Panzeria rudis
GTCAAACTTTTTTGATGTTGCGCGCTTTCGTCCTCGTTTTTCCTCCGTAGGTTTAAAATGAATCGCAGAAAACACCTTTTTTTTGAGCAGTTCATGAAGTCGGCAATCCGAGACATGGAAAGGCCATCATTTTTTAATTTTTTTATAATTTCCCTTTCCTAACTGTACAATTTGTACCACGACCCATCTTGACTGAGATATTAATAAAATATTAAAATACTTACAGCACTTTCACTTTTTTTACGTACCTTTCCCTTAAAGTATCGCACACTTTTTAAATAACAATATTTTATTAATTTAAAGCGGAATTATTAACAGGTTCCGCAGCGTTTCTATTTTTTTTTCCAACCAAAACACGTGGTCACTTCACTAAAAGAATACTAAACTTAAATTTTTGCGATTATGTACCCAAAAGCAAACTCAAAATAAAGTACCGTTATCAAAGAGTGTAATACAGTATATATCTGGTGAAATGATTACCTTACAAACTAAAAATATGATATGAAATGTGCAAGTAGTTGTCGTTTCTATTATATTTTCCAACACTATATATATATATATATATATATATATATATATATATATATATATATATATATATATATATATATATATATATATATATATATATATATATATATATATATATATATATATATATATATATATATATATATATATATATATATATATATATATATATATATATATATATATATATATATATATATATATATATATATATATATATATATATATATATATATATATATATATATATATATATATATATATATATATATATATATATATATATATATATATATATATATATATATATATATATATATATATATATATATATATATATATATATATATATATATATTATATATATATATATATATATATATATATATATATATATATATATATATATATATATATATATATATATATATATATATATATATATATATATATATATATATATATATATATATATATATATATATATATATATATATATATATATATATATATATAATATATATATATATATATATATATATATATATATATATATATATATATATATATATATATATATATATATATATATATATATATATATATATATATATATATATATATATATATATATATATATATATATATATATATATATATATATATATATATATATATATATATATATATATATATATATATATATATATATATATATATATATATATATATATATATATATATATATATATATATATATATATATATATATATATATATATATATATATATATATATATATATATATATATATATATATATATATATATATATATATATATATATATATATATATATATATATATATATATATATATATATATATATATATATATATATATATATATATATATATATAAAAAGTTAATAAAACAACTTGTGTGAATAAACTTTATTATATAAAAAAAATGAATTATATCCATGGCTCGGACTTTCATGCACCTGCATGTAATTTGTGGTGATAGATAAAGACGGATTGACTAATTATCTATGCGAATCGTCAAATTTTAAGTAGTTTGGCATCGATTTGTAGTTGCATATTTTTGCATGTTTTTTTGGTGGTAGGTACATATGTTCGCAATAAATGCATATTTTTAAAGTTATAATAAACATTTTTTAAATGCATGTGTGTTGTGTTTTTCTTCCGACGGGGTTTATTTGAATTTAGAACGATTTTCTGGCATCCTACGTCAAATTTGGTTTGTAAACAGACCGGTTTCGGCTATGTGCCGAAACCAGTCTGTTTACCAACCAAATTTGACGTGGGATGACGGAAAATCGTTCCAAATACATGTGCATTTATTTGTATTATTCGTTTATATGCATTTTATAATAAGGGTTTTCATGAAAGCGATTAAAATTTAAATTTTTGCAATTGCCTAAACTTGAGAGACGTGTTTCATGAAGCCACTTTTAAAAGTGTTGTGCAACTTTTAACAGCTAATGTCAACCTAATTCCTAACAACAACAATGATTTATATGAATTTTTGTCACTTTAAGGGTCATTATTACAACTTGGCAATAGTTAAAGGCGAGAATTTGTCGGACGGATAAACAGTTAATCTTTATTATAACTTTACTTTAAATGAAAGTGTAGGATAAGTTAAAGGCAAGTTTATACTACATGGTAGGTTAAAGTAAATTTAAAATAAAATCCTGCCTTTAACTATTGCCAAGTTGCAATATTGGTAATAATTCTTTTTGTGATTTTTTTTATTTATTTTATTTTCGATGTCCCAAACACAAGACTTTAAGTATGAGTTTTCAAACAGTTTTTGACACTTCATTTACGAGAGTGGAAACATGATGCACATTTTGCGCAGTTTGCGAGGGTTTTGAGTGTTTTCATGAGGACCGTTAATGATTTTATTTTATTTTTGTGTAAATAAAACTTCAAAACTATACTATCTTTAAAGGGGTATAACGAAAAAACCCCGCTTGGATTTTTTAGGCAAAATCCCCATAAAAACCCGGGTAAAAGTAAGAACAATAAAAAACATGATTGGTTATTGTGTTCGTGTTAAAGTTTTGATATTGTTTCTCGTTTGTATAAATGGGAGATTGCTATAATAATATCTTAAGTTTTTCTATGAGATTTTTTGGTAAAGGTTCCCTCATTATCTCCATTCGCAATAGAGAAATGCCCATTGGATAAAGCTATACCTACGGTGACCAACCGTACACTATTATAGTGAACAGTACACTATTTTAGCCTCTTGTCCACTATTTTTTTGTGTTCGCTAATTGTAAATTTTTTTTAATACATGCCCCTTATGTACATTATTTTTTCTCACAAATACTCACATTTGTTCACTTTTTTATTACTTGCAACATATTTAGCACACAATTTAAAATACGCTTAAATTACACAAAAACTCTAGCTGGAAACCCAAAGCGTTTGATATTCGGCCTATCGTGAATACTTTTTCTCTCGAAATGAAGAGGGTGTTGAACGTTCCCTTTCCCTTCTTTTGCTATCGTCAATAAAAATTCGAAAAATTCCCCTTATCATGAATGATTTTTTTCATGTAGATCTTTTTTCTTTTCCCCTGCTTTTGTTCACTTTATTTTAAATACATCATATAATTGATATTTTATCCTTCCAATAAATTATTAAAACTTGTAAATATTTATTTTTAGGAAAAATTCAGTAAATAGTGTTCATTTATCTTAATACTAACACATTTATATTAATATTAATTCCTTGCAACACTTTTCTGACACACATGAACAAAGTTTTGCGGTGATGGAATCACAGACTATATGGTCGGTGGATGGAATACCAAATAATTTTTCCGCGTCTGTAGGGAATCATTCATCGCGTCCAAAATATATAAAAACAGAGTTTTATTCACTGCTGAGAAAATTTAATTTAACACCAAAGACTATTTGATTAAATTAGGCAGGCTGCTTGCAATTTATCGGGTAGTACAAGGGATTGGACGCATCTAGCAAACCTGGACGAATAATTCGATTTTGTTTAGATTTCTTATGGAATGAAAAGATAATTCAAATTCTTAGCACTGTATTTTTTTAATTTTGAACAAAAATTTCTTTGCTTTTTAATTTATTTTATTGATCTTCTTTCTTTTTTTACATTCACTGAGAACTGAAAACAATTTTGGCTCGAAGGGAAATGAAAATTTGATGGGAACATAAATTTCACTTGTTATTCGCGACAGGGGTGATTATAACATTCAACAGAGCCAACTGACAAGTGGTGATAAGCAAAATACACGTGAGCTCTGACGATGGAAGTGTAGAGGCTTCCGAAAGTGGCGCTACTCTGTTCTGCTGTGTACGTTGAAAAATTAAGTTAATGTAAGTTTTTTCCCTTGTTCCTTGGAATATTAATCATGCTCAATTTTTTCTGAATATAACGTTACTAACCTTAGCCTAACAATCAATTAGTTTTGTTATGTTTTTTAATCCATAAAATTTTTACATGGAATTAATTGTCACCGTAGCTATACCCCACAATAATCAAATTCAATGTGTTTTTAATAAAACAGGTAATATTTTATTGTGAAAGTAAAATATTAATTTTTGAAAATAGTGCAATTATCAATTTAAAACTAAATTATAGCAACTCCCAAAAAAATCACTAAATTGTTTTTTGTTTCTTTTTTATTTTAAGTTATGAACATTTTTATGTTGTTAATTATTTTTTTAACGAATTAAAGAAAAATTGGGTAACTAAACAGTTTCCAGTTAGGGCCTGTTTGTTTCTTAATTTGCATAAAGAAATGTAGCTTTTTCTAACTGCAATTTTTGATAACCAGTTTTTAGAAAAGTTCGATTAATCGATCACACTAATTCTTACAATTGAATTAAAATGTTGAATAAATTTATCATTCAATGAACTAGTAAGTGGAAAAAATAATTGAGTAAATGTGTCTGGTTTTGTATTAAAGGTAAAATATTGACAATACCAGAAACAGAAATCAATTTGTTTAAGGAAAAACTACACAGAAAAGAAAAATCAATCCATCCGTACTTAAATCAATCTTAATCGGTGTCAAAAGTACGGTAAGCCCAGATTTACTTAAATCAAGTACAAAATGATTAATTCCAGTACGGAATATTCAAGCGTAAAATACTTAATTTAAGCCTGATTCGGCTTTATTCATGTAAAAAAAATTTTATTTTAAGTACGACTATATTTATAATCTTTATACACACGCAGTCGTACTCGTACTGTGTTGGTGTTTGTTTGCTTTGATGATAGCCACCCTGAAGGAAATGACGATAGTAAAACTGTACTGATTCACTATTGACTTTGTCCGCAGTACTACTGACTAATTTTACCCTAGGCAATGTTTTGTGCTATAGACATTTAGCATGTGCTTGTCATTGAGATTCAACTAGTGACCATGGAACTATTGACTTGCTATAGACTAAGAGGTTATTATGGGATCACATTGAGACATTGGCACCAGAGATTTACTAGTGCATTTTAGTGATTATCGTGAACACATATGACAATTTTTACTAGCTAAGGTAATTAAATTAGATTTTTTTTAAATTTTAGTTTTGCGTGCAGCCGCATTTATTTTCAAGACATTGAAATGAGAAAATAAAAAATTGTTTTTAAGATGTCAAAAACTTCTCTGCAAAATAAAAAGTGTAGGCGATTCGTTGACAATTTGACCAAAAAGTTACCAAACTTATCGACAAAAGTGGTGACTTGGAGACCCTTGACCCCTGGTTTCCTTCAGGGCATAATTCACTGTTGTGCTGTTGTTGTTCTTTTTTATTGTTTATTATCATTGCTCGGGCATAGCCGACAATTGCCGACAAACGTCGTATTACATGCTTGATTCAAGCCCGCTGCGTATTTGAGAATCAATCTCGCAGCAAACCTGAACCAATCCCACCGCGTACTTGGATCAATCCTAATGCGTACTTTGATCTTAGCTAAATTAATATTTTTACCGTCTGGTTTTAATTAAAAAAAATTTTTCATTCCTGGTATTGAACTGAATTCATCATGTTTGTAAGCCAACTCCTTAGACAACTCAGCTAAATCAGCACAGATAGAAAGAGAGCTAAAATCCAGTATACACCAGAAGCATTTAATACGACGTTTGTCGGCACTGGAGCAAATACCAACACACGACGACTGTGTATAAAGTTTATAAAAATAGTCGTACTTAAAATATGAATTTTTGTACTCAATTTAAAAATGTACTTGGTTCAAGAATTTTTACACGATTTAAGAATTGTATCCCGTTTTCGGCTTGATTTAAATACTCGTACTCAAAGTAAATAGAAAATACTTGAATTTCGTACGGCGTTTTTTTATGTACTCATTCCAGCGTTGCCCAAGCCCTATGCGCTTGGTGCTCATTTGTTTTTGTAAAAGCACTTAGCTATAGGCTGTGTGTTTTAATACACACTCAGCACTAGCAATACGTATTTTGGCTGTGTGTTTTAATACACACATACAGCACTCAGCACTAGCAATACGAAATACACAAACAACTTTGTCTTATTAGTTTTTTTGTCGTTCTTCACTGTATACAGGCAAGCGCAAAGCAACAACAAATAAATATATGAAATATTTTTTTTCTTTGCATGGATTGGTTTTTACAACAAAAAATATTGAATAAAAATTAGTTTTTCTTTATATATATTGGTGTTTGCTCTTCCATAAGAAACTTTTGGACACCCCTGCTCTAATCCCTCAACTTTATACGTACAAAACAACTTTAAAATTTTTGTTGTTTTGGTATTTATGAACTACAAATATACACAGCGGGAAAAAGAAACAGTAAGAAGGCCTTAACAAAGGCATCTTTACACCTTCTTTTGAATGAACAAGTACTCTACGGTTCATATCATAATCATATCTTTTTTACACACGTTGTCATTGCGAGGAAGATCTTCTGCTATCTTCTTGTGGAAGGCCTGACAAATAACTTTGTAAAGAAGCCCATTTTGATGGGGTTTCTAAGGAAGGTCAAAAGCAAATGGAGGTACATTGTTCAGTCTCGGTATTTTTATATCTGCTTCTCTATTTCTGATTAATGTGATTTTTTACATATTTCGAATTGCTTCCTTCCATCCAAAGTAATTTTTTTATACATATGAGATTTACATTCGTGTATGTGTTTATTAAGAAAAAATTGGACCTGAATATCCATCGGTAAAGTGAAGGCCTTATTTACTATGCACTAGTACTTCCAGTCCCTCATATATTTTTTGTATGCGATGTCATTGCAGACCTAGGCCTTCCTCGACCCCTTATTCAGCAGGCCTGATTGAGAGCATTCTTCAGCAGGCTTGATGGAAGTCCTGATCTAAGAAGGTCTGTTAAAAAGCAAATGGAGATACATTTCTTATCCGGGTACATATTTTTATAGCGTTTTTTATATTTTGGATTAATGTGATTTTTTTTAATATTTCCGTTCCTCTAAAGTAATTGTTTATAGATATGAGTATTTTTTTACGTGTATTTATTACGAAAGAATTGGACGATATGTTTTCGACAGAATAAGGATAAGTTTATCAGTTCCAACAAAACGGCAGCATGTATGACGTCTCTTGTACGTAAATTTCAGTCTTATATACAAGTTAATTGCGAAGTACATTTTTTATTAAACAAAACGAAAAATCTAAAAGTAGAATACTCCTTCTAAAAGAAGGGAAAACGAATGTTTATCGGACCTTTTAGATACGAGTGCAGAGCTCTTCTATAAGCTCATCCTCAGAAGAGCAGATGTGTTTTGATTAGCGTCGGTACCTGTCATTACGGCCTAATCCGACGGTGTTCTCAAAACACAGTGAAGTTGAGTGTTCCCCACAAGCCTTCGGGGTGAGTCGGCCCCGAAGGCACACCTTGTGTGACTTGCAAGGTACACACAGGTAGCAACTTCTCATGCATGGCCTTCCCCTCCATGCATAAACACCTTGTTCGAGTGTTTGAGCTATATAATCTCTGCTACATCAGTAGCTTAACGCGATGCACACAAGGTATCCGGGGAAATAGAAGCAAGCAAGGAATTTATACAAAGTGTAGACCCCGCTATGCAAAATATTCCCCTTCCTCCCGCGCACAAAGCACTACCGATGCAGCGTCTGTTGGTTTAGCAACAGCACAAAGAGGCTTTCTGTGGGTGGACCGAAGTCCACGCTAGCCACTAGCACTAGGCAAGCATCAGTCTTTTAACCAACACCTCTCCCAGCGATTTTGGTAGCAACCACAGCCACCACGTGAGCTCCCGAAGGAGACCTCACCAACAACCAGCCACAGAATCATCCTTCCGTTGAGGGAGAGACGAAGTCCGCCAGCGACATCATCCCAGATGATGTCGCTTTAATGGCGAGCATCATCTCTTTAACCCTCTGGAAAGCAGGTCATCTGTGGGGCAACTGGTTCCCGTGGTACCAGTTCCTGCTACTGGTAAAGCCTCAAAAGAAAACCCCTAGAGGTTAGCTTTCTATCGACTTTGGTCTTGGGGTAAACCATAGGTGCCTGTTCACCTCCTTACTGACTCGCGTAGGCAAGCCTACTTCCTTAAATAAATATTTGCACGACCATTGCTCTATCTCCAGAGATTGGGTAGTGACACATATGTTTTAGGGGTAATTGGCCAAAGGTAATGTCAGCAAAAACCAATTACCCTATCCCCAGAAAGCACAACATCAAGGCTATCGAAATCACCAAGATGTATCACCCGTGCTCCCCGGGGGGCCTGAGAAGAAGTAGAAAAGAATTACGTTTTGAATCTTATTTCAGGACTTTGAAGGCCTTCAAAAAGACATGTTAAGTGAGTGCCTCATATATTTTACCGCCGAGTAGTTTCGTCGGGTTAAATATAAGTTCATCAGCACCAACATAGGCGGCATAACAGCAGCATGTATGATGTGTCTTGTACGTAAATTTCAGTTTTATATACAAATTACTTCCGAAAAAATAGTACGAGAATGTTTGTTATTTATAAAGTACATTGTTTGATGAATAAAACGAGAAGTCTAAAAAGAGAATACACCTAGTTCTGTTTTTACGCGAATTTGTTTTAACGCGATTACAAAAAATATTTCATTCCGTTTTTACACGATTTGATTTGATTTAACGCGGTCGAAAAATGTATGTATTTTTATCAGAAAAACGTACGTATGGGGCATTATTTTTGAAGCGTACAGCCCAAAATTTAACCGAAATTCCTTGATATTTTGCATAAATATAGTTCTAGTAAGTACAAATGTGTATACACATTTTTTGTGTATGATGTTTATTGGTCGAGTTATGGGGTGCGAAAGTGCTGCTGTTTTTGGAAAAATATTTTTTTTTTATTTTTTCGACCCAAAAAAAATAGAAAACAAAAAATTTAAATAAGTGATTCTTGTAGAGAATCGTCTGATTAAAAAAAAATATTTAACTAAAAAAAAATTCATGTTCAAAACCGGAAATGATCAATTGAAATTAAAATGTTTCTAACTTTGACCTTTAACCTGTTTTATTTTTCTTATTTTTACTTAAATTAGCGTATGATGTCCTCATTATACTGTAAAATGTCATAATGGCATCCCCATAAGTTTAAAAGTTATCCAAATTTCTTTGCATGAACCCAGCTTTGCCAAATGCGCATTGAGCATTTTTGCAGTTTTTTTTTATTAAAAAATAAGTTTTTCTGTAAATTGTACAGATTTTGCGTTTTTTTTTTTCATTTTTTAATCTCAATTTTCTTATTTTAATTTCAATTTCTGAGAACATAGTTTTACCCATTTATTATTGTTAACTAGTACTTTTTCAAACAGCAAGAGGGAATTCATACACATTTAATTAAGTCTACGAAAGTTGTGTTTTTCTATATGGAGTTTGCTATTATTGTTTGTAAGTTGACTTCATACGTAAAAACAAAATACTGTGCTTTTATCACGTCCTATATTAATATTAATTCGCTTTGCCCTAGTAAAAAAAACAAGTTGCACAGTTTCTTCATTGAAATAATTCGATCTCTTAAAGAATGAATATGAGATAAAACTCTGTAAAATATATACCAAAATAAAGGGTAAGCCCCATAGAATTCGCAGCCATATAAATATTTTCAGAACTCTCTTAGAGAAACTTTAGTAATTCACAGAAAGAAAATATATTTTCTTTTGGCTAAAAAAGTGTATTAAATAAATATATTATTTTAATTACTTTATTTATTGAATTTTACTCCCCTTACATCTTTAGGTTAATTGGGAAAAACAATTTCCCTGTGTGATATTAGTAATTTTTAGGGATGTAACTACAAGCCTTTTTGCCGATACGATACCGATACTCAAAAAGAAATATCGGCGATACCGATTCCGATACCGATACGCATATTGAAATTATGGTCAAGTTTAAATTAATAAAACGCAAGTAGGGTAATTGGTTTATTATACAAAATTACATTGTAAGAGATTATTAATATTTAAAATTATATTAACCCATTAAAAAATTTTAAGACATTTTTAAGGAACTACATTTTCATTGCTTCCAAAGAATCTATATTAAAAGTAGAAAAGCAAGTAAAACTTTATTTAAGTCATTCAAAAGTCATTCAAATTACATTGTAAGAGATTATTAATATTTAAAATTATATTAACCCATTAAAAAATTTTAAGACATTTTTAAGGAACTACATTTTCATTGCTTCCAAAGAATCTATATTAAAAGTAGAAAAGCAAGTAAAACTTTATTTAAGTCATTCAAAAGTTTATAATTCCTTTATAATTTAAAAAAAATACTAGCCATGCCTTTTAAAAAATCTATTTTTTAATATTCAGCTAATATTCTTCAAAATAACTTAATAGTTTAATTGTTAAAATTCTTCAAAAAGTTTAAACAGGGTGGGCAAATTTGAGGTTAGGAAGTAAATAGGCTTAGAAACACATTTCTTTTGACAAATTCAGTTTTATTGATACCAATGTAAAGTAGAAATATGGAAATTAATAATGCAATATGATGTCGGGCAAATGTCCACCGTCAGCACGTCGGCAGACGTCCGCTCTTTTCACAAAATTTTCAACCACATTTTGCAACAAAGCTTCGCTTATCTCATCAATGCAGCGCCAAATTTCATCTTTCAGAGCGTCAGTTGTTTGTGGTTTGTTCACGTAAACCCGGTCTTTCAAATGACCGCAGAGAAAATAATCCAGCGGCGTTAAATCACAAGAACGAGGCGTCCAATTGACATCGCCAAATCGAGAATAACTGAATTGTTTGGCCAGCTGTGTGGCTTTTGTCGCCGTCTTGCTGAAACCAAAGGTCAGTTATGTCAACATTAGCCAATTGTGGCCACAAAAAAATCGGTTATCATGATTTGGTAGCGCAGAGAATTCACGGTGACGGCGTTTCCTTGCTCATTTTCGAAAAAATACGGGCGATGATGCCACCTGACCACAAACCGTACCACACGGTCACTTTCTTTCGATGTAATGGTTTTTCGAGGACTGTTCGTGGATTTTGTGACCCCCATATGCGACAATTTTCTTTGTTTACATAACCGACTAATTGAAAATGGGCCTCATCTCTAAAGATGATTTTGTTGAAAAATGTCTTGTTTTCGTTCAGTTTTTCAAACAATCAATTCACAAACGTTCGACGCAAACAAAGGTCGGCCGGCTTTAATTCTTGAACGATTTGAACTTTACAAGCGTGAAGATAAATATCTTTATGCAAAATGTTGCCCAAAGTGGCTTTGGTGATGGCCAATTGTTGCGAACGTCGACGCGTTGATGTTCCAGGCTCATTCTCAACACTTTGCTGTACATCGGATATGTTTGCATCACTACGGCCACTACGAGCGTATTATTTTGGTCTATTGTCAGCAACAGTACCGTGAGCCTCGAATTTCGCGATTAAATTACGCACAGCGGTCTCAGAAGGAGCCTGATTACGAGGAAAAGCTGCTCCAATTTTACGAAGGGATACAGTAAATTTTTCACCATTTTGATAGTAAATTTTCATAATTAAAATTCGTTGCTCAATAGTGTAGCGTTCCGTGATTATAATTTCCCAAGTTTTCTCTAAATAAATGCCAAAGTATGACAGCTCAATTCTTGACATTTCATCATTTGACAGCCTATTTACTTCCTAACCTCAAATTTGCCCACCATTTAATTATTCACTTAAATTTACATGAAAGCATAATTTTGCGTTCTAATTCGCATAAAAAGAAATAAGTTGCGAAAATTGATAATTTTTCATCTTTTTTCCTTGAAGAAAAATCATTATAGAACGCCCAAAAAAGAAATTTTTCTTAGCATCGCTTCCAATTCGGTGATTGGTAATCGAAAAAGAGAACTTCTTGCAATGACAAAGATATCTAAAACTAAGTAGAAATTATCCAAATTTGCCCTACTTCCGGATCGCAATTTCTACATTTTCATGGCTTCTTTGGAGTGTCTTTTTTGCTGGGAAAAGATTTAAGAAACAGCGAATTGCATTTGAATTGACGGTAAAATTAACAAAAAATTAATTATTTTTTTACAAAATAGCAGCGTAAAATATTATTAATTAAAATTGATATTAATAAGATTTAAAAAACAACGAATATAGTTTAATTCATGGTAAAATTAACAAAAAATAAATTATTTGTTTAAAAAAAACTGAAAAAATTTTAAAAAGTATCGTCGTATCGACTGTAAAATATCGCCGATACCGATGTATCGGAAAATCTCAAGTATCGTCGATATATCGGTATCGGTTACTTCCCTATTATATCGCATATTTCAACTCAAATACTTCTTTTTCAAATAATTAAAAAATTTATAAATTTGGGTAGCCATATTTTCTTACCTGTTGCCCATTATCAAACTTTTACAGTATAATGAGGACACCATAGGCTACATTTGAAAAAAATAAAATAAAAAATGTCGAAGTAAGAAAAATTTTATGGGTCGATTATGGATGGCAACCGAACTTTAGTTGCGTTGCCAGGCGGCAAAAGACAATTTGTGGTTGTCAGAGAAGAGCTAAAAATCAAATAAACTTAACAGCGCTGAGTTGCCAGTTGCCATCCGTAATATGCATTTTAGCAACTGGCAACCTAACTGAAGTTCGGTTGAAATCCATAATAGATCCATTAATTTCAATTGGTCATATACGGTTTTGATCAATAAAAAAACAGTTTTTTTTTAAGATCAGACGATTTGCTATAAGAATTACTTATTGAAATTTTTTGTTTTATTTTTTTTCTAGTTCGAAACAATAATTTAAAAAAATCAAAATCGGCAACACTTTCGCACCCCATAACTCGACAAATAAACATCATACAAAAAATATTGCATACAGATTTATACCTACTAGAACTATAGTTATGCCAAATATCAAGGACTTTCGGTAAAAAATTTTTTTTTGGGTTGTCCGTGTGGTACGAAAAACGCACCACAATAAAAACAGGGGATTGCCCTTATTTATTTCAAATGAGTTCAGGTGAAAGTAATAAATTTGTAATAAAAAAGTTCATAGCAACAATGTTCTATATAATCAAATTTTTAAATTTTTGTTTGATTTTTTTATTAAAAAATAAATTAAGAAAATATTATTTTGTGATTTCTTTTTCTAAGTGAACTGTTTTTTCTATTGTTGTTTGTTAAAATAAAATACATATCGCGACCTCAGTCCTGTTTTGGCCCACAGACCATTTTAAAAAAATTATGGGGTATATATATGTAAGGGGTATATAAAGAGTGATTTTTTTGCTATTATCTTTTTGGCAACACTAGTTTTGACAGCTCACGCACGTTTTGTATCTTGTGTCACTGTCAAACATCTTCAGTTTGGTCTATAATTTAATCATGAATCGTCTTACAAACGAACAACGCTTGCAAATTATTGAATTTTATTACCAAAATGCGTGCTCTGTTAAGAAAGTTCATCGCGCGCTTCTTCCATTTTATGGTCAGTTTAATCGACCTACTGAGGCTTCTATTCGGGCTATTGTAAAAAAATTTCGCCGTATTTGGAGTGATGAGCAGCCAGAAGCATTGCAAGAGCTACCAATGCATCCACAAATAACAACCGTTTGTTGCGGATTATGGGCTGGCGGCATCATTGGGCCGTATTTCTTCAAAGATGATGCGAATCACAACGTTACTGTGAATGGTGAGCGCTACCGTGCGATGATAACAAACTTTTTTCTGCCCAAAATGGAAGAGCTTGACTTGCATGACATGTGGTTTCAACAAGACGGTGCCACATGCCACACAGCATGCGAAACAATGGACCAATTGAGAGGCGAGTTCGGTGAACAGTTTATTTCACGCTTGGGACCAGTGAATTGGCCGCCCAGATCGTGCGATTTAACGCCTCTAGACAATTTTTTGTGGGGCTATGTTTAGGCTAATGTCTATAGCGACAAGCCCGCTTCGATTGACGCACTGGAAGCCAACATTGCCAACATTATTCGTGAGATACCGGCCGAAATGTTGGAAAGAGTATGCCAAAATTGGACTAAGCGGATGGACCATTTGAGGCGCAGCCGCGGCCAACATTTGCATGAAATAATCTTCAAACATTAAATTATATCGACCCAACTATCGATCCAAATAAATATTTCATGCATTTTTCTGAATTTTATGTGTTTTTTTCTTTTTTACTTTCCGATAGTTCTTATAAAATCACCCATTATGTATGGGGTATATATATTTTGAATACCCTCATTCAGAATCCAAAAACTGTTTCGTGAAAATGTTCCTGGTTTCTGGTGCTCGATTTCATCAATTTTGATAAATTTTTTGTAAAAAAAAAAATTTTTTAATAAAAAAAAATAAAAAAAACAGAATTTAAGTAAAATACCAAGTTTCATCAATATTAACTTTTTATTCCATGTAAATATCTTTTCTAATAACATTTATACGCTTATTTTCAATGAAAAGTAGAAAATTTCATCTCAATAACAAGTTAATCAATACACAGCAGTTAGTATACACAATAAGTGATGAAATAAATAGTAATAAGACTTGCGATTTTTCTGTTTGAGTTCTTTATTACGACTAAAAATTATTTACAAGAGAAAAATACTTAATGCTAAGAACTTAATACTAACATTCAAAAAACAAAATAAGGATTTCATATACTTCAGTATTCATATAGGTATTGTACATTCATGTGTGTTGCTTAGCTTATAGTTTTATGAAGTATATTTATAGATATATATGTACATATACATATCTATGTATGTATGCATAAGTATTTACAACACTCCTCCTCAACATACATGGAATGATACTCTAATTATTTGATTACTACATACTTATATACACATACATATGTTCATTAAAATTATAAAATATAGTTATAATGGATCACTGCATATATGTTAAACCCATTAAAATTGTTAATTTTTCATGTGATACTTTACATAAATTCTTTGTGAATATGTCCGCAATGTTTTCATTAGAACAACAGTACTTCAAATCTAATAATCCATTTTCATATACGTTTCTAATGTGATGATATCTTATATCTATATGCTTAGTCCTGTTATGGTAAATGGGATTTTTTACTAGATGGAAAGCGCCCTGATTATCACCATTTACCTCTATTTTTTCAAAACAGTGTATTCCAATCTCTTCCAGTAATTTATTCAAATAAACAGCCTCCCTTACTGCTGAAGACAGTGCCATATACTCTGCTTCAGTGCTGCTAAGCGCAACTGTGGGCTGCTTTCTAGATTCCCAAGAAAAAACGGCCCCAGCTAAAATAAAACTATATCCCGTATAAGATCTTCTACAATCTGTGTCGCCACCCCAATCCGCATCTACGTAGCAAACTAGTGGTTTTCCTGTTCTAAAATATTTCAGACTAATATCCCTGGTTTTATTAAGATACTCCAAATTCTCCTAGCAGCAATCATATGCTCCATGTGGGGTTCAATATTCTTCTGCGAAAGCTTTGACACAGAATGCATTATATCCGGACGAGTACATACCGCTAAGTACATTAACGAACCCATTAATGATTGGTATTCTTTTGGACAAACCTTTTTGCATGAAGCTTTATTACATGTTACCTGATATTTTGGTTCCAATGGAGTGGAAACGGATCTACATTCCTCCATTCCATACTCTCTCAATAAATCGTTTATATATTTCTTCTGATGGACAAATATTTCACCTGTGGAACCTTTTCTATCAATTTCCAGGCTCAAAAAATGCTTTGCGGGACCTTTATCAACAACCTTAACCTTGTCCCTAATTTGAGACTTTATATAGTTCAAATCATTTATATCAGATGACGCCAAAAGTATGTCATCTACATACACAGCTATTAAATTTATTCTTTTACCATCAATTTTCTCATACAAACAAGGTTCACTTTTACATGGTTTAAAACCAATCTCAAGCAAAATACCGTTCAATGTTCGATTCCACTCTCTACCCGATTGTTTTAAGCCATATAATACTTTTTTTAATTTCAAAACCTTATTTGGATTATTCTCATCAACAAAACATTTAGGTTGGGATATAAAAACCTCGCCATTTATTTTACTATTTAAAAAGGCTGTCGATACATCCATTTGATGTAAATGCAAGCTGTACTCGGCCGATAATGCAATCACCATCCTAATAGTCTCATACCGCACTACTGGTGAAAAAGTTTCCGTATAATTTACACCATATATCTGAGCATATCCTTTTCCTTAAATCGTTCAATCTGCCCACTTTTATCTCTTTTAATCGCGAATACCCATTTAGTGCCAATAACCGTCTCTCCCTTTGGTAAATCTACTAATTCCCATGAATCATTTTTAATCAAAGAGTTGTACTCCTCCTGCATTGCGTCCCACCAAAAACTACCAAGTTCACTACCCAATGCCTTATCTACTGTATCCGGTGTGTTTAAATTATCATCCTTATTATGTACCTCCCGAATCATATTTACTATATTGTACTGTTTTTTCGGTCATCCTGGCATACCTGTACGTAAAATTCTCGGTCGTCCTGCTCCAATTTTAGGAACGTCTCCAACTTCGTTCTGATCGTCCGCAGACTCAAAATCAGTCCCGGTGTCATCTTCTGTTGTTTCTTGACAACTTCCCCTAAGCTAATTGTTTTTTCCTGTGCTGATGGAATGTACACAGTCTCATTCAAATTCATATTTTCGATAAAAGAAACATCTCTGCTTATAATTATAGTTCTTGTTTCTTTATCATGTATACGATATGCTTTTGACGTACTTGAATACCCTACAACAATGTATTCCTTTCCCTTTGCTTTAAATTTGTTGTTGTTCTTTTTATTTAAAGCAACTGCTAGTGCACCAAATATTTTAAATGACTTACATTTGGTTTACGGTTATTCCATACTTCATATGGCGTCTCATTATTTAATGCCCTTGTCGGTGCTCTATTACGCAAATAAGCTGCTGTATTCACAGCCTCTGCCCATAAAAATTCCTTTAAATTTGCTGATACTAACATTGCCCTTGCCATTTCAATTAAAGTTCTGTTGAACCGTTCTGGCACACCATTCTGTTGTGGCGTATATGGTACAGTCAGCTGCCTAACTATACCATGTTCTCTCAAATACGCATCAAAAATATTATTTATAAACTCTGTTCCGTTATCAGAACGCAGCACTTTAATTTTCTTATTTGTTTGACGCTCAACCATAGTCTTAAAGTCTTTAAAAGTCTCAAATGTCTCATTTTTAATTTTCAAAAAATAAACAAAAACAAAACGGGACCTGTCGTCAATAAATGTGAGTAAAGGCAGGGACATATAGAATCCGTCGTACGTTATACGTCGCCTTTTTCAACTGACATTAACGTAACGACGGAGGAGGTTGACACAATGAGTACTTTGTTGACGGATATTAAAACAACTGTTTTTTCTTCGCATGTTTCTGCAGATAAATTTGATTTGATTTTATTTATTTATTTTATTTGTTTTTATTGTTTTATTTAATTTTTGGTGCCAAACAGCAGAAAAAACTAAATCGAAACAAAGCAAAAAACCAACTGATAGCTGTCAAAGTACTCGACGTACGTTAAAAGTTGGCCAACTTTAGTACTTTGCGTTGACGGAAACGTACCGAATGTGACTAAGCTCATAAGAA
Organism: Panzeria rudis; assembly: GCA_956483635.1. Lineage (NCBI taxonomy): Eukaryota > Metazoa > Arthropoda > Insecta > Diptera > Tachinidae > Panzeria > Panzeria rudis. The sequence goes on from OY101451.1 coordinate 64,780,467, forward strand.
AACATGTACTTCAACTTAGTTGTCAGTTGAAAAAGGCGACGTATAACGTACGACGGATTCTATGTGTCCCGGCCTTTAGTAACGAGCACCACCAAGTGAGTCAGTACTAATAGGTCCACAAATGTCAGTATGTATCAAATCTAGTAAGTCTCTCGCTCTAGTCTCAGAATTAGGAAATTTCTTTACAGTACTTTTACATTTCATACATACACTACAACTTAATTCATTTGGAAATTTAACATTCATACCTCTTACCATTTGACGCTCAGCTAGTTGACGTAGACTTGCAATATTGAGATGTCCATAACGCATATGCCATTTTGCTGCCTCTGTTGACATACCAGCAAAGAACAAACTTTGTTTTCTCTCCGAATATAAGAACAAATCCCCAACCCTTTTCGCCTTCAACACTACTTTTCCATTATTTAAAATTGTTGCGCTGCTCGCGTTGAATTTCACAACATCAATTTCTGCCACTTTTCCAACCGAAATAAAATTACATTGTAGCTCTGGTACATATAAGACATTATTCAGTTGAATGATACATTTCTTTATTGTCACTCTGCCTCTGCCTAATGCCTTGATCTTGTTTTGTCCAGCAAGAGATATTAACTCTTCTCTTTCTTCAAATGTTTCAAATAAATTTCGGTCGCAGCATAAATGGGACGAAGCACCGCTGTCTAAGCACCAAACGCTGCTATTCAATATGTTGTTATCTGCTGCTGCTAGGACTGAATAGGCAAAATCATTTGCGTTTCGCTGCTCACCTCTTTTTTCAACTCGCTTGTTTTTGCATTGCGAAGCATAATGTCCCCTGCGTTGGCAATTGTAGCATTTAATGTTTTTGTTGTTGTTGACGGATGAACGGTTACCATTTGAATTCATGTTGCTGCTGTTTGTCGATTTCTCAGCATGCGTAATTTTGTTGTTTTTTCTTGTTTGTGCTATAAACGCCTGAACAGAGTCTTCACTATTGCTTACAGTATCTGCCGCTTTCCTTCTTTCTCCCTCTTCAATCAGCTTAATCTTCAAAGCGTTTAATTCAGGTAGTTTATCTCGAGTCTCTAGGGCCACTACAAAATTCTCGAAAGATTTTGGTAAACTTGCCATGATCATTATTACCAGCAAATCATCCTGTAGCTCAATTCCAATTTCAGTTAACTTTTCCACGACAGACGTGAACTTACAAATATACTCTTGGATGCAATCAGTCTCACTCATGCGCATTCCAATAAGTTGCTTGAAAAGACTCACTTTTCTTACAGGTCCTTTTGGGCGATGAATATTTTGCAATGTAGTCCATGCCTCATTAGATGTTTTGCAATTTTTTATATACGATATCTGCATTGGAGTTATCGTCAAGATAATTGTTGACAACGCCTTCTCGTCATTCTTCTTCCAAGCATCATCCTTTTTATCATTTTTATCTGCACTGGAAGTAACTTCCCATAAATCTTGATGCAGCAAAATTGCCTTGATTTGCAGACTCCATGTATCATAGTTCACTTCACAAAGTTTTTCAATATTGAACATTGAATTCATTTTCAAAAAACACTGATCACTTTTCTTTTAAATTTAATTAAGCACTCCTGGGCCCATAACCTGATGAAATAAATAGTAATAAGACTTGCGATCTTTTCTGTTTGAGTTCTTTATTACGACTAAAAATTATTTACAAGAGAAAAATACTTAATGAGTAAGGATTTCATATACTTCAGTATTCATATAGGTATTGTACATTCATGTGTGTTGCTTAGCTTATAGTTTTATTATGTAGTATATTTATAGATATATATGTACATATACATATCTATGTATGTATGCATAAGTATTTACAACAATAAGCACAAAAAGCTAATTTTTACAAATAAAATAAAATACATAGTTTGGAAAATCCAAAAGTGCATGCCTCATAATCTCAATTAGACCGTGAAATTAAATAGGCTTCTATTCCTAATTATACTGAAGCGTAAAAAGAAAAAAGGACTCGATTAGTGAAGTCTTTCGGTCGATATCGTGACCACATACAGGATCCGTACATACAGACAAACGGACGTCCAAGACAGAACTTTTTTAAACAGTTTTTTAATTAGTTTAAATAATAAAAATGAAATAGTATTTTTTCTTAATTTGTGTGTGTATATATTTTTTACAAGTGCAATATATGATAATAATAGAGCCATTTTAAGTTTGAAAAATCAGTAGTTTCGCATGAAGTGAGAGTAGTACCCACCTCAACGCTTCGCAAAAGTGGCTACTGGAGCACAAAACAAGATTTTTTACTTTCAGTAAAAAAATGTTGATTTCGAACCGGATTGATGAAAGTTCACAAAAATTTATATATTTCTTCCAAACATATGCCGGAAGCAGTGGTGAGAATACCGGGTATATTTTGAGAAAACTTTATGTAAATCTTCTTTGTTGTTTTTCCCAATTCCGACTTTTTGGCATATGAGCTAAGCCAAAATGAGGTCGCGATATGTGTATGAAGCAACATAAATTTGAATTACATATTTATCTTATTTTATCTGATATTTAATATGTACGTGAACCAATCCCTTCATTTTATATGAATACTCATCTTTTTTTATACAATTTTTTTACGCGACATATCTATCGCGTAAAAACAGAATTAATGTACTCCTACCTTCTAAAAGAAAAAGTTAGCAGGCCTTTAAGAAGGCTTGAAGTAAGTGAAAAGGCCTTTTTAGCTTTACTGCTGGATAGTCATCGTTATCAACGTCAACGTATTTTTCATTACATATGCATAGTTATGTACATATATATCTTTTGTCTTTAATAGTATTGTCATTCAAATAAGAATAATTCGAATATTCGAATAACTTTTTTCATTTTTGTTCGAATGAACAAAAGTTTTCAATTTAGAACAAAAAATTATTCGAACAGTTTTTGTGGAATAACTTTTTTAAACTACTTTTTATGAAAATTGATTTACATTTATTAATGTAAAAATAGTGTTTTAAATTAATTACTTTTTTAGATTGAAAGTACGGGCCCGAGAACAAAATATGTAAAGAAAATGTATCTTTATTCAATCGAAGAAATAATATGTAGGAAGAAGTTTGGTTGAAGATGGAATATCTGTTAACGCCTTGAAAAAGTCATAACTATTTATAGAATATATTCAAAATTGTTGTTTTACGCAGTTATTCGAATAAATTTTTTATTTATTATTCGTTCGAATATTGGAATAATTGGCAACACTAGTCTTTACATACAAGATTCTGTTTTGTTTTTATTTTATTTTCTAGAGTACGTGTTCAGTAGGTACACTTACTTTATAATAGAATACTTATTTGAGTTTTAGTTTCCTTTTTTGCATTTCTATAACACCTGCATTTTAGATTTTTCTTTTTTTTCTCATTTCCATTGTATTATCTATTTTAGTTTACACATGTTGATTTTATTACTTTACAACACCTTAATGTACATAAAACCAGCTTTGTAATTTAAATACGGATAGAAGTTCAAAGATTATGATGGTACTTCAATATACAAATGTTTTGTAGTTCTTTTTTTTTGTAATTGCGCATATAATTTATTTGTGATGATGGATGTCCCTCACGACTCCACATGAAGTGTTCGTGACAGAAAATCTGATTTCGTTCGTATTCGGGTCGTGTCGTGTTGAGCAAACTTGACACAAAAAAAATAAACGATTTTAGGATTAAAATATATATGAATTACTGAAATATTTAATAAAAATTATTAAAAACTTATCTATGTTTGGAAAGACATACATATTAGTATTCAAATTGTAAATTATCCCGTTTACTTACAGAAATCTTTACAATTTTTATACAAATTTAGTTTCCAATAATTGCCAAATTTTTTTATTATTACGTAAACCCCCTAAGCAAAAACGTATGAGTGTGTTTATTTTATTCTGATGATATATTTTTGTATTTTGTCTAACAATATATAAGAAGTAGTACATACATCATTTTAAAAACCTTTTGATAATGGGTCCAGTTGTGCATAAAATTAGTCCAATAGCCCATCAGCAACATAATTTTTAAACGTTTCAGACCTTCAAAAAACTTTCATATCGATGGTCATAAGTTGACAATATGTAACTGGGTTTTACAACTTTACAGTAGAAGAAATTACGTTATAAATATGCTGAAGCGTTACTAGCATAAAAATAAAATAGCTGAAATTTATTTAGTAGACAGTCTCAACTAATTTCTGTTATTTTATTTTGAGAATGGGAACGTTTTCTGCGTTTTGTGAAAAATAATAAAAATTCAGTTACAAGTTGTCAATGTATGACCATCGATATGATATTCAAAAGTTTATAACGACCGTTAACCGCAAGAAAATCGGAATCCACAATTTCTAAATTTTATACTAAATGTATACTTCTTTTATTTTAAAACGTAATATTTCTTTAATATTGAGTAAATAATACTATTTGCTTTGATGTATGTATATGAAATGCTTTAGGTTTTATTGAATTACTTTTAAGATAACGTATGCTTGTTTGGATACGATTTTTTGCTTCATGACACATATTTTTCATAATGAAGTTAGTCAAGTGTAATTTCGCGAGAAGTCAAAATTTTCGCGACGAGTGTTCGTCAATTTCAATTTTGCAGTTCTCTACTTGACACAGAGAATTTTATATTTTGGTATGATTATTTCGAACTAATTTGCCTTTGAGTCAAACGATTTTATAGCGCAAGAGTCCGTAACGTGATATTCAGAAAGAATTAGACGGGATAATTATTCTAAGGACAATTTTCCAAAAACAACATTGTTCTGTTCTGCAGTGTATGTTGAGAATTTTCTTTTGAAGAATACCAACATAAAAAAAATATGTAAAAAATAATTGAAATATAACTCTGTGTAAAATACACAAATGATTCAAACAGGTTGTCAATTTACAACGAAAAGTTTTAAATTTGTTAATGTATTTTTTAGGGTAATTAGGAATATTATGCTATACACTGAAAAAAGTTCACTTCAGCCATTGTTCATATAACGGTACATTTGTGTTTTTCGATGTATGTGCATATATTTACTTCTCTTTAAAGCACCATCCATCCAAAGTCGATTATGAGATTCTTCTACAGACGCCGAAAAAAGCCGATGAAACATTGGGAACAAAAATGGATAAAAATTGTTTTATTTGCATCTAAAGTAAAGAAAAAATCTGATCATATAGCCTAAATAATAAAACAGAATATAAGATTTTCATCAGATTTAGGTCCATTATGGCTTAAAATTTTTATAATCGAATGGACTATTCAGTGACATTATAAATCTATGGATTTTTTTACAAAACTGCTTCCGAAAAGACAATTGGTGATGAACTTGAAAAACTTCAAAGAATTTTAACTTTTATCCACTATAACGTGGTCGCCTTTTATTCGATCAGAGCCACTATTCGACGCGTATTTTTGTAGCCTTTCAAATGATATATAATTCATTTTAAACGAACCAGCCTTTGATTCTGAATGACGTTTTAACAAGAAGTGTACACCGAAAAACGAAAACCAACCGTTATATTATGCACAATCGCCGAAATGAAATTTTTTATTCCTTTTTTGTGTTTAGCATATCATAATTATTCTAAAAAAGTTGTAGAAAATTAAAAACTTGAAAAAATAAAAGTTTGTAAGACAGTGTCATTAAAAGCAATAAATTTTTTTGTGGTATTGTTAATTAGCAAAATCCATAGCCGGATTAAAAATTTAAAAAAAATTCTATATTCTGCGCATTACCTGTTGATACTTCTCTTTATTTGTGAAAAGATTACGAAAAACTATTATAATTTTATGAATAAATCTCAACGCAATACATACATACTATAAATAAATTAACTTACTGCCATCTTTTGTTAAAAAAAATATTAAATATTTGTGCATACGTACCTGAAAAGAAACAAAAAAGAAAAATTTTTAAGTTGAGATTATGCATTTAATTCAAAAAAAAATTTTATTGTTACATGCAAATAATTTAATTGTAGCATTTCATTAAATCCTTGTCACGCACTGCACAGTAGTTTGTGGCAAGAAAATGGAAATAATTCAGTATCTTCGTAACTGCTGAAGCCAGTGACATGAAATTTTACATGGTTATAACTGAGGTATTGTCCGTCTTAATTTTGAAGAGTTTGTGGTGCTGGCTCCTTCGAGAGAGGCTCCAGGGGTTCCCAAAATTGGTAACCTCGGGTATGTCAAACTTTAAAAAAATCGCAAAATTGCATTTCTTGTCCGATTTCCAAACCCTCTTCCATTTTGGAATCTGCTATCAAAGGCCTACATTTGCCTCTCTCCGATAGTTCAAAAGTTACAGGCCTTGCAAAAAAAATTGCAAATTTGGCGATCTTATTCTGGTATTTTTTAAACTGTGAAGTTGTTTTAAGTACCAAAAATTGGATAATAGTCTGCACAATTCAACAAAAATTTTCCAATTTACCAAATCAATTTATCTTAATGGAGTGAAAAACGGCAGCAGTTTCAATTTTACACTTAAAAAAAAGTTGATTTTTTGTAAATTTTTTTAAATTTAAAATTTTAAAAACACCCGAAGAATGATAACTTCAAAACGGCTGGACCAATTTTCTTTAAACATAGGCTGGAAGATATTGTATCAAATCACTTCTCAAACAAAATTTACTATATTAAAATCGAGCTAGCCGTTTGGGAGCTACGATGACAAAGACATACAGATTCAACAGGATACATCCCGAAAAAATGTGATACCTTCTAAACGTCTTGACCAATTTTCTGCAACCATAGCTAAGAACACTCTCGATCAAGTCACCTTTCAAACAGAATAGACGAAATCAAAATCGGTCCATCCGTTTGGTCTGTACGAGGGTTCGTACATCCACACAGATACACAGACACACACTACAAACTTATAACACCCCTCTCTTTGGTCGGGGGCTGAAAAACAAGTTTCTTTAAAGACCTTAACCAAATTTGAAGTTAAATGAGAAGTTAAGATCGCAGCTTTGCAATTTCTGTACCACTCATGCAAACATGAAAAAATATTTTTAAAAATTATCATATTCTAGGGGTTACTGTGGGCGAAATATTATATATAGAGCTTAGCTTTTAGCTTATTATCCAAATCATGTTAATTTGGTTAAGGTCTTTGAATAAACTTATTTTTTATAATCAAAATACTGATAGTAACTTTTTGACAAAATAAATTGACAAAAATCAACTTTTTTTAAGAGTAAAATTGAAACTGCTGCCATTTCTCACTCCATTAAGATAAATTGGAAAATTTTTGTTGAATTGTGCAGATTATTCAATTTTTGGTATAATTTTGGGACTTAAGACAACTTCACAGTTTAAAAAATACCAGAATAAGATCGCCAAATTTACAAAAAAAAATTTTTTGCAAGGCCTGTAACTTTTAAACTATCGGAGAGAAATTCAAACCGTAAGTGAGGCAAATGTAGGCCTTTGATAGCCGATTCCAAAATGGGAACGGGTTTGGAAATGGAACAAGAAATGTAATTTTGGCTATTTTTTTTTAATTTTACATACCCGAGGTTACCAATTTTGGGAAACCCTGGAGCCTCACTCGAAGGAGCCAGCACCACAAACTCTTCAAACTTAAGACAGACAACACCTCACCTCATATTTATTAATCGCTTTTCTAATTTCGTTGGTATAAAACAAAATGTATCGTACGCACGCGCTACACAATTTACCTTTGGAAAATTTAACGTCAATTCTATCAAAAATTTCTGGGAATTTACTTCAGATAGATTTTCATATTTTTTTAAAGCCATAAGAAGCTATCCTACATTATATAAATAGTTATGTTATATATATATATATATATATATATATATATATATATATATATATATATATATATATATATATATATATATATATATATATATATATATATATATATATATATATATATATATATATATATATATATATATATATATATATATATATATATATATATATAGATATATATATAGATATATCTATATATATATATATATATATATATAGATATATATATATATATATATATATATATATATATATATATATATATATATATATATATATATATATATATATATATATATATATATATATATATATATATATATATATATATATATATATGTATATATATATATATATATATATATATATATATATATATATATATATATATATATATATATATATATATATATATATATATATATATATATATATATATATATATATATATATATATATATATATATATATATATATATATATATATATATATATATATATATATATATATATATATATATATATTATATATATATATATATATATATATATATATATATACACCTTTTTAAAATGTTTCTACTTGTTTGTACTTCTATATAATTTTGTTGTAATTTACTTCCGAAATCACTTGTTATAAAATTAAAATACCAATGAGGTAGTCGTTTTCAATTTTAAGATAAATTTTTAATGCATTTTGGAATTTTAATGCACTTTGAATTTTTTTTAATGTATTTTGAATTTTTAAAATTGCTCATATATAGCAACAGATAGCGCCCACTGTATTAAAAATAGTTATTTTATTTACAGATCTTATACCGGGATACGTTTTTTGTGGATAAGACTATTAGTTCGGACTAGAGTTTTATCGGTAAAGTTGGTCTTATATAACAAATATAGCGTCCACAGTCTTAAAAATAGCTCTCTAAGCAATTAAGAATTTTGGGCCCTATTATGATTCACAACTAAATTTATAATTGAGTCGTAGTTGTCAAATTCTCATTACGGATTACAGCTTTCATCAAAGTGAGACAAACTGTTTTTTTCAGTTGTGTTTTGGTTTTTATTTCGACTATTGTGTTAGTTTTGCTTACTTTTTTATGCGCCATTCTATCCCATTTGTAAACCAATATTGTTGCCATATCCATAAAACATAAAATTAGTTTTGTCATAACAGAAAAAAACGGTTGAGTTGGGTCGGAACATTGACAACTCAACCTAGTTGAGTTGTGAATCATAATAGGGGCCTATATTGGTAAAATTGGTCTTATACAACAATACATAGCGCCACTGTGCTAAAACAGAGGCCGAATTACCGCGAGTAAAATTGTTCGAGCATTTTCCTTTTGGGATTATGGCATACGATAATCGAGTACATGCTGCTTAAATTCCACTCGTTAGCACTAGAGCGATCGAAAACAATATTTTCTTTTGTATTGTTTGTTTTGCAAAAAAGCATGGAACATTACCAATAAACCTTATTACAGTTGTTAAAGCGACTTGGTTGTTGTACTAACTTAAAGAAACATACAATTTTTCTTTAATGTATTAAAATTATTAGTCGATTCAACAACCGGTGTAAAACAAACTTGGTACACTCTTTAAACCTTTCGATACGTTAGCTATTGAATGCGGTACTCCATCGATTCGATACGTAACGAAATTTTATTCGATACGGAAGCCTACTCGATAACGAATGCGGTAATTCGGTCCCAGGAGTCTAATCGCCGCATACGATATCGAGCAGAATTGATCGAAATTTTTTTTTGGGATTACGGCATACGATAATAGAGTAGCTGCTGTTTGAATTCCACTCGATAGCACTAGAGCGATCGAATACAATATTTTCTTTTATTGTGTTTGTTTTGCAAAAAAATCATGGAACATTACCTACAAACCTTATTACAGTTGGCCAATCGACTTGGTTGTTGCACTAGCTGCTAGAAACACAAAATTTTTCTTTAATGTATTACAAATTTTTAGTGGATTCAACAACCGGTATAAACTAAACTTGGTACACTTTTTAAACATTTCGAGACGATAGCTATCGAATGCGGTAATCCAACCATTCGATACATGTCGAAATTTTATTCGATACGATAGTGTACTTGATATCGAAAGCGACGATTAGGCCCCAGGTTCTAATTTTGTACTGAACTTAAAGCCTACATCCTGCCTATAATTCATCCATATATTTTTTCTATAAGACTAATATTTTTGTCCGACGACTAGAATTTCATCGGTAAATTTAGTATTATATAACAACATATAGCGCCCACAGTGTTAAAAATAGTTTTCTAATTTAAAAAAAAAATTATAGCCTACATCCTTGCCTATAACTCATCTATACATTTTTGTAGATCAAGCAATTAGTTTGGAAGATATGAGTTTTCCGAAGACTTAAGAATTTTATTGGTAAAATAGCTAATTTATTTACAGACCTTAAAGCCTAAAGGTTTTCCAGGCATACGTTTTTTGTGGATCAGACTATTAGTTTGGAAAATATAACCTTTCCGACGACTAAAGAGTTTTATCGGTAAAATTGGTTTTATACAACAACATATATCGCCCACTGTGTTAAAAACAGCTGCCTAACTTTTAACATACCTTGTAGCCTTTCCTCTAATTCATCCATACATTTTTTTGTGGATCAGACTAGGGATTGGCAAGTGAAAAATAGATATCGATATTTTTTATATATCGATATATTTTATATATCGATATATTTTATATATCGAAAAAAATATCGATATTTCGATATATTTTCAAGCATAATTATTCATACATAATCCCTAAACTTTTAAAAGTAAAACCCGAAAAGTACTTTTCTTATCAATAATTAAGCTAAAAAAGTTAATTACCAACAACTTTACTGTTTCGCCAACATTGCATGGAACGTGCATCAACAAAATTATACTCAACGAAAGATAATTTTTTGAATACACAAAATCTTATAAATAAAACAATATATTATGTTAGTAATATTATAATTGATGAAAATTGTGTAAAAATTTTTTTAAAAACTGCACGAAAAACAAAACCTAAGCTAAAAAATATCGAATTTATACTGTCGATATTTAAAAAAAATATCGATATATTGTAATTAAAAATATCGATATATTTTTAAGAAAATATCGATATATCGATACGAGGGCGGATCAATAACTCCGTGACTTTTTGAACTTCCCTCGTAGTTATATGAAATGCAACACTGTTCCCATCAAGTACCACCTGTTAATATACTACTGTCAAATTTTGAGCAAGTGTCGTCATTTACTTACTTTGCGTTTAACAGCTGTTCAAAACATACAACCTCGTGTATTTTTCTAAAAATGGAAAAAAGTGAATTTCGAGTGCTCATTAAACATTCTTTTGCGAATAAAAAAGCGTCAATCAAACCAAGGAAAAGCTCGATAAATACTATGGGGAATCTGCACCATCGATTTCAATGCTAAAAAAGTGGTTTACTGACTTTCGTTGTGGTCGCACAAGTACAAATGACGCTGAACGTTCTGGACGGCCAATTGAGGTCAGTACATCCGAAAATGTCGAAAAAATCCACGATGGTGTTGGCCGATCGAAGAGTAAAAGTGCTTGAGATTGTTGATGACATAGGCATTTCATATGGAAGTGTGGTTTCGATTTTAAGTGATCAGCTGGGTTTAAGAAAGTTGTCTGCAAGATGGGTGCCGCGTTTGCTCTCAATTGACCATAAACGTAAACGTAAAACATGTGCAGTCTCAATGGCAAAATTCTATGAATTGGGCTACGAATTGGTACCACATCCGCCATATTCTCCAGATTTAGCCCCTAGTGACTACTTCCAATTTCCAAACTTAAGGAAATTGCTCGGTGGAAAGAGATTTAGCTCCAACGATGAAATTATTGACCAAACCAATGCCTATTTTAAGAATCTCGAAAAATCCTATTTTTTGGAACGGATACAAAAACTGGAGAAACGTTGGACTAAGTGTATTGAGTTAAAAGGAGATTATGATGAAAAAAAATCTTTGTTTTGCAAAAAAAAACTGTTTCATTCAAAAAGTCGCGAACTTATTGATCCGCCCTTGTATGATTGGCTGTTTATATACAAAACATTTCTTCGCAAAGCAGGGTTGCACCTAAGACCTGTTTTGCATTCCATACGCAGTTTTTCGTATTATGCTGTGCAACGTAAGTTTAGGAAATCGGCCCTTTTTTCTTCTGTTCAAAACGGTTTAAAACTTTTGATACAAATTTCGCCAAAATAATTTAAGGCCAGATTTTGTAAATACAAACGCTTTTTGCTTTTTGTTATTTGTATGGAAAAAAATTTTTTTGAAACGAAGTTGCGTTATTTTTCATACAAATTTGAAAGGTTTAGAACGATTTTTTTAAAAAATCTGCCTATTAAAACGAAAAATTAAACAATTTAATTGCATGTGTGTGAAGTTGAATTTTAAAATATAAAACACAAACTATAGAATTTAACAGAGCTCTGTTAAATGTGTGTGAAGTTACATTTTAAAATACCTAGACCCAAACCATAGAATTGAACAGAGCTCTGTTAACAGGATAACATTACTCTGTTAACAATTAAAACGTAGTGAATGCTTTAAAAAATTATTTTTTTTGGGAAGGAGTCAACGTGGCCGACGTGGTTTCTCTAAGGGATGACCGCATCTTTTTATTTTGGGAAGGAGTTAACGTAGGCGAAAAAGAATGATAAGGATTTGAAGGCAAGGAACTCCTCTACAAGGTCATATTTCGAATTTTCAACAGTTTGAGTTTGGACGAGCTATTCCCGATTTTTAAAATTGTGAGAAATATGGATAGTTCATTGAACTTTTTTTTTGTATAAGAAATTTAGTTTTTTCTGTGCATTAAATAAAAAAGATTTAAATATAAATATGACGCATTAAATCAATACATACTTTTGTGTCTAGTTATTTGTTCAATAGCTTTGTTCATTTGTTGGTTTATCATGGGAAAATGTTTCGAATAAAACGTTTGGTTAATATTTAGTTGGTAAAGAGTGGCATTTCAGAAAAACAAAATGTTGAAAAAATGAAACACAAAACCAAAATCAAAAAACTACTTGCGATATTAAAACACATTATGAGTAAATGCATTACTAATCATAACGAAAATATAAAATGAGATTTTACAAATTGTATGAATTTTCAATAAAAAATTTTACTTTTTTCAGTCCGATTGTACTAAATTCTTGTTCTATTATTTAAAAAGGACCTTATCTTCTGTATGCTGAAATTGAGTTAGCTAAATTTCCTAAAACTAGCTAAAATTTTAAAAGTAATGCCGTCTTTCGTTTTTTACGAGTAAAAACTGAAGTGAAGCATAATATCTTATGTGTAAAAATATCATTTCGGAAAAGAGGTCCTAACTTCCCTAAAGCATCTCATATGAGGAAAGTTAAGGTATCTTTCACTCTAAATGTAGAGGTTGGCAAAAATATCTCATTAAGTCAAATCTGCGGTTAATTTAGGAACAATTTCACTTGTAAAGTGGGGGAAATATACCAATCATAATCCCAACATCGTCAAAACTTACCCAAACAGCTATTTTGGCTCTACTGAATATTATTGTTGGGAAGATAAGGTCCCTCTTCATCCGGATCATCACATATGTAGATAAACTTCTTAATTATATATTTGTTAATGTTTAATTTCAAAAGGAACACAAAAGACTATAAGTTGTGGAGATCAAAAATTGGCTTCGCTTACGCCTTCGGAATGCTTCATTTGGGACGTGCTTTCGACGACTATGCGTGTTGCCGGCCTTCGGCCGGGCGTATGGATTTTGGACTCTATGGTATGTCAAATCTCGAAAATTTTCAATATTAGTAGACTTTCCGTGTAATTGTCGTAAGCGAAACCCAGACTTGATATACCATAGAGTTTAAAATTCTTCCACCCGGTCGAATACCGTCTACACGAAAAGTCGTCAAAAGTACGTACCAAATTAAGCATTCCGAAGGCTACTAATATTGAGAATTGTCGTAAGCGAAGCCGAGGTTTGACATACCATAGAGTTGAAGACGCTTCCGCCCGGCCAAAGGCCGGCTACACGAAAAGTCGTTGAAAGCACGTACCAAATTAAGCATTCCGAAGGCAACTTATATTGAAAATTGTCGTAAGCGAAGCAGACTTGATTCCACCTGCACGAAAGATTTTAAACTCTATGGTATGTCAAATACCCGCTTTGTTTTTGACAATTTTTTATATTAGTGAACCTTGGAATGTTAAACTTGATAAACGCTTTCGACGATTTTCCGTATAGCCGGCCTTCGGCCGAGCGGAAGGATTTTAAACTCTATGGTATGTTAAATCTCGGCTTCGCTTACGACAATTTTCAATATTAGTAGCCGTCGGAATGCTTAATTTGGAACGTGCTTTAGACGACTTTCCGTGGTATGCCAAATATCAGCTTCTCTTACGACAATTTTCTAAACCACTTTTACTGCTATATAAGCCAAATAATGGTGGAGATGGAACACATTGGAGAAACTTTCAATTATTTTCTACAATATATATTTTAAATTCTATATTCGATTTTGATGATTACCAGAATTTTTGGGTGTAAAGTTTTGGCCGATTTTTCATATGAAAAATAACTTAAAATTTTTATGAAAAAATTTTTGAGCGATTTTTCATTTTTATTTTTGGGCGATTTTTCATGGAAACATTTTTAATGTGAAAAATCGCCCAAAATTTCAAAATTAAAAATCAAAATCAAAATTCGATAATGTTCACCACATTATCGATTGATTGATTTCCCTCACATGAAGCTTAAGCTAAGAACTTTATTTTCAGATGTAACAGCAATTAATATTTAACAAAAATATTTGAGGTAAAAAATACACATTTTTGATATATCAACTTAAAGTATTATTAACAAGCGTGTGTGGTTACTTTAAACTTTTGATGTAATAAATTTTTTAGAATAGCGGCCGTATGTAAAAATATATTTTACTGTAGCTTTAAAGTTCATAACTTTGTTAAGAAATTATATGATAATATGATGTACAAAATGAATACAATTTCATTCGAGTAGTCAAATATGTACATTAATTTTTATTATATTGAAGTAAAATAACTTAATTTAAAAAATATAAGCTTCTGTCATGGTAGTAAAGTATATAAAAATTTCTATGAAGTAAAAGTAATAAAAATGTAATGAACAAAGAAGAATTCACCAATCTTTTATTCGAATGAAATGAGAAATGAAATAATTACATGAAAGAAAACTTAAATTCAGCTAAGAGTTAAGACTTCAAGCTTTATTTTCAGATGTAACGTGAATCAATATGTGCTATATTAACAAAACTATTTGAGGTAAAAATACACAATTTGCAAATATAAAGTTAAAGTAGTCTTAACAATTGTGAGTGCTATTTTAAAATTGTGATATAATAATTTCTTTAGAATACAATTTTACACAACAATGCTCATGATACAATTAACAGGTACACGCAGTAGATCCAGCTGACTTTACTCGCCTAAACGGCAAACGTATGGTGTTTTCTTTTCTAGAAAATATGCTACATTTCTATGTAAAAACTGCAATTTGGTGTTCGTTTCTTAAAAATGTTTTGCTCTATAAAAGGGTGCTATGTTTTATTATAAAAAAGCACCCTCACTAATGGTGGGAGGCATTGCACTTTATGTCTCGTATAAATCCACAGTGCTGTTATTGCCCTCTAAAATGGCTGTTTTATAGAACAATTATGAGAAAATATTCAAGGAATTCACAAGGTAGTCCTAAGTGTTGTAACTGTTGTAGGTACTAACGTTATACAATAGTTGTATGTTCGTTGTTGATATTCTCAATAAAAAAAATATAATGTGACACTACAATTTATGTATATATATTTTTTTAAGGTGTGCTATGTGTTCAGCTGAACAATTTTCGCATAAAACCGACTCTATTTTGAATTTTAATTTTTGTATTTT
Source organism: Panzeria rudis (assembly GCA_956483635.1). NCBI lineage: Eukaryota > Metazoa > Arthropoda > Insecta > Diptera > Tachinidae > Panzeria > Panzeria rudis. Next base: position 64,796,218 of record OY101451.1, read on the forward strand.
TATTGTATGTACATTAATATTTTTTATTTAATACTTTGATGTTTGATTTTTGAAGTTTTTTCGTCTTTAGTATTTGAACATATGACAGGGTATTCAAATATGTCCTATTTGAAATGTTGTACTAAGTTAGTACCTATGACATTAGTACACCTTGTGAATTCCTTAATTATATTGTTAATTCTAGATTGTCAGTCATATAAAATCTTACTGAATTCGGTGTTATAAAATTTTTCTCAGAGTCTTCAAATAAAAAAATCGTTAAAGCTTCGGGTCAATAAATCGGCAATCTGGCAGCTGTATTTTTATGTTTACGTATTTCATGAGAATAAGCTAAAGAAATTTTTAAACTTTTTTTAAAGGAAAAAGTAAAAAGTATTGATAATGCATTACATGTGAAGAAATTACAATAAATCAATTATTATATTCATCCTCGCCATCTGATGAGGAAGAAATGTCAAACTTATATATCTGAATAACAAACTTATCTGTCTGCTGTTAAAAACGGGACAAACCACTTTTTGATAACTTGTATTTTGTTCTCGTCAAAAAACAAAAAGCATTATTGCAGGCTTGGTAGGACATTTTATACGTGCACTCTTCAACAAGGTGATATTTTTTATGTACAAAAGAAAACACCATTAGTAGAGTTTTATAATGATCATAATATCATCACTGTCATCAGACTGTCAAACTCTATATAGAGACCCCTTTTTTTACGACATTTGAAATTTCCTTAAAGTTCCACTTATCTTTCAAGGTTTTTTGACAACTAGTGAAGTATTTCTACCACAAATTGTCTATTGTTGTAGAACTGCGTGTACCTGTAAAATATAACATGACAATGCTTGGGAAACTGCTTTAAGTTTTTTTGTATAAAGCCGTACAACTTTACTCAACAATGCTTGGTAAAGCTGCTTTAAATTTTGTGCATACAACCGTTATAATAATTTAATAACTTTCTTTCTTCTTGAATATTGAATAGAACACTGAAGATGGCACATAGCCGAAACCAGTCTGTTTATTAACCTAATTTGCCGTGGAATGACGGAAAATCATTTTAAATTCAAACAAACACTCAAATTTGAATCCGATAATAGGAGACATTGTTAATATGAATGGTGCAATGCTAGAAGTTCTTCCTGAAACAACATTTTCTAGCGTAAACTTGTTAAACCATAAAAGCATTTCATTATTAAAATCAACTTTTGCTTTTAAGACTTCGCAGAATTTGAAGTAAATAGGGAACATTTTGAAATAGTGCTAAAATAGTCATTGGGGTGCTATTGTACTTTTGAATTTCAAATAGTGCTAAAAAAGTACAATTGTTCCAACTTTTGCATCCCTGCCGTCAACATTTCCACACACAATCAGAAACAGATATAAACTGAGCAGTTGAAATAGAAATAAAACAAGAAATCAGACCAGCTCAAAGTAACCAAACATACGCACAATATAACGAATTTCGATTTTTTCCTCTTGTAAAAAAATAAAAAAAACAAATGGATTTTTCGTATAAAAGTAAAACAAATAGTGAAACTACTACAAATGGAAAAAATAATAAAAACTTAATTCTCCATTTCGATTCATTTATTTATATGTTGTTGTCTTTATTTTCAGTTGTTTGGTTTGCACTTTTTTTTATTCAGTTGGTTTATTCAGATTCAAAAAATTATTCCGTCTTTTAGTTTTTCGCGCATTTTCATACTTACCATCATTTTGTTGTGAACATTTATGTATGTAGATATTTTATGTTATTTGGACTCATTTACATTTTAAATTCTGCAAAACCAAATAGACACAGCAGTAACAAAATTACAATAAAGATATGTTGAATATGTTTTTGTTTATTTTGGAAGACATTCTGTCGTTTCCAAGGTTTTTTCTGGTTTTATTTTATTTCGGGACCATGCAATAAATATTTTCATTTAACGGTGGTGTTTAGTTTGTTTTCAGTTGACCAAATTGAAAAATGATAATGTAAATGTTGTCAAGGCTGCTAATTGCAGCAGAACAGCCGAATGTGGTTACAACGAACACAAGGTTTGAATTTGTGTTCCGTACGTACATTTATATACAGTCAAATCCCGATAATTCGTACCCCGATAAACCGTAATTCCCGATAATTCGTAATGAACTGTCGGTCCCTTGGAAAAATCTCGTTAATTCGTAAAATTTCCATACATTTTGGCCCCTCGCTAATTCGTAATTTTTTTTTTCAAAAATAAAATCTTTTTTTCAAATAAAATCTTATAAATCGTAATTGTTTGCTAACTACCGTAATAAAAACAACAGAAACATGGAAAGAATGATTTTTTGTTTACCGCTATTTTTTTTGCGTAGGTTTCTGCTTTTGCTTGTGTATTTTTATTTTCTTAAGATCAGCGGCCTATTTACAAGTTACAATCATAAGTCTAATTCTTACAAGTGCTGATGAATTGTGTTTCATTAAAATTTTCACAACACTTGTAGCTTTTTGCAATAGTAAACTACAATTTCTACAATTACAAGTTCTTTTATATATTTTGATATTAATTTTACAATTCTTATTTATTATTACTCAAAATGTTAAAATATCCTATAAAAACGCAATATTCGGCCCTGTTCGGTAAACCGAATCCGAGTAAATTTTTCGGGTTCCAAAAATAAATAATGCCCCCATTAATGTATTTTAAATCGTATATAGTAAATTAATTTCAGATATGATATTTTAAGCTCTAAAAAATATGAAATTGCAGAAAAGTATGAAAAAAGTACGTGTGTGAAGATAAATATGCCGAATTAAATATGTTTTTACGTAAAGGCTTACGTTACAACATATTTAGGTGTGAAGATAAATATGTTATGACGTAACAAAATTGGAGTTAATAAGCTAATTATATGGGAAAAACATATTTAGGAAGTTTTTATAGATTTTTTTATTCGATTCGATTGGAATATAATTATATTTAATATAATTACAATTCAGGCAATGATTTTCTGAAAACTTATCTTTGGACATACGTATGTATAATCTCTGAGAGATTTTGGCCAAAGTGGCCAAATGAAGCGTTGGCATCCAATGCCACCATATGGGAAATTACTACTGAGGTAGTTTCTACATTCAATTTGATTGGAATCCCCGAATTGAGTTTGTGAACAATTTTACAGCTCATTTAAACTCATTTTTGGTCATACGTATGATCTCTGAGGGATTTTGGCTAAAGTGGCCAAATGAAGGGTTGGCATGCAATCCCACCATATGGGAAATAACTAGTAGGACACTTTCTATAACCAATTTCATTTGAATTCCTGAATTGAGTTTGTGAACAATTTTACAGCTTATTTAAATTAATTTTTGTTCATACGTATGATATCTGAGGGATTTTGACCAAAGTGGCCAAATGAAGAGTTGGCATGAAATCCCACCGTATGGAAAATGACTACTAGGATACTTTCTACAATCAATTTCATTGGAATCCCTGAATTGAGCTTGTGAACAATTTTACAGCTCATATAAATTAATTTTTGTTCATACGTATGATCTCTGAGGGATTTTGGCCAAAGTGGCCAAATGAATGGTTGGCATGCAATCCCACCATAGAGGAAATGACTACTAGGATACTTTCTACATTTAAATTAATTAATGAAGGGTTGGCATGCAATGCCACCATATGGGAAATGACTACTAGGGTAGTTTCTACATTAAATTTCATTGGAATGCCCGAATTGAGCTTGTGAACAATTTTACAGCTCATTTAAACTCATTTTTGGTCATACGTATGATCTCGGAGGGATTTTGACCAAAGTGGCCAAATGAAGGGTTGGCATGCAATCCCACCATATGGGAAATAACACTAGGATACTTTCTATAACCTACTTCATTTGAATTCCTGAATTGAGTTTGTGAACAATTTTACAGCTCATTTAAATTAATTTTTGTTCACACGTATGATATCTGAGGGATTTTGGCCAAAGTGGCCAAATGAAGAGTTGGCATGAAATCCCATCGTATGGAAAATGACTACTAGGATACTTTCTACAACCAATTTCATTGGAATCCCTGAATTGAGCTTGTGAACAATTTTACAGCTCATATAAATTTCTTTTTGTTCATACGTATGATCTCTGAGGGATTTTGGCCAAAGTGGCCAAATGAAGGGTTGGCATGCAATCCCACCATATAGGAAATGACTACTAGGATACTTTATACATTTAAATTAATTTTTGTTCATACGTATGATCTCTGAGGGATTTTGGCCAAAGTGGCCAAAAGAAGGGTTGGCATGAAATCCCACCATATGGGAAATGACTACTAGGGTAGTTTAACATTCAATTTCAGTGAAATCCCTGAATTGAGTTTGTGAACAGTTTTACAGCTCATTTAAACTCATGTTTGGTCATACGTATGATCTCTGAGGGATTTTGGCCAAAGTGGCCAAATGAAGGGTTGGCATGCATTCCCACCATATAGGAAATGACTACTAGGATACTTTGTACAACACGTTTCATTGGAATCCCTGAATTGAGCCTGTGAACAATTTTACAGCTCATTTAAATTAATTTTTGTTCATACGTATGATATCTGAGGGATTTTGGCCAAAGTGGCCAAATGAAGAGTTCGCATGAAATCCCACCGTATGGAAAATGACTACTAGGATACTTTCTACAACGAATTTCATTGGAATCCCTGAATTGAGCTTGTGAACAATTTTACAGCTCATATAAAATAATTTTTGTTCATACGTATGATCTCTGAGGGATTTTGGCCAAAGTGGCCAAATGAAGGGTTGGCATGCAATCCCACCACATAGGAAATGACTACTAGGATACTTTATACAACCAATTTCATTGGAATCCCTGAATTGAGTTTGTGAACAATTTTACAGCTCATTTAAATTAATTTTTTTTCATACGTATGATCTCTGAGGGATTTTGGCCAAAGTGGCCAAATGAAAGGTTGGCATGCAATCCCACCATATAGGAAATGACTACTAGGATACTTTCTACAACCTATTTCATTGGAATCCCTGAATTGAGTCTGTGAACAATTTTACAGCTCAATTAAATCAATGTTTGTAGAAAGTATCCTAGTAGTCATTTCCTATATGGTGGGATTGCATGCCAACCCTTCATTTGGCCACTTTGGCCAAAATCCCTCAGAGATCATACGTATGAACAAAAATTAATTTATATGAGCTGTAAAATTGTTCACAAGCTCAATTCAAGGATTCCAATGAAATTGGTTGTAGAAAGTATCCTAGTAGTCATTTTCCATACGGTGGTATTTCATGCCAACCCTTCATTTGGCCACTTTGGCCAAAATCCCTCAGAGACCAGACGTATGAACAACAATTAATTTAAATGTATAAAGTATCCTAGTAGTCATTTCCTATATGGTGGGATTTCATGCCAACCCTTCATTGGCCACTTTGGCCAAAATCTCTCAGAAATTATACATACGTATGACCAAAGATGAGTTTTCATAAAATTTTTCAGAAAATCATTGTCAGAATTGTAATTATATTATATATAATTATATTCCAATAGAATGGAATAAAAAAATCTACAAGAACTTCCTAAATATGTTTTTTCCCATATAATTAGCTTAACTTCTATTTCGTTACGTCATGACATATTTATCTTCACACCTAAATATGTTGTAACGTAAGCCTTTACGTAAAAACATATTTAACTCGGCATATTTATCTTCACACACATAGCATATTGGTAAATACCATTGAAAGAATTGTAATAGAATTGGTGTCCTTCCGTTACCAGTTTTTGTAAATCTTTTTATCATAATGAATTATTTCAATAAATGAGAAACTAAATTATATCTAATATGGAGTAAATTTTAAATCTTTTCTTTCAAAGGTTGGTTGGGTAAGGTAAATATATTTGGGCTCCTGGCTAATTTAATTAGTCGCTAGGACAATTGGGAGGTAGGGTAAAGTGACTCCGCTCGTCTACATCTGACGTAGTTTTCTTAAAAGGATACACCAAATAAAAGTAGTTTCCATAGCCTTCCTGTTTTTCAATATGATCGTATCGGGGTTGTTTTGTGGATTTTTTTTCTGGTGTGCGATCATTTCAGTCTACTTACAGGTATAGCATCTTAAAAATAGGGAGTCTATAATAAAAAAAAATGAAAACGTACTGTGAACCTAGGAGTTTGTTTTAATGCGGACCGAACCCCGCCGTACCCGACTGTTAGCTAGTAAATGAAATCAATGGCTCCCGCAGTCCTCATTCAAGCATTCTCTTGTTACTATCGTCAGATAGCAAAAAAAGCATACGTGTTTATTCGTGTTCATTACACATCCTGTCATCTATCTTAGTTTTTCCAGAAATCGGAAAATCCTTCAGTGAAACAAGGTTGGAAAAAACCCGGGTTTTTTAAATAAAACCCAGCCCGGCGGGTTTTATCATGGGGTTTTTTGGGTTTTATTGGGGATATTGGGGATGAAAATATTAAAACTGGGGATGCAACTCGAAAGAAATCTGGGAACCCTGGTTAAAGTATTCAAGAGACAAAATATTTTTGGGGGGATTTTCAGAAAAAAATTTAAAATTTAGGGTGTTTTCGCTTTATTCAGGTAAGGTATTTGGCCAACATCTAATTCAAACTTAATGATACCGCTTAACTGTAAGAGTCCGCTAACAGTTTTTTTACCATTTAATGCCAAAAAATTTTTTCGTGCACTTTTTGTTGAAAAGATTAAGAAAAAATTTTGTTTTCACTTTTTTCAGAATAACTTGCTGGTACTCCTTATTTTTTACTAACAATATTCGGCAAACTTGTAGTTCGGTAGAGCTGAACATATTTTGTGAACATATCAATACAATTGAACTTGACTAGCCACCATAATAGCTCACACAAGTCACTTTTTACCTTAAAAATTTAGGGTTTTCACTATTTGTTTAGCTAAAATTTTTTTAAAATAGTATATTCAATTGCATAATTCTCTGTTATGTTATATTGTGTTTCATCAACATCTTGTGCAAAAAAAGGAATTTTTCTGCACTTTTTTTTTAAATATAGGAAACAATTACATATTTTATTAACGTTTTTCACCATAACTTACAGCGGCTCCAATTTGTTGAACAATGATATACTATCAAAACAGGATTTTGTTAAAAAGCGTGCATTTCAAATATATGGGCAAAGTAATTACTAAAGAGAGCGAAAAGATAGCAGAAGAATGCGTAAGTCAAAAGCACACCATTTTTAGTACCCTTTTTTGGCATCTAAAATTAAAGATGCAGAACACTTTCCACAAAAAAACAATGGTTGAACATATTAAAAGACAAAAATTAATAATGTTTAACTGCAAACTTTTGCGATTATTTCACTTCAGTAATGAATTGCCACCATCAATATAAAGAATGTTCTATCTTATGGTTTAATATGGAGTAACCTTTGAAATGGCCTTAGCAAGGCGAATTCAGTACCAGGTAACCTTATCATCACAGATGAACATCAGCTGATTACACCCCATCAGTCAAACTATATAAAAATTAGAAAATTTTAACCCGAACTGTCAAAGTGAAAATAAAAATAGTCCTACACCTACTTTGTATGTGTGTAGTTTTAATGATAAGGCCACTTGATATTAATTCACTTTGGGCCTTAGATTGGAAAAAGCATTAGCTCTCTTACGCCCCTTTTTGCAATGTGCGATTAAAAGTTAACGTGGACTTTAATGGCAAGTTCGGCATAGAAAAGTTGCTGTTAAAGTCCGCATTACTTTTAATAGTACATTGTGAAAAGGGCAGTTAAAAGCATTTAAAATCTGAGCCACCTACCACTCTGGTGATTTAAAATAACTTTTTATGTACGTGTTTGGACTACTATTTTTTATGAATTTTTTAATTTTTGTCTTAAATTTTTTTATATAATAATTCTATCTTTATTTAAATTATAAGTACTGAAAAACCCACTAGGGTTAAATGTACATACACACAAATGGGCATATAAATACATGTGTATGTACTTGGGTTATTCGTTTATATGAATTTTATGATTTTATTTTATTTTTCTATTAATGAAACTTGAAATTTATCTTCATCTTTGTTTGAATGGATATAACGTACAAACCCCGCTGGGGTTTTTTTAAACAAAACACCCATAAAAACCCGGGTGGGTTTTTTTGGGTTACCCAGTGAGCAGCCAACCCCGCAGTGAAATGGTACTGTTGATAAAATATTAAAAAAATTTTTAAAAATAGATCATATTATTTCTCAGGATTCCTTATAATATCGAAGAATAACAGGATGAAATACCTTTAAAACGCGGTATGTCTCATCCTGATAAAAACATTTAAAAAAATTTTAAAATAGATAAAACATTTCTCAGGATTCCTATTAAAATCGAAGAGCAATAGGATGGAATACCTTCAAAACGCAGTATGTCCCATCCTGTCATCTATCTTAGTTTTTCCAGAAATCGCAAAATCCTCCAGAAAAATGGTACTAAGTTGTTAAAAAATTAAAAATTAGTTTAAAAATAGATAAAATTATAACAGGATGGAATACCTTCAAAACGCGGTATGTTTCATATTGTCATTTTTCTTAGTTTTTCCAGAAATCGGAAAATCCTCCGAGAAATGCTACTAAGGTATTAAAATATTAAAAAATTTTTTAAAAATAGATCAAATTATTTCTCAGGATTCCTATTAATATCGAAGAATAACAGGATGGAATACCTTCAAAACGCGGTATGTCTCGTCCTGTCATCTGTCTTAGTTTTTCCAGAAATCGAAAAATCCTCCAGAGAAATGATACTAAGTTGATAAACAATTTAAAAAAATTTAAAAATACATAAAACTATTTCTCAGGATTCCTATTAATATCGAAGAATAACAGGATGGAATACCCTCAAAACGCGGTATGTCTCATCCTGTCATCTATCTTAGTTTTTCCAGATATCGGAAAATCCTCCAGAGAAATGGTACTAAGTTGAAAAATATTAAAAAATTTTTAAAAATAGATAAAATTATTTCTCAGGATTCCTATTAACATCGTAGAACAACAGGATGGAGTACCTTCAAAACGCGGTATGTCTCATCCTGTCATCTATCTTAGTATTTCTACAAATCAGAAAATCCTCCAGAGAAATGATACTAAGTTGATAAAAAATTTTAAAAATTTTTAAAAATATATAAAATTATTTCTCAGGATTCCTATTAACATCGAAGAATAACAGGATGGAATACCTTCAAAATGCGGTATGGCTCATCCTGTCATCTATCTCATTTTTTCCAGAAATCCTCCAGAGAAATGGTACTAAGTTGATAAAATATTAAAAAAATTTTTAAAAATAGATAAAATTATTTCTCAGGATTCCTATTAATATCGACGAACAACAGGTATGTCTCAGGTCTCAAAACGCGGTATGTCTCATCCTCTCATCTGTCTTAGTTTTTCCAGAAATCGGAAAATCCTCCACAGAAATGGTACTATGTTGATAAAAAATTTAAAAAAATTTTAAAAATAGATAAAATTATTTCTCAGGATTCCTATTAATATCGAAGAATAACAGGATGGAATACCTTCAAAATGCGTTATGGCTCATCCTATCATCTATCTCATTTTTTCCAGAAATCCTCCAGAGAAATGGTACTAAGTTGATAAAATATTAAAAAAAATTTTAAAAATAGATAAAATTATTTCTCAGGATTCATATTAATATCGACGAACAACAGGTATGTCTTAGGTCTCAAAACGCGGTATGTCTCATCCTCTCATCTGTCTTAGTTTTTCCAGAAATCGGAAAATCCTCCAGAGAAATGGTACTATGTTGATAAAAAATTTTAAAAAATTTTAAAAATAGATAAAATTATTTCTCAGGATTCCTATTAATATCGTAAAATAACAGGATGGAATACCATCAAAATGCGGTATGTCTCATCCTGTCATCTATTTTAGTTTTTCCAGAAATCGGAAAATCCTCCAGAGAAATGGTATTAAGTTGATAAAAAATTTAACCCTCTGTGACTGACGTCGTAGTCTATCAGACACCAGTAAACAGAAAACATTGTTTTACGCCATAATTATACAAATATCTATTCTGGTGTTTTCAGTACTTTCCTATTACGTACTCGTGTGTACGTTAGTGCGAAGAAAGCAATTGAAACGAGCGCACGCGTTGATGTAAGCATACAAGTGTCTACAAGTCTACCACGTCAGTATTGAGTTAGACCTGACAAAATACGTTATAACTTTTTATTAAACCATTGATATTATCTCTTTTTTCTCTATATTGATTAGCTTAGGTATAAGCTAAAACTAATGTTAAACTTTTTACCAAAACAAATATATGAAGTTTTTTTTGTTTTTGTATGTATGTAAGTGTTTTAGGGCTAATTTATGCCATGCCAATAATTTTGTTTTTAATAAGATTTGTCGTTTTGTTTTCAACAAAAAACTACAACAAATAACACACTACTCCATTAAAATAAAATCAAAAGTATTTTCGGTGGCATTTCAAGCTTGAAACATTAGTGTTGCCAAGCTAGCGGTTTATTCGCGAATTAAGCGACTTAGCGGCTCTTTTTTTCAACTTTGTTTCTTTTGTCGTTATATTATAAATAAAAAGTAGGCAGCACTTAAAGAAGCCATTACGTTTTATTTACATACATTTTGTATAGTTGTTTCTTTCTATCATTTGCTATTTATTTCTTTCAATCCTATAACAAAGCAATGCAAGAAAAATGTAGTGTCATAAGGGCTTAAGGGCTTTACAAACGGAACTTGGAAGATATAAGCAGTCGAAATAGTGTCTAGTGTACTATCACGTCAGTGGAAATGTGATAATGAAGTCACGTCAGTTGCAGAGGGTTAAACAAAAGCACTGCTGCTGCCGAAAAATTAAAAAAGATATTTAGGAAACAGAAACATATATTTAGAAAACGGAAGCATATTTGAAAAGTGAAAACATATTTGAAAAGCAAAAAGATATTTAGAAAGCGAAAATATATTTAGAACAAAAACATATTTGAAAAGCGAAAACATATTTGGAAAGCGAAAACATATTTAGAAAACAAAAACATATTTGGAACAAAAACATATTTGAAAAGCGAAAACATATTTGGAAAGCGAAAACATATTTGGTATATATGCCCAAATATGCAATGACGTAAGGGTTTACGTCAAAACATATTTAACTCGGCGTATTTATCTTCACTCACTTTGATATTTTACGCTCTAAAATATATGAAAATGCAAGTCTGCAAAAATTTAGCTATTAGTGGATTTAATTCTCTAAATCGAGCGTTTTTAACTCGACTCGATTTACAGAATATGCAGGAATATCAATTTTAAATATTAATTTTGCATAATAAAGAAATTACCATACTTGAGTTTTGTAGACTTCTGCGGCTCCTGAACGAACTAGTTCAATTGAATCATTCATTCAATTGAGCGAAGTGAAACGCTCACTTTACTGAGCGTTTTTAGCTCAGTGAAGACATAAGACGAATTTAAGGTGAATGTTTCATCTTTCTTGTGTCTGCTGTTTCATAGTACACGGCGAAATAAAAAGAGTGCCTTGAAAACATCCAGTACAAAAACCACTACCGAAAAATTTCTTTGACACATGCAAAACCTAATTCACACACTTCTTTTTTTAGATTTGCTGATGTACATTTAACCGCCTTTAACTTTTCTTTTATAGTTCGTACGAACCGCTCTGCCAGGCCATTAGTTGCTGGGTGGTATGGAGCACCTAACTTGTGTTTAATTCCGTGGCTCGCGAGGAATTTTTGGAAATCTGCAGAATTAAACTGTGTGCCGTGGTCACTCACGAAGACGTTTGGTGTGCCCATCCTTGCAAAAACGTCTCGGCAAATCTGTATTGTTGTTTCCGCCGTTCGAAATTACAAAAACTTCCGGCCATTTGCTGTAGGCGTCTACTGGAACAAAAAGACATTTTCCAAATACGCAAAATCCGCATGAACTCTTTCGAACGCTTTTGTCGGCGTATTCCACTGGTGTACGGGTGAGGTTTTAACGGGGTCTGGCCGCACCGATTGACAGGCCGTACAAGTTTGTACCAAATTTTCAATCTCGTTGTCCATTTTTGGCCACCAGCAATATCCGCGGCTAAGTGCTTTCATTTTAGGTACGCCAAAATGTCCAGAGGTAAGTTCCTCTAGAACCCGCCCACGTAATATCCGGGGAATGTAAACTCTAATTCCCCGCAGAACGCAACCCTGCTGCAATGTGAACTCTGTTTGTTGTATGTTGAATCGATGCGCTACGTCGCACTCTCGCCCATGTTTCAATGCTTCTAACAAAATTTTGATGTCATTATCTTTTTCAGTTTCTTTTTTTAATTCTTCGAAGGTCATAGGCTGTTATTTAGCCACTCCGTTTCGATCAAGTCCACCTCATCACACAGATTACCGCTGTATTCAATGGGAAGGCGGGAAAAGGCGTCAGCATTCGCATTTTCCTTTGACTTTTTAACTTTGATCTCATAATTAAACGATGCCAAAAAAATAGCATAATGCTGCATTCTACTTGCTGAGAATAGTGGTAATCCCTTATCTGGCGCGAATATTTTACTCAGAGGCTTGTTGTCTGTTACCAAAGTAAATCTCCTTCCATACAAGTATTGATAAAATTTTCGAATGCCGAAAATTATGGCATATGCCTTTTTATCGATCTGACTATATCTTTGTTGAACTTTAGATAAAGTCTGCTATGCAAAATGAATGGGTCTCTCAGTTCCATCTCTGTAAACGTGGCTCAAAACCTCACCCACTCCGTATGGACTAGCGGCCACAGCTAATACCAAAGGCAGTTTTGGATCGTAAAACGCTAACACAATATCCGACTGCATAATTTCCTTTATTTGCGTAAAAGCTGCTTCACACTTACGGCACCATTTAAACCGCACATTATTTGACAGTAATTTGTTAATGGGAAATAAAATGGAGCTCAGATTTTCTACAAACCTGCCATAATAGTTTATCAGGCCAACTACTGCTCTCACTTCATAATTATTTGTCGGACGTTTCATTTGACATAGTGCCTCCATCTTCCCATCCGTTTTCCGTATTCCTTCTTTACTTATAACAAAGCCACAATACTCTATCTTATCCTGCAGCCACTCACATTTCGCTAAATTAATACGCATGTTGGCATGATTTAATCTTTTTAGTACTTCTTCAACTCTTTTAATATGTTCCACATCATTTTCGGCTGTAATACGTATATCGTCCAAAAACACGGACACCCCCGCAATACCATTTAGCAGCTGTTCCATAAACTGTTGCCATTTAGCCGGTGCACTTGCCACACCAAACATTAACCGGGTTGGACGAAAAAGACCCTTTTGGGTATTTAATGTTAGTAATTGCCGGTCATTCGGATGAATCTCCAGTTGCAAATATGCTTTGGACAAATCTAATTTTGTAAATTTATCCCCACCGGCCATCGTACTAAATAATTCATCTGCTGTCGGGAGCGGATATTAGTCAATTTTCAACACTGGATTAAGGGTAATTTTATAATCACCGCACAACCTGACCTCTTTGTTCTTTTTGGGTACAACCACTAACGGGGTAGCCCACTCACTGGTGCTTACACGCTCTAAAAGTCCTTCCTGCACCTGTTTTTCTAACTCATTTTCCACCAAATGCATTAAAGAAAACGGTACCCTTCTGGCCTTGAAAAATTTAGGTGTAGCCCCTTCCTTCAGATGCAGACGAGCTTGGTAACCTGTTATCTTCCCCATTGTAGCTGAAAACACATTTGTATATTTTTGAATGACTTTCTTTATTTCATGATTCTTGGCATTTACAGAAATCGTATTCACAACAAGATTTGTGTCCTTCAGTTTCTCTTGTATAATGTTACCCCAGTCCAACTTTACCCTCCGTAACCATTCTCGTCCCAATAATGAGTTTCTTCGAGATCTAACAATATAGTTTTACTGGAGTGCTTGTTGTTGAGCCCTGTACGGACACCTTAATATAGCCTACCATATCCAGGGGGTTTTCGCAAAAGCTGTACAATTCCGTATCATTTGGGTGCATTTTCTCTTTCGGAAAATACTTTTTGCTTGCCACAGCTAGGCTTACAATTGACACTATTGCACCAGTGTCTATCTCAAACCGTATCATTGCCTTGTTAACCCGAAGGTTATAAAATATTTTTGTACGATTTTTTACTATTTCTGGATCTAAAATATTTTTTACCTTGCCTTCATATATTTGTAGTATCTCCTCTACCACTAACTGTTCTGAATCACTTTCCTCTTCTGCTATTTGGTTTAGTTGGCACGTTGCTTTAAGACAGACTCGATTACAAACCGTTTCCTTATGGCTGCACTGAGAAGCCAAGTGTTTCTCACTTCCGCACCTGAGACATTTTCTCAAATTTTTCTTTTCAGAACTATTTTTTACTTTCTTTTTATCATTGATTAAATGCACCACCTCTGCCCCTGTACCTTGGTGCAACTCCAAACCACCCTTTTCTGCAGCCTCATAAGTATTAGCCATATTGATTGCAGACTCCAACGTTAAATCTGCCCTTTCAAGTAGCCGGCTCTGTATTCTGGAATTCCTCAAGCCAAAAACAAATTGGTTCCTTAAGGCTGTGTTAAGGTATGTACCAAAATCACAATTTGTTGCTAATCTGCGCAATGTCACAAGATATTCAGCGCAAGTTTCGTCGTCTTTTTGCTTGCATAAATTAAAACGATAGTTCTCCAGTATTACATTTGGCTTAGGATCAAAATGTTCACTCAGGATCTTTACAATGGCTTCGTAGGTTTCCGATTCAGGTTTATTGGGTGCCAGTTTATCACATAACATGTCATAAGTTCCAGCCCCCATGTAGTGCAACAAAAATTTCTTCTTTTTTGATGTTTCACATTCAAAAATATCTAGGGCCGTCTCAAAACGCTGCACCAAACGCTGCCAAGTTGTAACGCTTGCATCAAATGCCTCAAAATTAAAACCTGCGACCTGCATTTTAATTACTTCTTTGCCAGAATTCGCCATTTAATATTTTCCATTGAAAATACTTAATATTTTCCAATTAAATTGTCCTCGTCGCCAATTGTAAGCATAGCTGCCAGAAATGACGATTTTTTACGATATGGCAAAATACGATATGACATACTGTGTTGACATATCGTAAGTTTTGTACGATATGACAACACAGAGGAAGCAATACACCTTGCATGACTTTCTCAGTGTTGTCATATCGTAAAAAACTTACGATGTGAGAACACAGTATGTCATATCGTTTTTAGTCATATCGTAAAAAATCGGCATTTCTGACAGCTATGATTGTAAGAAATAAAACGCGTGTTTTATCTTCTACTACTACATCAGTGATGATACTTCATTTGACAATCATAGTGATGGTAAAATCATGTACATAATCAACTCTGACACATCACTAGTAGAAACACATGTTTGTACTAATGTTCCTGCGTGTGTGGGCAGTATTATGCGAAAAAATCGTACTTTTATTAAACATTTTGAGAAAAACCTTAAAATTATATATTATATCGATTAACCGTATTGAATTTCGATTTTAATGTTTGTTTTTTTTTTAATTTTTATGAGCGATAAACGGTTTTTCTATACCAAAACCATGTTTATTTTTGTCGTTTTTTGATTTAAGCCGAATTTCATCCGCCGCCGATACTTAATTTTTTTAGCCGCCGCCGCCGATCAATTTTGGTTGCGCCGCCGCCGCCGATCAATTTTGGTTGCGCCGCCGCCGCCGATTAAACATAATCGGCTTGGTTTTCTGGTGTGAGCATTAGCAAAATAAACAGCGTTGCCAGATTTTAGATTTCAAAAAGCAATGAAACAAGTAAAAAGCGTGTAATTCTTGAAAAAAAGGACTGAATTTTATTTTTACGTAATTTTTTATTTTGAACTGAAACCCAGCAAAAAATAACATGACAAACCATGGGTGCAAGTGATGACGCATTGGTTCGATCTAGGTGAAACATGCATGATTTTTACATTAGCGTGTCATTGGAGATCATGTGTTTACATGAAAATTTTGAGAACTTGCTCGTCATTAAAATGAATGAATTGAACCCATGCAAGTTCCCTGATTCGATGACGTTTTTTCATCTAAATATACAACATATGAAATAAAAAAAGATATTGCCGCAGCTGGGATACGAACCATGCTCTTCTGGCTGTTAAGACATGCTCTCTACCACTGAGCTATTGCCTTCTTTGTTATTGGAGCTAAAACTTGTTTTATGAAAATGTGTCAATGTGATGATTTAATTCCGTTTTAGCATGCCTTTTTAGTGGATATTTTATGCAATATATTACCTAGTAAAATTGCATGCGTTTTTAATGAGTTCAAAAACTATAGCTTTATTTACGATGTCATTCAGAATGCATTCAAAGAAACAAGTGGTCAAGAAATCATGAAACACTATTTCATGTTGAACGCGTTCACTTATTTTTTGCTGGGAAGGTATAAGTCTGAAAATTTTTTATTATTTCGGCTTTCAAGTTCGGCAAAACTAAGTGGAGTCACAATAAAAAGAAGCAGGGCAAGAATTTAATAGAAGTCTTGTATTTATTCTATTTCCTGGCAAAAATTAGTGAGATAGCTGATGTTTCCTTGTAAAAAGCATCCACCTTCATAAGTGTAAAAGTGAACAAGAACGCTGATGAGACGGTGTAGCGGCCTATCGAAATCAGTAGTACTGATCCGTTATGCTAATCTGATTTGAATATTCCAACACTCCACTCTTAATAAAAAAAAATTTGAATTCACATTAATTCAAATATTGAACTAGAAAGCTGAAATAATAACAAATTTTCAGACTTATACCTATTCAGGGCTCAAATCGTCACATCCGTGATCGTATCGGCAAGCGTACTAAAATGAATTACGTGACACGTCAATCGTATAAACTGTATGGGATTACAGTGCGTTCACGTGTGTCATAATCCGAAAATGGCGTTTTTACGTGACGAGTTGTACGTTCACGGATGTGACGATTTGAGCCCAGTTCAAAATAAAAAATTACGTAAAAATAATTATTAATGCGACGGCCCGCCAAAATAGTTATATGCATTTCCGCTACTAGGTTGACGATCTGGAACTAATAATACAGACCAAATAACTCAAGCAGTTTAGCATGCATGAAAAACTAACACACAAACAACTTTGATTGTAGGTATTGAAAAAATGCCCATCAAGAGCGAAACAACAAATAACAAGAGTTTGTGAGTGTTGGATTATTAATCAGATAGGGAAATTTTGGCAAACCTAAGTTGTCACAATAAAAAAATGTACTGCAAGAATTTAAAAGAAGCCTTGTATACTATTTGCTGGCAAAAATTTTTTAAATAGCTAATGTTTCCTTGTAAAAAGGATCCACCTTCATAAGTGGTAAAAGTGAACGAGAATGCTGATGAGACGGTGTAGCGGCCTGTCTAAATCAGTAGTACTGATCCGTTCTGCTAATCTTATTTGAATATTCCAACACTTCACTCTGTGTTCAACCAGAGTGAAGTGCTTCTTTGGAAAGGCTTAGTGAAAAAATACGCTGAACAGAGTTTGACATATTTTGTGTTTTTCCTTAAAACTGTAGTCATGTCGATTCCATAAGCTAATCCAACGACCTCAGTTGAATAATCTCTCGGTGCTTTCTTCAGTTAATTGCCTTTGTCAGTTGGTATCCGATTGGGAATCCGATTTGCTCTAACAGTAACAAATCTATAAATGTCACGTGCTCTCATAGTGCTTATCAAAGTATTATCTTCCGTTTTGAGTTTATCACAATGATAATCTGGATCTTCTACGCTGCCATCAAAATCTTCAAAGTCATCATCATCCTCAACTGAGTCCCTCACTCTATGAAGAAAGCTAACATTTTTCTGCTTATCGCAGTCTCTGCATTTTACTCCACGTGTTGACAGTCAGTCAGCCAACTAAAGTTACCCGTTACAATCGGAAGCAAAAATCATACCATAATATTGATTGCCTACAGATTATCTGTGAATACAATGTGCACATGGGCGGCTTATACCTATTTGACTCTTATATGGATTAAAAATCAGAACACAAGATATGGCAACAAGGATATTTTACCATCTTCTCGATATGGCCATAAAAAATGCATTTGCATTAAATCGCAGACTTAACGTCGAAAACCCCCAAAATTCTGATCAGAATGAAATGGTAAGGCATTATGATGCATGAATTTTGCAGGTGCATTGCAAAAGAACTCAGTACTTCTGTTGAAATACGATTCGCAGGGTTGTCCTTCATCTGCCGAAGAGCCAACCGGTGGATCTTTTATTGGGGAAAAGGTTATTTATCTTGTGGCTAGTATAAGGTTTATTTATTTATTTATTTCAGTCTATGGATAAAAAAAATCCTTACAGACTAAGATAACAAAAATACCTATAGTTATATTGTATAAATATCTAATTTAACAATGAAGTATATGTAAAACGTAAATATGTACCAAATTATCTTTACAGTTTATAAATCACAGCTATTTTACTATATTAATGTGCTGTTTCCACAATGCAAACAAGCGACCTGAGTAAAAATGTGTATGGAAACCGCTCAAAAAACTAAGTGCTTTTCAAACAAACTTCAGACAAACAATGCCTGTTTGCACTGTGGAAACAACACATAAGACAGTTATTTTATTACACTAAAAAGTAGGAGTTTAACTCAGATTTCTCAGTGCCGAATTCGATAAAAGATTGAGAAACTTTTTGTAAATTTGTATATGATATTATTAATGGTTTTATTGATTTGACAAGATAAATCATTTTCCACAATGTGGTTAAAAAAATTTTGTAAACTGTGGAAAAAATCGGGTACGCACACGTTTTGTACTAAATGCAACGTCCACCTATGTTTTGCAAAGACTAAAAACTGTTTTATAGAATACCATTTAGTTACATAACATATTTGGCTTGAACATAATACATATATGTTTTGATATCAAAAGTTAAAAATATAACTGATATTCTTCCAACTATAAGCATATTTTATTTATTTCTGAAAAAATCCCCTAAGCCACTAAGACCGTCTACAGGCGGTCTTCCTTGTGTTTGTCCTGGAGCTTTCCAGGAGCATTTTTTTTAGCGATTGGAACTCAAATTCGTAATTTTCAGCAGAAAAATATCCTAGAAATTTAGTCATTTAAAGGTTAACAATCAAGATCATTCAGGACCGTCTGGCAAGCCTAGGTGCATACCATGTATAAACCTATTTTAAAATTTTCATGTAATTTAGGTTTTTTAATGCTAATTTACGAAATTTTGCTTACAAGTAGTTTATTACCCTTTTTTAGTTTTTATGAAAACGGGAATTAGTTGTTTATTGCGTTTTAAAAGTAAAATCGGCATTCGCTATGCGATTTTTTTGTAGGAAGATATTAACTGTGTTCGTTTACTCGAAATTCTTACTGCATTTTACTACAATTGGAAATTTTTTTTTAATTTTTGTATTGAAAACTTCCAGCTGTAGTAAAAATAGTAAATTGTAGTAAGTAAACGAACAGTTAATTCAATGAATGAAAACAACGTCTGTAAAAGTCTCTTTTTTAGAAAAATTATGGTATGAAAAAAGTCCACTGGGTTGCTTTATTTTTGGCCAATACTGCACTATTTATGTATACAACTTTAACACTCATCAAGGACAAAAACCTTGAATAAATTTCTGTTGAACCTGAACAAATTTTTTATGAAACATAAATTCTTGATAATCTTAGTATTCAGGGCTTATATCTGGAATAAATTAATACATACATTTTATCAAAATGTTTTGCAAAAAATTAATAAATAATAATGAAAATTTACTTTGAATATCAGTAGAGGAAATACTTACGGATAAAAGAAGAAAAGGAAGGTCGTTGTTAATAATAAAATCCAGGCGAAAGTCGCAGGAATGTAACGTGTCTTAACATCGCATTTGGGCATATTGTGGCTGATGATGTATCTATGCACGCATCTGCTTGAACTTACTCCGTAAATCTCGATGATGGACAATTTTCACAATGAATGATGGCAATGATGAGTATGATGATGAAGTGGTTACAACTTATAGTAATCCAAGGTTGTTGGTTTTTTCCTTCCTTTTTATATTTCTGTTGTAGTACTTTATTTAAGGTTAAAAACAGGTGCACCAATAGGGCCAAATATGGCAAGTGATATAAAAATTTCAAAAAACCCGATGAAGAGTAAAATTATAAAAAGTTGTCTAAGCAATAACTGCTGCTTTTTATTTATAATAAACGTTGGCTAGCTATATTGGCCGACACAATGGAGCTCAAACCATTCAATACTTTAATCGGCATAATAAAAGAAAGAACTTTGAGGAGAAAAACCACAAACGAGAATAATGTAGAGGCAATAAAAAAATTATATTACAAGAAAAGAAAAAGAAGACTAAAATGGATGACTAGAAGCAGGATGTATTAGAGGAAAAGCAGCGTATTAAAATTTGGAACGTTTTTTTTATCGATATTTGCTAAAGATTAATTTCTTATTTGTAATTTTATTAACATATTTTCACCTATTAATCTACATGAAATATCGTTCGTTCTATCTCAATTTTTTGATTGCATTTTTCTTTAAAATGCATTAAGATTTCCCTTTTCTATATTTTTTTATTCTGTTCGTCACTGTCACGGCACCACTACACAATATAATTCAATTCACTTATGAAATTTTTTTCGCTTTCTTACAAGAGCAAAATATGTAAACAATGTTTTTTGGTTTTTTTAATTTATTTGAAAGAAAAAAGCTAAGCATGAAATTGTTTGCGTTTTTTTAATATTTTGCATTAAAAACCGATAGCTCTTTTTATTTATTTTGTTTTATACCGTTTTTCGCTTTAAAGATGTGTGTAGTGTGCAGAACGCAAAAATACTTGACAATTGGAATTCCTTATTTTTCCCCTTTTGAATCATTTTTTTCACACATGTTGTTAAACAACTATTGAATTTCCACTTTTATTATAACATTAATTAAGGTGCTATGCTATCATTTTATAAATATATTTTTTATTATATATCATTTCATAATTATTTTGCTTTTAACATACAATTTTCTTTTACACACAACACCTTTTCCCGACACACAGAAACGGCAATTTTTCCTTTAAACGGTCACGACCTTAGTTTTTGATATGGATTTTAAATTTTATTCTTGTTAAATAATTTTATTTTGTAGTTTACTGTTTAACTTTTCTTTATAAACTTCAGACGTTTTTAATAAAATTAAAGTGTTATTTTGTCCGCCACACTTTGCTTCATGTTTCGTTCGTTCGCTCGGCCAAATTCGATTTTACAATTTTTAGTTCTTTCGCAGCTTTTAGTGGTGACAATTTTAAAAATATTTACGCCAAACAGAGCGATTTTACAGTTATTAAGAACCGAGGGGAACTTTTAAGGGCAATATACACGGTCGATCAGCTTGATGTCAGATTCGTGTATGTGTGCTGGACGAAAAATCAAACCAAGTAGATTTTCCATCAAGCGTCGTCGAAATTTCACACATACTACTACCACGCTTGTCAAGCATGTTGACCGTGTATATTGCCCTTTACAACATTGCAAGGCATATCCGTTTTCTTTTCTAAAATAATTTTTTTTTCTTTTTATTAAAAAATCGCAATGTACCATTCCTTTCTCTTCCTCGAAAAATTATTATATTGCAGATTTTCCTTGAAAAGTGGCAACAACGAAACATTTTTTGTATAAAAGAAAACGTTATAAATCTCCCATTTTCGAAGTGGTATTTTATGTTATAATGAGAGTAAAGCATATTCATTACAGGTACCACCATAACTAAAACATATACAACACCAATATATGTCAAAACCATTAACTGTGAATCGCACACAAATTTACAGGCCCATGCCCGTTGTTGATAGAAAACTCCCAGGCATGAGTCAAAATCTATTGGCTGGGTGACGCACACATTCTCAAATTTACAAACAGCTGTTCTTGTAGTGGTACCTGTTTAATCTACCTTGCATGAGAGCTTTCTATAGTGCGATCAAGGCGAATTCAATAAGGTGGCCGCATAAGACAGCAGTTGAATTCGCTCGTCATATGTTTTACCAACAGGGCTGTCAGATTTTTTCCGACATATTTCGCCAAATTGATTTTAAAAATCGCCAAGTCGTCAAAATTAATTATATATAGTTTTTCTTAATATATATTATATAATATATTTTGTTTTTATATAATACTTTTTTAATATAAATTTTTATAAAGTAATCGTATATAAATTTAACAGAAAAACGCCAAAAGTAGAAATAAAATCGGCAAAAATTTTTTTTTGTAAATTTTTCTCATCCAAATTCAAAACACATTAATGACTATAATTAATGTAAGTAAAATCATTGTTTTATTTTCTTTGACAAGAGTTTTGGTGAGATTTATTTTTGAAAATACTCTTTCAACAAAGTTTTCCTAAATTATAAAAATTTTGAAGCTCAATTTTGTTTAAAAAATAGCCATAAAAATGCCAACAAATTTATTTATCGTTAGAAAAATCGCCATGTCTCCAAATCTAAAATTTAGACGCCATACAAGCTGAAAAATCGCCACGTTTAGCGATAAATCGCCACGTTTAGCGATAAATCGCCATATCGGACAGCCTTGTTTACCAACCCCATGTCAAATTATCTGTAATTTTCTTTATCTCAATATTCGTTTTCAAAAATAAAAAATTTTTAATCTATTTAAAATTTCATTTAGTTTGATTCAATGCAGATTTATTTAAACAAATCTACCTTGAATTTTATTTGGTTTTAAGTGCTTGAAAAGTGACTTATTCAAGTGTTCTTAGCTATGTTTCACTAAAATCGATCCAGCCGTTCAGAAGTTATCTCTTCTGTCTTAGCTGTATATTTTGAATCTGTGTGTATGTGGCTTCCTAGCTCCCAAACGGCTAGACCAATTTTAATTTGGGATTTTTCGTTTGAAAAGTGACTTGATGTTAAAGTTTCTAGCCTATGTTTGATGAAATTCTGTACAGCCGCATAAAAGTTATCATCCATTTTCTTCAACGGGTTTTGAAATTAATTTAATAAAAAAAATAAAATAAAAATATTTTGTTAATTTCTGGGTTACCAATTTTTTATATGTTACCCTAAATTTTCAATATATAAGCTTCGAAAATCCTCAAACTTGTTTTGTGAAAATTTATTCAATCCAAAGGTACTTAATTAGTTTGGCTTAAATTCGTTTTCAATTTAGTCATTCCATTAAATTATTTTTACTTTAGAAAGAAATTCTAAAGACTGTAATAATTGAACTTACAAAAAAAACTTTGGTTGTACGGAAGGTTGAGCTGACATCGGATGTTTCGATGTCCGTACAACAAAATTTTTCTTTGAATGTTTATTACATGCTTGAGAATTTTTTTCTAACGCCTAGTACGCACCTCTGCCTGAATTCAGGCTGCCATAAGAAGTGTATGTAAGAAAAACTTGGGACCAAAGGACCCAAGTGGGCCGGTTTTTAGAAACCGGCAGCCTGTTCAACATAGGTTTCTTGATTAATCCGTTATTGATTAATCGATTTATTGATTAATCACAATTTTGATTAATCAAAAATTTTATCAATCGATTAATCGTACTTCCCTAATAGAAACCATACACTTCGACTATATTCATAACTCAATTGAAAACAGTTTTAGCACAAATTGTAAATAAATTCAAAATTAACCTCTAAGCACATTTTAAGTTTTGTATGATTTTTTATGTGTAAGTTGAGTTTCAATCTTTGGTGTCTTTGAAGTCTTACATATAGTTGAATTTTGTGATAAATATATTCTTAAGACATTTCAGTCCGCTTCATATAGGGGAAAAAGCCAATCTAGCGGCGGAAAAATAATAAAAAATATTGAATTAAAAAATGTTAACGCAGCATCACAGTGGACCAAGGCGAATTGATACCAGGTGGCCCTATTAGTAAAAATGAGCATCAGCTGACTTTACCAAAGTGTCAAACTCTATGTAAAAAAAAACTAAGCAACAACTTTTTATGTATGCATTTAACATGACAGATTGGTAAAGTCAAGTTGTTGTTGCCCTAATAAGGCCAGTTGGTATTAATACGCTTTGCAGTGGACAAACCAATGTATGTATTTAAAAATAAAATTTATTTATCACTAAGTTACCTGGTTCAGAGTATAGGGCATTTTAAATATTGAGAAAATTGTGCTGTAATTCTTTATTGATTTTTATATCAAATTTGTTGGCATATTGAATACGTAATGATGGACGTTTTCGAACAAAGTGCCTTAGCTATTTTAAAGGGATTTACTCTATATGTATTTGCTGTTTCAGTTAAGGACTAGAAAAATCTTGTTTTGAAAACTTTTCTAAATCTTTATAGAGATACAAAATGAGTATACCCTACTATACCTCGAATATTAATAAAGATATTATAAAGTAATATTGTTCCAAAAATTAGCTGCGGAGGCTTTCGTATGCGACTTTTACATCTAAGTATACACCTTTTTCAAAATTTCCTACTTATATGTAGTTCTAAATGATTTTGTTGCAATTTGCTGCCGAAACTACTTGTTATTAAATTAAATTACCAATAAAATAGTCGTTTTCAATTTCAAAATAAATTTTTAATGCATTTTGAAATTTTAATACACTTTGGATTTTTTTATATTAATTTTCAATTTTTAAATCGGTCGTATATAGCAACATATAGCGCCCACTGTGATAAAAATGTATGCCTAACTTTAAACACACCTTGTAGACTACATACATCCTTCCCTATAATTCATCCATACATTTTTTGTGGATCAGACTATTAGTTTGGAAAATATGATTTTTACGCCGATATATTGGCCTTTTCTAGTGTGCGCTGTATCACCGTTTAAGTTGAAGAGTTAGTTACATATATGGTTAAAATGTTCCCAAAATGTATAGCTTACAAGACTTCCTACCCCGATTCACTATAACAATGCACAAAAAGAAGGGGACGATTTTACATCTTCCTTAAATAAAGGGTAGACGTAGATTTTCAAAACGCCGACACATGTCTTTTTTTTATTTCTTCTACCATAATCATTCGCTAGAAGCCTATTATTTTTAAAATTTAGATTTTGTTGTACAGTGTTCTTTTTGGTCCACGTAATTAAACGAAGAAGGTTATCAACTCGTTTGTATTTTTATGTTTGTTCCTTCAGAGCACCGGCATTTATCGACTGATTTGCAAAATATTTATTTTATATAAAAGGGAACAAAGCCGTACTGGCTGCAATACTTGTTTCTACTTTTTATCCACCTGTACATATTTGTGTTTGAATTGCTCATATGTTAAAACTTATGTATGTGCCAAAGTGGTTAAGTAACTTGTGACGTACTTATTTAGCGCTGAAATTTTGATTTTTAGAAAGAAAAAACTCCTAAGTTGGTTAATTTTGCTACACAAATTTTTAGTGCCTACGAAATACAAAAAAATGCAATAATTCGGTTTATTTAATTCGTTTTAAAAAATGTTTCCCCCTTTGTTTGAAAAATCTCTACTTTGGTGCCACTTTTTTCTTCAAAATGCGCTATTTCTGCCACCTTTTGAACATTTTCAACGGTCACACTGGCAACAATTTCTCATGTTGTTTCGTCTTATGCTAGGAACACAACTGGGACGAACGACGAATTGTCGTCCACGAATATTCGTCGCAAAATATAAAACATGTTTGTGTATATGAAAATACACACAATGACGGCGTCGGACGAAATTCGTCATACGCGGCGAACTCTGAATAGATTTATTTCTATTTCTTACGCCGGCGAACGACGAACAAATCAGTACCAAGTCACCATGTTTGGTTTTAGTTTTCAAGTTTTTTAGTACATAAAGTTACTTTTTACTTTAATTATTGTTTTATTTTTATTTTATAGCATTTTAAATAAATATAGATAATAATTAACTATAATAATTGGTGTTAGTTGTGTTTTTGTTAATGTTAAATTTTTCAAGTATGTATTATTTTTTTAATATGGCCACACTTTGCAGACACAGTAAACAACTTTATCCTTTATAACAGCTGCTACGTTTTCGTCGCTATTGTGTCTCATACGACGAATTTACATAACAAATTTTTATCGACGAATTCGTCGTGTTGGACGAAATTCGTCGTTCGTTCAAGTTGTGTTCCTAGCATTACTTTTGACGTAACGAGCTTCGGATACAAAAACAAAATCTCATGAAGGCAAATTGAATTCGCCTATGACACCACCCAAAGTATATTAATACAAGTACGCTCACATCTGCAACAACAAAAACAGCAGGCATTTTGTTCTTGTATTTTCTTTTGAATTGTCAAAAACTATATAAAGAAAATAAAAAATATTTATTAACCCTTTCACTACCCCGGTACACCATAGTATACTCATCTTAATATACCAACGAAAATACAAATTGTAGAAAGACATTCACCCAGATTATGTATGTATGTATGTCGAAGTCGAATTTGTGACTACAACAAATTGTCGTAGAATAAAGAAACTGCGAAACTTTTCTTTATTCTAGGACAATTTGTCGTAGTCACAAATTCAACTTCGATATACATAGGTACATAATCCGCACGATTATATTTTATATAATGACCATAAATTGCCAATACGTACTTAAGGGTTTCTAAAGAATAAAAGTTATCATCCATTTTCTTCAACGGGTTTTGAAATTAATTTAATAAAAAAAAATAAAAATAAAAATATTTTTTTTTATTTCTGGGTTACCAATTTTTTATATGTTACCCTAAATTTTCAATATATAAGCTTCGAAAATCCTCAAACTTGTTTTGTGAAAATTTATTCAATCCAAAGTTACTTAATTGGTTTGGCTTAAATTCGTTTTCAATTTAGTCATTCCATTAAATTATTTTTACTTTAGAAAGAAATTCTAAAGACTGTAATAATTGAACATACAAAGAAAACTTTGGTTGTACGGAAGGTTGAGCTGACATCGGATGTTTCGATGTCCGTACAACAAAATTTTTCTTTGAATGTTTATTACATGCTTGAGAATTTTTTTCTAACGCCTAGTATGCACCTCTGCCTGAATTCAGGCTGCCATAAGAAGTGTATGTAAGAAAAACTTGGGACCAAAGGACCCAAGTGGGCCGGTTTTTAGAAACCGGCAGCCTGTTCAACATAGGTTTCTTGATTAATCCGTTATTGATTAATCGATTAATTGATTAATCACAATTTTGACTAATCAAAAATTTTATCAATAATAGAAACCATACACTTCGACTATATTCATAACTCAATTGAAAACAGTTTTAGCACAAATTATAAATAAATTCAAAATTAACCTCTAAGCACATTTTAAGTTTTGTATGATTTTTTATGTGTAAGTTGAGTTTCAATCTTTGGTGTCTTTGAAGTCTTACATATAGTTGAATTTTGTGATAAATATATTCTTAAGACATTTCAGTCCGCTGCATATAGGGGAAAAAGCCAATATAGCGGCGGAAAAATAATAAAAAATATTGAATTAAAAAATGTTAACGCAGCATCACAGTGGACCAAGGCGAATTGATACCAGGTGGCCCTATTAGTAAAAATGAGCATCAGCTGACTTTACCAAAGTGTCAAACTCTATGTAAAAAAAAACTAAGCAACAACTTTTTATGTATGCATTTAACATGACAGATTGGTAAAGTCCAGTTGTTGTTGCCCTAATAAGGCCAGTTGGTATTAATACGCTTTGCAGTGGACAAACCAATGTATTTAAAAATAAAATTTATTTATCACTAAGTTACCTGGTTCAGAGTATAGGGCATTTTAAATATTGAGAAAATTGTGCTGTAATTCTTTATTGATTTTTATATCAAATTTGTTGGCTTATTGAATACGTAATGATGGACGTTTTCGAACAAAGTGCCTTAGCTATTTTAAAGGGATTTACTCTATATGTATTTGCTATTTCAGTTAAGGACTAGAAAAATCTTGTTTTGAAAACTTTTCTAAATCTTTATAGAGATACAAAATGAGTATACCCTACTATACCTCGAATATTAATAAAGATATTATAAAGTAATATTGTTCCAAAAATTAGCTGCGGAGGCTTTCGTATGCGACTTTTACATCTAACTATACACCTTTTTCAAAATTTCCAACTTATATGTAGTTCTAAATGATTTTGTTGCAATTTGCTGCCGAAACTACTTGTTATTAAATTAAATTACCAATAAAATAGTCGTTTTCAATTTCAAAATAAATTTTTAATGCATTTTGAAATTTTAATACACTTTGGATTTTTTTATATTAATTTTCAATTTTTAAATCGGTCGTATATAGCAACATATAGCGCCCACTGTGATAAAAATGTATGCCTAACTTTAAACACACCTTGTAGACTACATACATCCTTCCCTATAATTCATCCATACATTTTTTGTGGATCAGACTATTAGTTTGGAAAATATGATTTTTACGCCGATATATTGGCCTTTTCTAGTGTGCGATGTATCACCGTTTAAGTTGAAGAGTTAGTTACATATATGGTTAAAATGTTCCCAAAATGTACAGCTTACAAGACTTCCTACCCCGATTCACTATAACAATGCACAAAAAGAAGGGGACGATTTTACATCTTCCTTAAATAAAGGGTAGACGTAGATTTTCAAAACGCCGACACATGTCTTTTTTTTATTTCTTCTACCATAATCATTCGCTAGAAGCCTATTATTTTTAAAATTTAGATTTTGTTGTACAGTGTTCTTTTTGGTCCACGTAATTAAACGAAGAAGGTTATCAACTCGTTTGTATTTTTATGTTTGTTCCTTCAGAGCACCGGCATTTATCGACTGATTTGCAAAATATTGTTACGTTTTTAGTCCTTTACATAAAAACGGTTTTATTATTTTCACAGGATTCGTTGAATTGCAATAAAATAAAACACGGATATTTGTTTTACAAATAAATTCTCAGTAACACTTTATTTATTACTTTAAAAACACGTACAACTAAACGCGATGTACACACTAACTATTCTTGGCGATGTTTACTCGTCTAAGTTTAAAAACACACTTCTTCATGTCGTCTGGCAGCCTCCCCTTATATAGTAAATTATAAAACCTTCTGGTAACTTCGCTAACTTTCTGGAATGTAGTTGTCTCTTTTCATCTTTAAGTATACGGCATAAGCATTTGGTCTTGCTATAGTGTAGTGTATGTGCGTGTGTAGATGCATGAGATTCTTCTTCTGTTTGTTTATCTTCGCACACACACATACTCTAATGTTCGCAACTTAAGCAAATTATGCTGTTATCAAGTTTACATCTCTTGCAGCTGATGTTGTTTAAGTTTCATGTCACTGTTTGTAATTGCAATTAAGCAGTCTCGAATAATCTTGTAGGTTCTAGCTACCGTTTCCTGAAGATTCCGGAAACTTCCATTTTCCGTTATTTTGAATTCTATTGGCAGTTGTCGAGTGATGCCAAGTTTAATTGTGGTACTTGGTTGCCAGGTTTTGATTTTATTACAGTGATTTAGGGGTATAAAGCAGATAATGATCGGGTTGTCAGTTTGTGTCGTTACATTTGAATCTGCATTTTCATTTCGTAACACTGCCGCCCACTTAAGCCTGTTCGTCCCGAATAGGCACACAATCACCTTTTCCATAGTGCGCCAGTGGTTCAAACTTAATTTTTGTCTTCCGTCCAATGTACTGCTCTATCATGTGTACGACGTCATTCATCCTTTCGATGATACCACGGATCTCTGCTTCCAACTTGTAGTTATCCCATGACAGTCTCTTTTCCGTGCTATAAGCGTGTGTACCACATCCACTGGGTACTGCTCGATTATAATTATTAACTGAGTACATGTGACTATTTCTGTTGTAATCTGTTCCTTTGCCGGTAGATGAACTAAAGACTTCTTTACTTGTACCGGGCGAAGTGTAGCTGTAACTACTTCCTTTACGCGCAGATCTTTCAGAGGCTGGAGTGGCATCAAATCTCATCGGAGAGCGTGTATCGTCATACCCTGGGCCTTTATTACCTTTACGTTCATTAATACTGCACTCCTTGGCACCACGTTGTCTTATACCTTTTATGAAACCATCACGCGCCGCAGAAATTTGCATTTGTTGACGTTTAATTTCTCGAAGCTCTATTTCTAGCTTCTCACGCTCTAATTTTTGGCGCTCCCGTTCCAAGCGTAATGATTCAGCCTCTCGTTGCAAACGTTTTCGTTCCACAGCCAATTTCGTACGCTCCTCAGCTAGTCGGGCTTCCTTCAGGCGCAGATGCTCTCTTATTTCTTTATGCCGTCTGTCTTCGTTACGTGCTTCAGGTTGATGACACTGCTCCTGTTGTCGCTCTTGATAACAGCCATCACAACGAGACTTTTGATGACTCTTCCATTTATTATTCCATGATGGCGAGACAGATTTTGTTTGCTTTCTTGCTGCGTTGCAGTTGCGCTGGATATGGCCTTTCTCTCCGCAGCTATAGCATTTTATTCGCACTTTGTTTTTATTTAAAGCTAATGCTTGCACTACTGCCTCTTTGATGTCCTTTTCCCAATTAGCTTCTTTCTCGGTAATCACCTCCAGATTTCGGACCATATACGCTTGCGGCTTAGAAATTATCCTTGCGGTCTCCTGTGCTAAAGCATATGTCACAGTTTCTATAAAAGTAGGCTTCGGTGTCGCATATACTGCATACCTCACGTCAGGATCACTAATGCCACGCAATAAGGAATCAATTTTCAGCTGCTCCAGCAATGGGTGATTTTCGCCAGGATAAGATAGTTGCACCAACCGTTCGATTTCCATTGCGAAATCTTGTAGGGACTCATTGGGCTTCTGTCCTCTACATCGCAATTCCATACGGTATATATCTCGCTTATGTTCGCCACCATATTTTCGCTGCAGTGCCGCCATTATGTCATCAAAATTATTTCTGCAGCTCCCTGGTACGGTTTCAAGTACTTCTGCTGCGGCTCCTTTTAAGGCCAAAATCAGCTCTATGGCCTTTTCTTCACTGTTCCAACCATTTTTGCTGGCAACTGTTTCGAACTGGAACTTGAAGATGTTCAAAGGTGCGCTGCCATCGAAACAAGGCGTCTTTACTCTGCTGGAAGCCTCTGGAATAAATCGCACTGGTCCGCCTTGGCACTGGAGATTACTCACTGTTATTTGTAGCTCGTGGAGTTTCTCATTTACATCTCTTTCTAAGTCTGAGAGTTTCCCGTCAAATTTGTTGACTTGTACTTCAATGCCATCTACTCTTCTATTTATGGCCTCAGAAATTTCTTGAAGTTTCTCATTTGTGGCCTTAGATGTTTCCCGAACTTCAGCAAGCATTCTCTCATTGTTGGCTCTAGATGTTTCTTGAACTTCAGCCAGCATTCTCTCATTGTTGGCTCTAGATGTTTCTTGAACTTCTGCCAGCATTCTCTCATTGTTCACTCTAGATGTTTCTTCAAATTTCTCATTTGTGGTTTTAGATGTTTCTTCAAATTTTTGCATCATAGCGGCGAACATTGTACTTAAGTCCATGCTGCTTGTCGTGGCACGAGTACATACCTCTATTTCCTCTTTATCCTCAAATTCGTATGTCCCGATGTCGATGCCACGCTGCTTGAACTCATCTATCAGCCTCTTCTGAAGTTCCACTTTATTGCCCGTTGTTGGCAGTTCCAGCTTACTCAGCTCCTTCTTTAGCTGCTCCACTTTTAGCTCTTCAAACTTCATGGCTTCTATTTATCTTATTTTTTTTTTTAATGTCGTTTTGTAATTTTTTTATTAATAATGTTTTTTTTTATTTTTTATTAATGTCCTTTTTATTAATTAGTAATGTCCTTTTTTTTTTTGTTGCAATTTTACTTCTGACACCAATTGTTACGTTTTTAGTCCTTTACATAAAAACGGTTTTATTATTTTCACAGGATTCGTTGAATTGCAATAAAATAAAACACGGATATTTGTTTTACAAATAAATTCTCAGTAACACTTTATTTATTACTTTAAAAACACGTACAACTAAACGCGATGTACACACTAACTATTCTTGGCGATGTTTACTCGTCTAAGTTTAAAAACACACTTCTTCATGTCGTCTGGCAGCCTCCCCTTATATAGTAAATTATAAAACCTTCTGGTAACTTCGCTAACTTTCTGGAATGTAGTTGTCTCTTTTCATCTTTAAGTATACGGCATAATCATTTGGTCTTGCTATAGTGTAGTGTATGTGCGTGTGTAGATGCATGAGATTCTTCTTCTGTTTGTTTATCTTCGCACACACACATACTCTAATGTTCGCAACTTAAGCAAATTATGAGCCCAATTCACAATCTTGTGCAAATGGTCTTGCATCGTAGCATTTGCAAATTGGTATAGTATATTATACTCACCACTTAACAATAGTTAGTGGTGGGTATCAATATGCTATACCATTTTGCAAATGCAACGATGCAAGACCATTTGCACAAGATTGTGAATTGGGCCATGCTGTTATCAAGTTTACATCTCTTGCAGCTGATGTTGTTTAAGTTTCATGTCACTGTTTGTAATTGCAATTAAGCAGTCTCGAATAATCTTGTAGGTTCTAGCTACCGTTTCCTGAAGATTCCGGAAACTTCCATTTTCCGTTATTTTGAATTCTATTGGCAGTTGTCGAGTGATGCCAAGTTTAATTGTGGTACTTGGTTGCCAGGTTTTGATTTTATTACAGTGATTTAGGGGTATAAAGCAGATAATGATCGGGTTGTCAGTTTGTGTCGTTACATTTGAATCTGCATTTTCATTTCGTAACAATATTTATTTTATATAAAAGGGAACAAAGCCGTACTGGCTGCAATACTTGTTTCTACTTTTTATCCACCTGTACATATTTGTGTTTGAATTGCTCATATGTTAAAACTTATGTATGTGCCAAAGTGCTTAAGTAACTTGTACCGTACTTATTTAGCGCTGAAATTTTGATTTTTAGAAAGAAAAAACTCCTAAGTTGGTTAATTTTGCTACACAAATTTTTAATGCCTACGAAATACAAAAAAATGCAATAATTCGGTTTATTTAATTCGTTTTAAAAAATGTTTCCCCCTTTGTTTGAAAAATCTCTACTTTGGTGCCACTTTTTTCTTCAAAATCCGCTATTTCTGCCACCTTTTGAACATTTTCAACGGTCACACTGGCAACAATTTCTCATGTTGTTTCGTCTTATGCTAGGAACACAACTGGGACGAACGACGAATTGTCGTCCACGAATATTCGTCGCAAAAAATAAAACATGTTTGTGTATATGAAAATACACACAATGACGGCGTCGGACGAAATTCGTCATACGCGGCGAACTCTGAATAGATTTATTTCTATTTCTTACGCCGGCGAACGACGAACAAATCAGTACCAAGTCACCATGTTTGGTTTTAGTTTTCAAGTTTTTTAGTACATAAAGTTACTTTTTACTTTAATTATTGTTTTATTTTTATTTTATAGCATTTTAAATAAATATAGATAATAATTAACTATAATAATTGGTGTTAGTTGTGTTTTTGTTAATGTTAAATTTTTCAAGTATGTATTATTTTTTTAATATGGCCACACTTTGCAGACACAGTAAACAACTTTATCCTTTATAACAGCTGCTACGTTTTCGTCGCTATTGTGTCTCATACGACGAATTTACATAACAAATTTTTATCGACGAATTCGTCGTGTTGGACGAAATTCGTCGTTCGTTCAAGTTGTGTTCCTAGCATTACTTTTGACGTAACGAGCTTCGGATACAAAAACAAAATCTCATGAAGGCAAATTGAATTCGCCTATGACACCACCCAAAGTATATTAATACAAGTACGCTCACATCTGCAACAACAAAAACAGCAGGCATTTTGTTCTTGTATTTTCTTTTGAATTGCCAAAAACTATATAAAGAAAATAAAAAATATTTATTAACCCTTTCACTACCCCGGTACACCATAGTATACTCATCTTAATATACCAACGAAAATACAAATTGTAGAAAGACATTCACCCAGATTATGTATGTATGTATGTCGAAGTCGAATTTGTGACTACAACAAATTGTCGTAGAATAAAGAAACTGCGAAACTTTCTTTATTCTAGGACAATTTGTCGTAGTCACAAATTCAACTTCGATATACATAGGTACATAATCCGCACGATTATATTTTATATAATTACCATAAATTGCCAATGCGTACTTAAGGGTTTCTAAAGAATAAAAGTTATCATCCATTTTCTTCAACGGGTTTTGAAATTAATTTAATAAAAAAAATAAAAATAAAAATATTTTGTTTATTTCTGGGTTACCAATTTTTTATATGTTACCCTAAATTTTCAATATACAAGCTTCGAAAATCCTCAAACTTGTTTTGTGAAAATTTATTCAATCCAAAGTTACTTAATTGGTTTGGCTTAAATTCCTTTTCAATTTAGTCATTTCATTAAATTATTTTTACTTTAGAAAGAAATTCTAAAGACTGTAATAATTGAACATACAAAGAAAACTTTGGTTGTACGGAAGGTTGAGCTGACATCGGATGTTTCGATGTCCGTACAACAAAATTTTTCTTTGAATGTTTATTACATGCTTGAGAATTTTTTTCTAACGCCTAGTACGCACCTCTGCCTGAATTCAGGCTGCCATAAGAAGTGTATGTAAGAAAAACTTGGGACCAACGGACCCAAGTGGGCCGGTTTTTAGAACCCGGCAGCCTGTTCAACATAGGTTTCTTGATTAATCCGTTATTGATTAATCGATTAATTGATTAATCACAATTTTGATTAATCAAAAATTTTACCAATCGATTAATCGTACTTCCCTAATAGAAACCATACACTTCGACTATATTCATAACTCAATTGAAAACAGTTTTAGCACAAATTGTAAATAAATTCAAAATTAACCTCTAAGCACATTTTAAGTTTTGTATGATTTTTTATGTGTAAGTTGAGTTTCAATCTTTGGTGTCTTTGAAGTCTTACATATAGTTGAATTTTGTGATAAATATATTCTTAAGACATTTCAGTCCGCTGCATATAGGGGAAAAAGCCAATATAGCGGCGGAAAAATAATAAAAAATATTGAATTAAAAAATGTTAAGGCAGCATCACAGTGGACCAAGGCGAATTGATACCAGGTGGCCCTATTAGTAAAAATGAGCATCAGCTGACTTTACCAAAGTGTCAAACTCTATGTAAAAAAAAACTAAGCAACAACTTTTTATGTATGCATTTAACATGACAGATTGGTAAAGTCCAGTTGTTGTTGCCCTAATAAGGCCAGTTGGTATTAATACGCTTTGCAGTGGACAAACCAATGTATTTAAAAATAAAATTTATTTATCACTAAGTTACCTGGTTCAGAGTATAGGGCATTTTAAATATTGAGAAAATTGTGCTGTAATTCTTTATTGATTTTTATATCAAATTTGTTGGCTTATTGAATACGTAATGATGGACGTTTTCGAACAAAGTGCCTTAGCTATTTTAAAGGGATTTACTCTATATGTATTTGCTATTTCAGTTAAGGACTAGAAAAATCTTGTTTTGAAAACTTTTCTAAATCTTTATAGAGATACAAAATGAGTATACCCTACTATACCTCGAATATTAATAAAGATATTATAAAGTAATATTGTTCCAAAAATTAGCTGCGGAGGCTTTCGTATGCGACTTTTACATCTAACTATACACCTTTTTCAAAATTTCCAACTTATATGTAGTTCTAAATGATTTTGTTGCAATTTGCTGCCGAAACTACTTGTTATTAAATTAAATTACCAATAAAATAGTCGTTTTCAATTTCAAAATAAATTTTTAATGCATTTTGAAATTTTAATACACTTTGGATTTTTTTATATTAATTTTCAATTTTTAAATCGGTCGTATATAGCAACATATAGCGCCCACTGTGATAAAAATGTATGCCTAACTTTAAACACACCTTGTAGACTACATACATCCTTCCCTATAATTCATCCATACATTTTTTGTGGATCAGACTATTAGTTTGGAAAATATGATTTTTACGCCGATATATTGGCCTTTTCTAGTGTGCGCTGTATCACCGTTTAAGTTGAAGAGTTAGTTACATATATGGTTAAAATGTTCCCAAAATGTACAGCTTACAAGACTTCCTACCCCGATTCACTATAACAATGCACAAAAAGAAGGGGACGATTTTACATCTTCCTTAAATAAAGGGTAGACGTAGATTTTCAAAACGCCGACACATGTCTTTTTTTTATTTCTTCTACCATAATCATTCGCTAGAAGCCTATTATTTTTAAAATTTAGATTTTGTTGTACAGTGTTATTTTTGGTCCACGTAATTAAACGAAGAAGGTTATCAACTCGTTTGTATTTTTATGTTTGTTCCTTCAGAGCACCGGCATTTATCGACTGATTTGCAAAATATTTATTTTATATAAAAGGGAACAAAGCCGTACTGGCTGCAATACTTGTTTCTACTTTTTATCCACCTGTACATATTTGTGTTTGAATTGCTCATATGTTAAAACTTATGTATGTGCCAAAGTGCTTAAGTAACTTGTGACGTACTTATTTAGCGCTGAAATTTTGATTTTTAGAAAGAAAAAACTCCTAAGTTGGTTAATTTTGCTACACAAATTTTTAATGCCTACGAAATACAAAAAAATGCAATAATTCGGTTTATTTAATTCGTTTTAAAAAATGTTTCCCCCTTTGTTTGAAAAATCTCTACTTTGGTGCCACTTTTTTCTTCAAAATCCGCTATTTCTGCCACCTTTTGAACATTTTCAACGGTCACACTGGCAACAATTTCTCATGTTGTTTCGTCTTATGCTAGGAACACAACTGGGACGAACGACGAATTGTCGTCCACGAATATTCGTCGCAAAAAATAAAACATGTTTGTGTATATGAAAATACACACAATGACGGCGTCGGACGAAATTCGTCATACGCGGCGAACTCTGAATAGATTTATTTCTATTTCTTACGCCGCCGAACGACGAACAAATCAGTACCAAGTCACCATGTTTGGTTTTAGTTTTCAAGTTTTTTAGTACATAAAGTTACTTTTTACTTTAATTATTGTTTTATTTTTATTTTATAGCATTTTAAATAAATATAGATAATAATTAACTATAATAATTGGTGTTAGTTGTGTTTTTGTTAATGTTAAATTTTTCAAGTATGTATTATTTTTTTAATATGGCCACACTTTGCAGACACAGTAAACAACTTTATCCTTTATAACAGCTGCTACGTTTTCGTCGCTATTGTGTCTCATACGACGAATTTACATAACAAATTTTTATCGACGAATTCGTCGTGTTGGACGAAATTCGTCGTTCGTTCAAGTTGTGTTCCTAGCATTACTTTTGACGTAACGAGCTTCGGATACAAAAACAAAATCTCATGAAGGCAAATTGAATTCGCCTATGACACCACCCAAAGTATATTAATACAAGTACGCTCACATCTGCAACAACAAAAACAGCAGGCATTTTGTTCTTGTATTTTCTTTTGAATTGTCAAAAACTATATAAAGAAAATAAAAAATATTTATTAACCCTTTCACTACCCCGGTACACCATAGTATACTCATCTTAATATACCACCGAAAATACAAATTGTAGAAAGACATTCACCCAGATTATGTATGTATGTATGTCGAAGTCGAATTTGTGACTACAACAAATTGTCGTAGAATAAAGAAACTGCGAAACTTTTCTTTATTCTAGGACAATTTGTCGCAGTCACAAATTCAACTTCGATATACATAGGTACATAATCCGCACGATTATATTTTATATAATTACCATAAATTGCCAATACGTACTTAAGGGTTTCTAAAGAATAAAAGTTATCATCCATTTTCTTCAACGGGTTTTGAAATTAATTTAATAAAAAAAAATAAAAATAAAAATATTTTTTTTTATTTCTGGGTTACCAATTTTTTATATGTTACCCTAAATTTTCAATATATAAGCTTCGAAAATCCTCAAACTTGTTTTGTGAAAATTTATTCAATCCAAAGTTACTTAATTGGTTTGGCTTAAATTCGTTTTCAATTTAGTCATTCCATTAAATTATTTTTACTTTAGAAAGAAATTCTAAAGACTGTAATAATTGAACATACAAAGAAAACTTTGGTTGTACGGAAGGTTGAGCTGACATCGGATGTTTCGATGTCCGTACAACAAAATTTTTCTTTGAATGTTTATTACATGCTTGAGAATTTTTTTCTAACGCCTAGTACGCACCTCTGCCTGAATTCAGGCTGCCACAAGAAGTGTATGTAAGAAAAACTTTGGACCAAAGGACCCAAGTGGGCCGGTTTTTAGAAACCGGCAGCCTGTTCAACATAGGTTTCTTGATTAATCCGTTATTGATTAATCGATTAATTGATTAATCACAATTTTGATTAATCAAAAATTTTATCAATCGATTAATCGTACTTCCCTAATAGAAACCATACACTTCGACTATATTCATAACTCAATTGAAAACAGTTTTAGCACAAATTGTAAATAAATTCAAAATTAACCTCTAAGCACATTTTAAGTTTTGTATGATTTTTTATGTGTAAGTTGAGTTTCAATCTTTGGTGTCTTTGAAGTCTTACATATAGTTGAATTTTGTGATAAATATATTCTTAAGACATTTCAGTCCGCTGCATATAGGGGAAAAAGCCAATCTAGCGGCGGAAAAATAATAAAAAATATTGAATTAAAAAATGTTAACGCAGCATCACAGTGGACCAAGGCGAATTGATACCAGGTAGCCCTATTAGTAAAAATGAGCATCAGCTGACTTTACCAAAGTGTCAAACTCTATGTAAAAAAAAACTAAGCAACAACTTTTTATGTATGCATTTAACATGACAGATTGGTAAAGTCCAGTTGTTGTTGCCCTAATAAGGCCAGTTGGTATTAATACGCTTTGCAGTGGACAAACCAATGTATTTAAAAATAAAATTTATTTATCACTAAGTTACCTGGTTCAGAGTATAGGGCATTTTAAATATTGAGAAAATTGTGCTGTAATTCTTTATTGATTTTTATATCAAATTTGTTGGCTTATTGAATACGTAATGATGGACGTTTTCGAACAAAGTGCCTTAGCTATTTTAAAGGGATTTACTCTATATGTATATGCTATTTCAGTTAAGGACTAGAAAAATCTTGTTTTGAAAACTTTTCTAAATCTTTATAGAGATACAAAATGAGTATACCCTACTATACCTCGAATATTAATAAAGATATTATAAAGTAATATTGTTCCAAAAATTAGCTGCGGAGGCTTTCGTATGCGACTTTTACATCTAACTATACACCTTTTTCAAAATTTCCTACTTATATGTAGTTCTAAATGATTTTGTTGCAATTTGCTGCCGAAACTACTTGTTATTAAATTAAATTACCAATGAAATGGTCGTTTTCAATTTCAAAATAAATTTTTAATGCATTTTGAAATTTTAATACACTTTGGATTTTTTTATATTAATTTTTAATTTTTAAATCGGTCGTATATAGCAACATATAGCGCCCACTGTGATAAAAATGTATGCCTAACTTTAAACACACCTTGTAGACTACATACATCCTTCCCTATAATTCATCGATACATTTTTTGTGGATCAGACTATTAGTTTGGAAAATATGATTTTTACGCCGATATATTGGCCTTTTCTAGTGTGCGCTGTATCACCGTTTAAGTTGAAGAGTTAGTTACATATATGGTTAAAATGTTCCCAAAATGTACAGCTTACAAGACTTCCTACCCCGATTCACTATAACAATGCACAAAAAGAAGGGGACGATTTTACATCTTCCTTAAATAAAGGGTAGACGTAGATTTTCAAAACGCCGACACATGTCTTTTTTTTATTTCTTCTACCATAATCATTCGCTAGAAGCCTATTATTTTTAAAATTTAGATTTTGTTGTACAGTGTTCTTTTTGGTCCACGTAATTAAACGAAGAAGGTTATCAACTCGTTTGTATTTTTATGTTTGTTCCTTCAGAGCACCGGCATTTATCGACTGATTTGCAAAATATTTATTTTATATAAAAGGGAACAAAGCCGTACTGGCTGCAATACTTGTTTCTACTTTTTATCCACCTGTACATATTTGTGTTTGAATTGCTCATATGTTAAAACTTATGTATGTGCCAAAGTGCTTAAGTAACTTGTGACGTACTTATTTAGCGCTGAAATTTTGATTTTTAGAAAGAAAAAACTCCTAAGTTGGTTAATTTTGCTACACAAATTTTTAATGCCTACGAAATACAAAAAAATGCAATAATTCGGTTTATTTAATTCGTTTTAAAAAATGTTTCCCCCTTTGTTTGAAAAATCTCTACTTTGGTGCCACTTTTTTCTTCAAAATCCGCTATTTCTGCCACCTTTTGAACATTTTCAACGGTCACACTGGCAACAATTTCTCATGTTGTTTCGTCTTATGCTAGGAACACAACTGGGACGAACGACGAATTGTCGTCCACGAATATTCGTCGCAAAAAATAAAACATGTTTGTGTATATGAAAATACACACAATGACGGCGTCGGACGAAATTCGTCATACGCGGCGAACTCTGAATAGATTTATTTCTATTTCTTACGCCGGCGAACGACGAACAAATCAGTACCAAGTCACCATGTTTGGTTTTAGTTTTCAAGTTTTTTAGTACATAAAGTTACTTTTTACTTTAATTATTGTTTTATTTTTATTTTATAGCATTTTAAATAAATATAGATAATAATTAACTATAATAATTGGTGTTAGTTGTGTTTTTGTTAATGTTAAATTTTTCAAGTATGTATTATTTTTTTAATATGGCCACACTTTGCAGACACAGTAAACAACTTTATCCTTTATAACAGCTGCTACGTTTTCGTCGCTATTGTGTCTCATACGACGAATTTACATAACAAATTTTTATCGATGAATTCGTCGTGTTGGACGAAATTCGTCGTTCGTTCAAGTTGTGTTCCTAGCATTACTTTTGACGTAACGAGCTTCGGATACAAAAACAAAATCTCATGAAGGAAAATTGAATTCGCCTATGACACCACCCAAAGTATATTAATACAAGTACGCTCACATCTGCAACAACAAAAACAGCAGGCATTTTGTTCTTGTATTTTCTTTTGAATTGTCAAAAACTATATAAAGAAAATAAAAAATATTTATTAACCCTTTCACTACCCCGGTACACCATAGTATACTCATCTTAATATACCAACGAAAATACAAATTGTAGAAAGACATTCACCCAGATTATGTATGTATGTATGTCGAAGTCGAATTTGTGACTACAACAAATTGTCGTAGAATAAAGAAACTGCGAAACTTTTCTTTATTCTAGGACAATTTGTCGTAGTCACAACTTCAACTTCGATATACATAGGTACATAATCCGCACGATTATATTTTATATAATTACCATAAATTGCCAATACGTACTTAAGGGTTTCTAAAGAATAAAAGTTATCATCCATTTTCTTCAACGGGTTTTGAAATTAATTTAATAAAAAAAAATAAAAATAAAAATATTTTGTTTATTTCTGGGTTACCAATTTTTTATATGTTACCCTAAATTTTCAATATATAAGCTTCGAAAATCCTCAAACTTGTTTTGTGAAAATTTATTCAATCCAAAGTTACTTAATTGGTTTGGCTTAAATTCGTTTTCAATTTAGTCATTCCATTAAATTATTTTTACTTTAGAAAGAAATTCTAAAGACTGTAATAATTGAACATACAAAGAAAACTTTGGTTGTACGGAAGGTTGAGCTGACATCGGATGTTTCGATGTCCGTACAACAAAATTTTTCTTTGAATGTTTATTACATGCTTGAGAATTTTTTTCTAACGCCTAGTACGCACCTCTGCCTGAATTCAGGCTGCCACAAGAAGTGTATGTAAGAAAAACTTTGGACCAAAGGACCCAAGTGGGCCGGTTTTTAGAAACCGGCAGCCTGTTCAACATAGGTTTCTTGATTAATCCGTTATTGATTAATCGATTAATCACAATTTTGATTAATCAAAAACTTTATCAATCGATTAATCGTACTTCCCTAATAGAAACCATACACTTCGACTATATTCATAACTCAATTGAAAACAGTTTTAGCACAAATTGTAAATAAATTCAAAATTAACCTCTAAGCACATTTTAAGTTTTGTATGATTTTTTATGTGTAAGTTGAGTTTCAATCTTTGGTGTCTTTGAAGTCTTACATATAGTTGAATTTTGTGATAAATATATTCTTAAGACATTTCAGTCCGCTGCATATAGGGGAAAAAGCCAATCTAGCGGCGGAAAAATAATAAAAAATATTGAATTAAAAAATGTTAACGCAGCATCACAGTGGACCAAGGCGAATTGATACCAGGTGGCCCTATTAGTAAAAATGAGCATCAGCTGACTTTACCAAAGTGTCAAACTCTATGTAAAAAAAAACTAAGCAACAACTTTTTATGTATGCATTTAACATGACAGATTGGTAAAGTCCAGTTGTTGTTGCCCTAATAAGGCCAGTTGGTATTAATACGCTTTGCAGTGGACAAACCAATGTATTTAAAAATAAAATTTATT
Organism: Panzeria rudis; assembly: GCA_956483635.1. NCBI lineage: Eukaryota > Metazoa > Arthropoda > Insecta > Diptera > Tachinidae > Panzeria > Panzeria rudis. The sequence goes on from OY101451.1 coordinate 64,838,779, forward strand.
TATCACTAAGTTACCTGGTTCAGAGTATAGGGCATTTTAAATATTGAGAAAATTGTGCTGTAATTCTTTATTGATTTTTATATCAAATTTGTTGGCTTATTGAATACGTAATGATGGACGTTTTCGAACAAAGTGCCTTAGCTATTTTAAAGGGATTTACTCTATATGTATTTGCTATTTCAGTTAAGGACTAGAAAAATCTTGTTTTGAAAACTTTTCTAAATCTTTATAGAGATACAAAATGAGTATACCTAACTATACCTCGAATATTAATAAAGATATTATAAAGTAATATTGTTCCAAAAATTAGCTGCGGAGGCTTTCGTATGCGACTTTTACATCTAACTATACACCTTTTTCAAAATTTCCTACTTATATGTAGTTCTAAATGATTTTGTTGCAATTTGCTGCCGAAACTACTTGTTATTAAATTAAATTACCAATGAAATGGTCGTTTTCAATTTCAAAATAAATTTTTAATGCATTTTGAAATTTTAATACACTTTGGATTTTTTTATATTAATTTTTAATTTTTAAATCGGTCGTATATAGCAACATATAGCGCCCACTGTGATAAAAATGTATGCCTAACTTTAAACACACCTTGTAGACTACATACATCCTTCCCTATAATTCATCGATACATTTTTTGTGGATCAGACTATTAGTTTGGAAAATATGATTTTTACGCCGATATATTGGCCTTTTCTAGTGTGCGCTGTATCACCGTTTAAGTTGAAGAGTTAGTTACATATATGGTTAAAATGTTCCCAAAATGTACAGCTTACAAGACTTCCTACCCCGATTCACTATAACAATGCACAAAAAGAAGGGGACGATTTTACATCTTCCTTAAATAAAGGGTAGACGTAGATTTTCAAAACGCCGACACATGTCTTTTTTTTATTTCTTCTACCATAATCATTCGCTAGAAGCCTATTATTTTTAAAATTTAGATTTTGTTGTACAGTGTTCTTTTTGGTCCACGTAATTAAACGAAGAAGGTTATCAACTCGTTTGTATTTTTATGTTTGTTCCTTCAGAGCACCGGCATTTATCGACTGATTTGCAAAATATTTATTTTATATAAAAGGGAACAAAGCCGTACTGGCTGCAATACTTGTTTCTACTTTTTATCCACCTGTACATATTTGTGTTTGAATTGCTCATATGTTAAAACTTATGTATGTGCCAAAGTGCTTAAGTAACTTGTGACGTACTTATTTAGCGCTGAAATTTTGATTTTTAGAAAGAAAAAACTCCTAAGTTGGTTAATTTTGCTACACAAATTTTTAATGCCTACGAAATACAAAAAAATGCAATAATTCGGTTTATTTAATTCGTTTTAAAAAATGTTTCCCCCTTTGTTTGAAAAATCTCTACTTTGGTGCCACTTTTTTCTTCAAAATCCGCTATTTCTGCCACCTTTTGAACATTTTCAACGGTCACACTGGCAACAATTTCTCATGTTGTTTCGTCTTATGCTAGGAACACAACTGGGACGAACGCCGAATTGTCGTCCACGAATATTCGTCGCAAAAAATAAAACATGTTTGTGTATATGAAAATACACACAATGACGGCGTCGGACGAAATTCGTCATACGCGGCGAACTCTGAATAGATTTATTTCTATTTCTTACGCCGGCGAACGACGAACAAATCAGTACCAAGTCACCATGTTTGGTTTTAGTTTTCAAGTTTTTTAGTACATAAAGTTACTTTTTACTTTAATTATTGTTTTATTTTTATTTTATAGCATTTTAAATAAATATAGATAATAATTAACTATAATAATTGGTGTTAGTTGTGTTTTTGTTAATGTTAAATTTTTCAAGTATGTATTATTTTTTTAATATGGCCACACTTTGCAGACACAGTAAACAACTTTATCCTTTATAACAGCTGCTACGTTTTCGTCGCTATTGTGTCTCATACGACGAATTTACATAACAAATTTTTATCGACGAATTCGTCGTGTTGGACGAAATTCGTCGTTCGTTCAAGTTGTGTTCCTAGCATTACTTTTGACGTAACGAGCTTCGGATACAAAAACAAAATCTCATGAAGGAAAATTGAATTCGCCTATGACACCAACCAAAGTATATTAATACAAGTACGCTCACATCTGCAACAACAAAAACAGCAGGCATTTTGTTCTTGTATTTTCTTTTGAATTGTCAAAAACTATATAAAGAAAATAAAAAATATTTATTAACCCTTTATTAACTCGATTCACTATAACAATGCACAAAAAGAAGGGGACGATTTTACATCTTCCTTAAATAAAGGGTAGACGTAGATTTTCAAAACGCCGACACATGTCTTTTTTTTATTTTATTCTACCATAATCATTCGCTAGAAGCCTATTATTTTTAAAATTTAGATTTTGTTGTACAGTGTTCTTTTTGGTCCACGTAATTAAACGAAGAAGGTTATCAACTCGTTTGTATTTTTATGTTTGTTCCTTCAGAGCACCGGCATTTATCGACTGATTTGCAAAATATTTATTTTATATAAAAGGGATCAAAGCCGTACTGGCTGCAATACTTGTTTCTACTTTTTATCCACCTGTACATATTTGTGTTTGAATTGCTCATATGTTAAAACTTATGTATGTGCCAAAGTGCTTAAGTAACTTGTGACGTACTTATTTAGCGCTGAAATTTTGATTTTTAGAAAGAAAAAACTCCTAAGTTGGTTAATTTTGCTACTCAAATTTTTAATGCCTACGAAATACAAAAAAATGCAATAATTCGGTTTATTTAATTCGTTTTAAAAAATGTTTCCCCATTTGTTTGAAAAATCTCTACTTTGGTGCCACTTTTTTCTTCAAAATCCGCTATTTCTGCCACCTTTTGAACATTTTCAACGGTCACACTGGCAACAATTTCTCATGTTGTTTCGTCTTATGCTAGGAACACAACTGGGACGAACGACGAATTGTCGTCCACGAATATTCGTCGCAAAAAATAAAACATGTTTGTGTATATGAAAATACACACAATGACGGCGTCGGACGAAATTCGTCATACGCGGCGAACTCTGAATAGATTTATTTCTATTTCTTACGCCGGCGAACGACGAACAAATCAGTACCAAGTCACCATGTTTGGTTTTAGTTTTCAAGTTTTTTAGTACATAAAGTTACTTTTTACTTTAATTATTGTTTTATTTTTATTTTATAGCATTTTAAATAAATATAGATAATAATTAACTATAATAATTGGTGCTAGTTGTGTTTTTGTTAATGTTAAATTTTTCAAGTATGTATTATTTTTTTAATATGGCCACACTTTGCAGACACAGTAAACAACTTTATCCTTTATAACAGCTGCTACGTTTTCGTCGCTATTGTGTCTCATACGACGAATTTACATAACAAATTTTTATCGACGAATTCGTCGTGTTGGACGAAATTCGTCGTTCGTTTAAGTTGTGTTCCTAGCATTACTTTTGACGTAACGAGCTTCGGATACAAAAACAAAATCTCATGAAGGCAAATTGAATTCGCCTATGACACCACCCAAAGTATATTAATACAAGTACGCTCACATCTGCAACAACAAAAACAGCAGGCATTTTGTTCTTGTATTTTCTTTTGAATTGTCAAAAACTGTATAAAGAAAATAAAAAATATTTATTAACCCTTTCACTACCCCGGTACACCATAGTATACTCATCTTAATATACCAACGAAAATACAAATTGTAGAAAGACATTCACCCAGATTATGTATGTATGTATGTCGAAGTCGAATTTGTGACTACAACAAATTGTCGTAGAATAAAGAAACTGCGAAACTTTTCTTTATTCTAGGACAATTTGTCGTAGTCACAAATTCAACTTCGATATACATAGGTACATAATCCGCACGATTATATTTTATATAATTACCATAAATTGCCAATACGTACTTAAGGGTTTCTAAAGAATAAAAGCTATCATCCATTTTCTTCAACGGGTTTTGAAATTAATTTAATAAAAAAAAATAAAAATAAAAATATTTTGTTTATTTCTGGGTTACCAATTTTTTATATGTTACCCTAAATTTTCAATATATAAGCTTCGAAAATCCTCAAACTTGTTTTGTGAAAATTTATTCAATCCAAAGTTACTTAATTGGTTTGGCTTAAACTCGTTTTCAATTTAGTCATTCCATTAAATTATTTTTACTTTAGAAAGAAATTCTAAAGACTGCAATAATTGAACATACAAAGAAAACTTTGGTTGTACGGAAGGTTGAGCTGACATCGGATGTTTCGATGTCCGTACAACAAAATTTTTCTTTGAATGTTTATTACATGCTTGAGAATTTTTTTCTAACGCCTAGTACGCACCTCTGCCTGAATTCAGGCTGCCACAAGAAGTGTATGTAAGAAAAACTTTGGACCAAAGGACCCAAGTGGGCCGGTTTTTAGAAACCGGCAGCCTGTTCAACATAGGTTTCTTGATTAATCCGTTATTGATTAATCGATTAATTGATTAATCACAATTTTGATTAATCAAAAATTTTATCAATCGATTAATCGTACTTCCCTAATAGAAACCATACACTTCGACTATATTCATAACTCAATTGAAAACAGTTTTAGCACAAATTGTAAATAAATTCAAAATTAACCTCTAAGCACATTTTAAGTTTTGTATGATTTTTTATGTGTAAGTTGAGTTTCAATCTTTGGTGTCTTTGAAGTCTTACATATAGTTGAATTTTGTGATAAATATATTCTTAAGACATTTCAGTCCGCTGCATATAGGGGAAAAAGCCAATCTAGCGGCGGAAAAATAATAAAAAATATTGAATTAAAAAATGTTAACGCAGCATCACAGTGGACCAAGGCGAATTGATACCAGGTAGCCCTATTAGTAAAAATGAGCATCAGCTGACTTTACCAAAGTGTCAAACTCTATGTAAAAAAAAACTAAGCAACAACTTTTTATGTATGCATTTAACATGACAGATTGGTAAAGTCCAGTTGTTGTTGCCCTAATAAGGCCAGTTGGTATTAATACGCTTTGCAGTGGACAAACCAATGTATTTAAAAATAAAATTTATTTATCACTAAGTTACCTGGTTCAGAGTATAGGGCATTTTAAATATTGAGAAAATTGTGCTGTAATTCTTTATTGATTTTTATATCAAATTTGTTGGCTTATTGAATACGTAATGATGGACGTTTTCGAACAAAGTGCCTTAGCTATTTTAAAGGGATTTACTCTATATGTATTTGCTATTTCATTTAAGGACTAGAAAAATCTTGTTTTGAAAACTTTTCTAAATCTTTATAGAGATACAAAATGAGTATTCCCTACTATACCTCGAATATTAATAAAGATATTATAAAGTAATATTGTTCCAAAAATTAGCTGCGGAGGCTTTCGTATGCGACTTTTACATCTAACTATACACCTTTTTCAAAATTTCCTACTTATATGTAGTTCTAAATGATTTTGTTGCAATTTGCTGCCGAAACTACTTGTTATTAAATTAAATTACCAATAAAATAGTCGTTTTCAATTTCAAAAAAAATTTTTAATGCATTTTGAAATTTTAATACACTTTGGATTTTTTTATATTAATTTTCAATTTTTAAATCGGTCGTATATAGCAACATATAGCGCCCACTGTGATAAAAATGTATGCCTAACTTTAAACACACCTTGTAGACTACATGCATCCTTCCCTATAATTCATCGATACATTTTTTGTGGATCAGACTATTAGTTTGGAAAATATGATTTTTACGCCGATATATTGGCCTTTTCTAGTGTGCGCTGTATCACCGTTTAAGTTGAAGAGTTAGGTATACGGTTAAAATGTTCCCAAAATGTACAGCTTACAAGACACATGTCATTTTTTTATATCTTCTACCATAATCATTCGCTAGAAGCCTATTATTTTTAAAATTTAGATTTTGTTGTACAGTGTTCTTTTTGGTCCACGTAATTAAACGAAGAAGGTTATGAACTCGTTTGTATTTTTATGTTTGTTCCTTCAGAGCACCGGCATTTATCGACTGATTTGCAAAATATTTATTTTATATAAAAGGGAACAAAGCCGTACTGGCTGCAATACTTGTTTCTACTTTTTATCCACCTGTACATATTTGTGTTTGAATTGCTCATATGTTAAAACTTATGTATGTGCCAAAGTGCTTAAGTAACTTGTGACGTACTTATTTAGCGCTGAAATTTTGATTTTTAGAAAGAAAAAACTCCTAAGTTGGTTAATTTTGCTACACAAATTTTTAGTGCCTACGAAATACAAAAAAATGCAATAATTCGGTTTATTTAATTCGTTTTAAAAAATGTTTCCCCCTTTGTTTGAAAAATCTCTACTTTGGTGCCACTTTTTTCTTCAAAATCCGCTATTTCTGCCACCTTTTGAACATTTTCAACGGTCACACTGGCAACAATTTCTCATGTTGTTTCGTCTTATGCTAGGAACACAACTGGGACGAACGACGAATTGTCGTCCACGAATATTCGTCGCAAAAAATAAAACATGTTTGTGTATATGAAAATACACACAATGACGGCGTCGGACGAAATTCGTCATACGCGGCGAACTCTGAATAGATTTATTTCTATTTCTTACGCCGGCGAACGACGAACAAATCAGTACCAAGTCACCATGTTTGGTTTTAGTTTTCAAGTTTTTTAGTACATAAAGTTACTTTTTACTTTAATTATTGTTTTATTTTTATTTTATAGCATTTTAAATAAATATAGATAATAATTAACTATAATAATTGGTGTTAGTTGTGTTTTTGTTAATGTTAAATTTTTCAAGTATGTATTATTTTTTTAATATGGCCACACTTTGCAGACACAGTAAACAACTTTATCCTTTATAACAGCTGCTACGTTTTCGTCGCTATTGTGTCTCATACGACGAATTTACATAACAAATTTTTATCGACGAATTCGTCGTGTTGGACGAAATTCGTCGTTCGTTCAAGTTGTGTTCCTAGCATTACTTTTGACGTAACGAGCTTCGGATACAAAAACAAAATCTCATGAAGGAAAATTGAATTCGCCTATGACACCACCCAAAGTATATTAATACAAGTACGCTCACATCTGCAACAACAAAAACAGCAGGCATTTTGTTCTTGTATTTTCTTTTGAATTGTCAAAAACTATATAAAGAAAATAAAAAATATTTATTAACCCTTTCACTACCCCGGTACACCATAGTATACTCATCTTAATATACCAACGAAAATACAAATTGTAGAAAGACATTCACCCAGATTATGTATGTATGTATGTCGAAGTCGAATTTGTGACTACAACAAATTGTCGTAGAATAAAGAAACTGCGAAACTTTTCTTTATTCTAGGACAATTTGTCGTAGTCACAACTTCAACTTCGATATACATAGGTACATAATCCGCACGATTATATTTTATATAATTACCATAAATTGCCAATACGTACTTAAGGGTTTCTAAAGAATAAAAGTTATCATCCATTTTCTTCAACGGGTTTTGAAATTAATTTAATAAAAAAAAATAAAAATAAAAATATTTTGTTTATTTCTGGGTTACCAATTTTTTATATGTTACCCTAAATTTTCAATATATAAGCTTCGAAAATCCTCAAACTTGTTTTGTGAAAATTTATTCAATCCAAAGTTACTTAATTGGTTTGGCTTAAATTCGTTTTCAATTTAGTCATTCCATTAAATTATTTTTACTTTAGAAAGAAATTCTAAAGACTGTAATAATTGAACATACAAAGAAAACTTTGGTTGTACGGAAGGTTGAGCTGACATCGGATGTTTCGATGTCCGTACAACAAAATTTTTCTTTGAATGTTTATTACATGCTTGAGAATTTTTTTCTAACGCCTAGTACGCACCTCTGCCTGAATTCAGGCTGCCACAAGAAGTGTATGTAAGAAAAACTTTGGACCAAAGGACCCAAGTGGGCCGGTTTTTAGAAACCGGCAGCCTGTTCAACATAGGTTTCTTGATTAATCCGTTATTGATTAATCGATTAATCACAATTTTGATTAATCAAAAACTTTATCAATCGATTAATCGTACTTCCCTAATAGAAACCATACACTTCGACTATATTCATAACTCAATTGAAAACAGTTTTAGCACAAATTGTAAATAAATTCAAAATTAACCTCTAAGCACATTTTAAGTTTTGTATGATTTTTTATGTGTAAGTTGAGTTTCAATCTTTGGTGTCTTTGAAGTCTTACATATAGTTGAATTTTGTGATAAATATATTCTTAAGACATTTCAGTCCGCTGCATATAGGGGAAAAAGCCAATCTAGCGGCGGAAAAATAATAAAAAATATTGAATTAAAAAATGTTAACGCAGCATCACAGTGGACCAAGGCGAATTGATACCAGGTGGCCCTATTAGTAAAAATGAGCATCAGCTGACTTTACCAAAGTGTCAAACTCTATGTAAAAAAAAACTAAGCAACAACTTTTTATGTATGCATTTAACATGACAGATTGGTAAAGTCCAGTTGTTGTTGCCCTAATAAGGCCAGTTGGTATTAATACGCTTTGCAGTGGACAAACCAATGTATTTAAAAATAAAATTTATTTATCACTAAGTTACCTGGTTCAGAGTATAGGGCATTTTAAATATTGAGAAAATTGTGCTGTAATTCTTTATTGATTTTTATATCAAATTTGTTGGCTTATTGAATACGTAATGATGGACGTTTTCGAACAAAGTGCCTTAGCTATTTTAAAGGGATTTACTCTATATGTATTTGCTATTTCAGTTAAGGACTAGAAAAATCTTGTTTTGAAAACTTTTCTAAATCTTTATAGAGATACAAAATGAGTATACCTAACTATACCTCGAATATTAATAAAGATATTATAAAGTAATATTGTTCCAAAAATTAGCTGCGGAGGCTTTCGTATGCGACTTTTACATCTAACTATACACCTTTTTCAAAATTTCCTACTTATATGTAGTTCTAAATGATTTTGTTGCAATTTGCTGCCGAAACTACTTGTTATTAAATTAAATTACCAATGAAATGGTCGTTTTCAATTTCAAAATAAATTTTTAATGCATTTTGAAATTTTAATACACTTTGGATTTTTTTATATTAATTTTTAATTTTTAAATCGGTCGTATATAGCAACATATAGCGCCCACTGTGATAAAAATGTATGCCTAACTTTAAACACACCTTGTAGACTACATACATCCTTCCCTATAATTCATCGATACATTTTTTGTGGATCAGACTATTAGTTTGGAAAATATGATTTTTACGCCGATATATTGGCCTTTTCTAGTGTGCGCTGTATCACCGTTTAAGTTGAAGAGTTAGTTACATATATGGTTAAAATGTTCCCAAAATGTACAGCTTACAAGACTTCCTACCCCGATTCACTATAACAATGCACAAAAAGAAGGGGACGATTTTACATCTTCCTTAAATAAAGGGTAGACGTAGATTTTCAAAACGCCGACACATGTCTTTTTTTTATTTCTTCTACCATAATCATTCGCTAGAAGCCTATTATTTTTAAAATTTAGATTTTGTTGTACAGTGTTCTTTTTGGTCCACGTAATTAAACGAAGAAGGTTATCAACTCGTTTGTATTTTTATGTTTGTTCCTTCAGAGCACCGGCATTTATCGACTGATTTGCAAAATATTTATTTTATATAAAAGGGAACAAAGCCGTACTGGCTGCAATACTTGTTTCTACTTTTTATCCACCTGTACATATTTGTGTTTGAATTGCTCATATGTTAAAACTTATGTATGTGCCAAAGTGCTTAAGTAACTTGTGACGTACTTATTTAGCGCTGAAATTTTGATTTTTAGAAAGAAAAAACTCCTAAGTTGGTTAATTTTGCTACACAAATTTTTAATGCCTACGAAATACAAAAAAATGCAATAATTCGGTTTATTTAATTCGTTTTAAAAAATGTTTCCCCCTTTGTTTGAAAAATCTCTACTTTGGTGCCACTTTTTTCTTCAAAATCCGCTATTTCTGCCACCTTTTGAACATTTTCAACGGTCACACTGGCAACAATTTCTCATGTTGTTTCGTCTTATGCTAGGAACACAACTGGGACGAACGACGAATTGTCGTCCACGAATATTCGTCGCAAAAAATAAAACATGTTTGTGTATATGAAAATACACACAATGACGGCGTCGGACGAAATTCGTCATACGCGGCGAACTCTGAATAGATTTATTTCTATTTCTTACGCCGGCGAACGACGAACAAATCAGTACCAAGTCACCATGTTTGGTTTTAGTTTTCAAGTTTTTTAGTACATAAAGTTACTTTTTACTTTAATTATTGTTTTATTTTTATTTTATAGCATTTTAAATAAATATAGATAATAATTAACTATAATAATTGGTGTTAGTTGTGTTTTTGTTAATGTTAAATTTTTCAAGTATGTATTATTTTTTTAATATGGCCACACTTTGCAGACACAGTAAACAACTTTATCCTTTATAACAGCTGCTACGTTTTCGTCGCTATTGTGTCTCATACGACGAATTTACATAACAAATTTTTATCGACGAATTCGTCGTGTTGGACGAAATTCGTCGTTCGTTCAAGTTGTGTTCCTAGCATTACTTTTGACGTAACGAGCTTCGGATACAAAAACAAAATCTCATGAAGGAAAATTGAATTCGCCTATGACACCACCCAAAGTATATTAATACAAGTACGCTCACATCTGCAACAACAAAAACAGCAGGCATTTTGTTCTTGTATTTTCTTTTGAATTGTCAAAAACTATATAAAGAAAATAAAAAATATTTATTAACCCTTTATTAACTCGATTCACTATAACAATGCACAAAAAGAAGGGGACGATTTTACATCTTCCTTAAATAAAGGGTAGACGTAGATTTTCAAAACGCCGACACATGTCTTTTTTTTATTTTATTCTACCATAATCATTCGCTAGAAGCCTATTATTTTTAAAATTTAGATTTTGTTGTACAGTGTTCTTTTTGGTCCACGTAATTAAACGAAGAAGGTTATCAACTCGTTTGTATTTTTATGTTTGTTCCTTCAGAGCACCGGCATTTATCGACTGATTTGCAAAATATTTATTTTATATAAAAGGGATCAAAGCCGTACTGGCTGCAATACTTGTTTCTACTTTTTATCCACCTGTACATATTTGTGTTTGAATTGCTCATATGTTAAAACTTATGTATGTGCCAAAGTGCTTAAGTAACTTGTGACGTACTTATTTAGCGCTGAAATTTTGATTTTTAGAAAGAAAAAACTCCTAAGTTGGTTAATTTTGCTACTCAAATTTTTAATGCCTACGAAATACAAAAAAATGCAATAATTCGGTTTATTTAATTCGTTTTAAAAAATGTTTCCCCATTTGTTTGAAAAATCTCTACTTTGGTGCCACTTTTTTCTTCAAAATCCGCTATTTCTGCCACCTTTTGAACATTTTCAACGGTCACACTGGCAACAATTTCTCTTGTTGTTTCGTCTTATGCTAGGAACACAACTGGGACGAACGACGAATTGTCGTCCACGAATATTCGTCGCAAAAAATAAAACATGTTTGTGTATATGAAAATACACACAATGACGGCGTCGGACGAAATTCGTCATACGCGGCGAACTCTGAATAGATTTATTTCTATTTCTTACGCCGGCGAACGACGAACAAATCAGTACCAAGTCACCATGTTTGGTTTTAGTTTTCAAGTTTTTTAGTACATAAAGTTACTTTTTACTTTAATTATTGTTTTATTTTTATTTTATAGCATTTTAAATAAATATAGATAATAATTAACTATAATAATTGGTGCTAGTTGTGTTTTTGTTAATGTTAAATTTTTCAAGTATGTATTATTTTTTTAATATGGCCACACTTTGCAGACACAGTAAACAACTTTATCCTTTATAACAGCTGCTACGTTTTCGTCGCTATTGTGTCTCATACGACGAATTTACATAACAAATTTTTATCGACGAATTCGTCGTGTTGGACGAAATTCGTCGTTCGTTTAAGTTGTGTTCCTAGCATTACTTTTGACGTAACGAGCTTCGGATACAAAAACAAAATCTCATGAAGGCAAATTGAATTCGCCTATGACACCACCCAAAGTATATTAATACAAGTACGCTCACATCTGCAACAACAAAAACAGCAGGCATTTTGTTCTTGTATTTTCTTTTGAATTGTCAAAAACTGTATAAAGAAAATAAAAAATATTTATTAACCCTTTCACTACCCCGGTACACCATAGTATACTCATCTTAATATACCAACGAAAATACAAATTGTAGAAAGACATTCACCCAGATTATGTATGTATGTATGTCGAAGTCGAATTTGTGACTACAACAAATTGTCGTAGAATAAAGAAACTGCGAAACTTTTCTTTATTCTAGGACAATTTGTCGTAGTCACAAATTCAACTTCGATATACATAGGTACATAATCCGCACGATTATATTTTATATAATTACCATAAATTGCCAATACGTACTTAAGGGTTTCTAAAGAATAAAAGCTATCATCCATTTTCTTCAACGGGTTTTGAAATTAATTTAATAAAAAAAAATAAAAATAAAAATATTTTGTTTATTTCTGGGTTACCAATTTTTTATATGTTACCCTAAATTTTCAATATATAAGCTTCGAAAATCCTCAAACTTGTTTTGTGAAAATTTATTCAATCCAAAGTTACTTAATTGGTTTGGCTTAAACTCGTTTTCAATTTAGTCATTCCATTAAATTATTTTTACTTTAGAAAGAAATTCTAAAGACTGCAATAATTGAACATACAAAGAAAACTTTGGTTGTACGGAAGGTTGAGCTGACATCGGATGTTTCGATGTCCGTACAACAAAATTTTTCTTTGAATGTTTATTACATGCTTGAGAATTTTTTTCTAACGCCTAGTACGCACCTCTGCCTGAATTCAGGCTGCCACAAGAAGTGTATGTAAGAAAAACTTTGGACCAAAGGACCCAAGTGGGCCGGTTTTTAGAAACCGGCAGCCTGTTCAACATAGGTTTCTTGATTAATCCGTTATTGATTAATCGATTAATTGATTAATCACAATTTTGATTAATCAAAAATTTTATCAATCGATTAATCGTACTTCCCTAATAGAAACCATACACTTCGACTATATTCATAACTCAATTGAAAACAGTTTTAGCACAAATTGTAAATAAACTCAAAATTAACCTCTAAGCACATTTTAAGTTTTGTATGATTTTTTATGTGTAAGTTGAGTTTCAATCTTTGGTGTCTTTGAAGTCTTACATATAGTTGAATTTTGTGATAAATATATTCTTAAGACATTTCAGTCCGCTGCATATAGGGGAAAAAGCCAATCTAGCGGCGGAAAAATAATAAAAAATATTGAATTAAAAAATGTTAACGCAGCATCACAGTGGACCAAGGCGAATTGATACCAGGTAGCCCTATTAGTAAAAATGAGCATCAGCTGACTTTACCAAAGTGTCAAACTCTATGTAAAAAAAAACTAAGCAACAACTTTTTATGTATGCATTTAACATGACAGATTGGTAAAGTCCAGTTGTTGTTGCCCTAATAAGGCCAGTTGGTATTAATACGCTTTGCAGTGGACAAACCAATGTATTTAAAAATAAAATTTATTTATCACTAAGTTACCTGGTTCAGAGTATAGGGCATTTTAAATATTGAGAAAATTGTGCTGTAATTCTTTATTGATTTTTATATCAAATTTGTTGGCTTATTGAATACGTAATGATGGACGTTTTCGAACAAAGTGCCTTAGCTATTTTAAAGGGATTTACTCTATATGTATTTGCTATTTCAGTTAAGGACTAGAAAAATCTTGTTTTGAAAACTTTTCTAAATCTTTATAGAGATACAAAATGAGTATTCCCTACTATACCTCGAATATTAATAAAGATATTATAAAGTAATATTGTTCCAAAAATTAGCTGCGGAGGCTTTCGTATGCGACTTTTACATCTAACTATACACCTTTTTCAAAATTTCCTACTTATATGTAGTTCTAAATGATTTTGTTGCAATTTGCTGCCGAAACTACTTGTTATTAAATTAAATTACCAATAAAATAGTCGTTTTCAATTTCAAAAAAAATTTTTAATGCATTTTGAAATTTTAATACACTTTGGATTTTTTTATATTAATTTTCAATTTTTAAATCGGTCGTATATAGCAACATATAGCGCCCACTGTGATAAAAATGTATGCCTAACTTTAAACACACCTTGTAGACTACATACATCCTTCCCTATAATTCATCGATACATTTTTTGTGGATCAGACTATTAGTTTGGAAAATATGATTTTTACGCCGATATATTGGCCTTTTCTAGTGTGCGCTGTATCACCGTTTAAGTTGAAGAGTTAGGTATACGGTTAAAATGTTCCCAAAATGTACAGCTTACAAGACTTCCTACCCCGATTCACTATAACAATGCACAAAAAGAAGGGGACGATTTTACATCTTCCTTAAATAAAGGGTAGACGTAGATTTTCAAAACGCCGACACATGTCATTTTTTTATATCTTCTACCATAATCATTCGCTAGAAGCCTATTATTTTTAAAATTTAGATTTTGTTGTACAGTGTTCTTTTTGGTCCACGTAATTAAACGAAGAAGGTTATGAACTCGTTTGTATTTTTATGTTTGTTCCTTCAGAGCACCGGCATTTATCGACTGATTTGCAAAATATTTATTTTATATAAAAGGGAACAAAGCCGTACTGGCTGCAATACTTGTTTCTACTTTTTATCCACCTGTACATATTTGTGTTTGAATTGCTCATATGTTAAAACTTATGTATGTGCCAAAGTGCTTAAGTAACTTGTGACGTACTTATTTAGCGCTGAAATTTTGATTTTTAGAAAGAAAAAACTCCTAAGTTGGTTAATTTTGCTACACAAATTTTTAGTGCCTACGAAATACAAAAAAATGCAATAATTCGGTTTATTTAATTCGTTTTAAAAAATGTTTCCCCCTTTGTTTGAAAAATCTCTACTTTGGTGCCACTTTTTTCTTCAAAATCCGCTATTTCTGCCACCTTTTGAACATTTTCAACGGTCACACTGGCAACAATTTCTCATGTTGTTTCGTCTTATGCTAGGAACACAACTGGGACGAACGACGAATTGTCGTCCACGAATATTCGTCGCAAAAAATAAAACATGTTTGTGTATATGAAAATACACACAATGACGGCGTCGGACGAAATTCGTCATACGCGGCGAACTCTGAATAGATTTATTTCTATTTCTTACGCCGGCGAACGACGAACAAATCAGTACCAAGTCACCATGTTTGGTTTTAGTTTTCAAGTTTTTTAGTACATAAAGTTACTTTTTACTTTAATTATTGTTTTATTTTTATTTTATAGCATTTTAAATAAATATAGATAATAATTAACTATAATAATTGGTGTTAGTTGTGTTTTTGTTAATGTTAAATTTTTCAAGTATGTATTATTTTTTTAATATGGCCACACTTTGCAGACACAGTAAACAACTTTATCCTTTATAACAGCTGCTACGTTTTCGTCGCTATTGTGTCTCATACGACGAATTTACATAACAAATTTTTATCGACGAATTCGTCGTGTTGGACGAAATTCGTCGTTCGTTCAAGTTGTGTTCCTAGCATTACTTTTGACGTAACGAGCTTCGGATACAAAAACAAAATCTCATGAAGGCAAATTGAATTCGCCTATGACACCACCCAAAGTATATTAATACAAGTACGCTCACATCTGCAACAACAAAAACAGCAGGCATTTTGTTCTTGTATTTTCTTTTGAATTGTCAAAAACTATATAAAGAAAATAAAAAATATTTATTAACCCTTTCACTACCCCGGTACACCATAGTATACTCATCTTAATATACCACCGAAAATACAAATTGTAGAAAGACATTCACCCAGATTATGTATGTATGTATGTCGAAGTCGAATTTGTGACTACAACAAATTGTCGTAGAATAAAGAAACTGCGAAACTTTTCTTTATTCTAGGACAATTTGTCGCAGTCACAAATTCAACTTCGATATACATAGGTACATAATCCGCACGATTATATTTTATATAATTACCATAAATTGCCAATACGTACTTAAGGGTTTCTAAAGAAGAGAAGCATACAATTTAAATTTAATTTCTATCAGCATTATGTATAATGAGAAACTATCATGAAGTTAGCATAACTGGCAAAATTGGAAAAGGTGTTAACGAGTTTTGTCATATAATTTTACAGTAAAAATAGCGCTAGAATGTAATCGTAAGTTAAAACGACATTATGCGCCAACTTTTAATGCCAAAGTGTATTGAGGAACTGGTTAAGACCAAGTTCAATTTCAGCACGTATGCTAACTTCATGCCAATTTTTTATTATACATAATGCCGTGTGTTTGTTACCATATAATATAAATGGCTGACCAAAATAATGCTAATATATGTATGTATATTTGCGATGATGCTAAAATAGATTTCTTGCTGTTGAAGATGGTAGAGGCATATGTTGAAAATAAAATATTTCCCCATATTCATAAAAAATAAAATGTATTTAAAATCGACTTTAAGAAAATTTGCTGTGAAAATTTTGAAATAAAATACATTTCTAACTCTTTTTAAATTTTAAGAATATAGGGGTTTGTATTTAACGAGTAGTCGGTATAAAAGGGTTAACCAAAGCAAACAAAAGAAAATAAATAACTTGTTTACATTTGTAAATTTTATATTAATATTTAAGTAAAATTTTTTTTAATATTTTACGCGCAAAATATGCTGCAGATTTTCACTGAAAGCTGTTGGATACCGTTAAATCATAGAACTGGACTACGCAAGACTTACAAAAATCCGCTGAATATCTTGGGAGTTATAAGCAATTTAAATTGCTAAAAACACACACACACATTTAAGCACCATATACCCAACAAACATGCGGGTTTCATATTTAGATTAGA
Source organism: Panzeria rudis (assembly GCA_956483635.1). Taxonomy (NCBI): domain Eukaryota; kingdom Metazoa; phylum Arthropoda; class Insecta; order Diptera; family Tachinidae; genus Panzeria; species Panzeria rudis. Next base: position 64,855,751 of record OY101451.1, read on the forward strand.
ATAATTTAAGAGGATGACTTGCGAGTTGTGTGCAAATATACATACCTTTCTAAAGAAGAATAGCAAATGATTTCTCAAATTGGGTATACATATGGGTAATTCCAGAAAATGTCCACTTTTGTCACGTCGCATAGACAACTAACTAGACCCGCCGCTATACAACATTGCGAAGATTGTATGAAAGAGAAGCAAATCTTATTTTTTTAACGTGTTTCTAATTTAAGTATCTCTTTCATACAATCTTAGTAAGAACAACATTTTGCATGTAAAACTGCATAACACATGTGAGCAGCCTTTTTATCTGTCAAAAGAGAGTATTCTGTTCCATATTCTGTGTCACGTCTGTCACCAAGCACTAAAGGTTTTTTTGTCGAAGAAAAACTAGTTTTGTTTCCCTTTTCATTTACTTAATTTAGATTTAATTATGTTCTATGCAAAAATATAAATAAGTAAAAAAACATTAAATTGTTCATTGAAAAAACAGCTTAAGTCCTTGGCGACGGAGGCGACAAAAGTTGAATTTTTCTGGAAATGCCCATATATTTATTTAAAAATTTTTTTAAACATTTTTCAAATGTGGAACTAAAAATTTATAAGTACTTTTTAAAGAACAACCTATTCACTTCTTTCAAAGCAGTTCAAGAACGAATTAAAACATCAGAAAAATCCATTTCGTAACATTCTAAATATAGTTTAGATTCAATGAAGAGGTACATATCGTCACCTTATATGCAAACGGACGTTCACGCAAAATTTTAGATTCCTGCGATCAAAAACGCCGGCTTTATTAAAGAAATTCAAACCGACGTAACTGCAAGTTCATGTATTTTTTAATGCAAAACGACGTAAAAAACATACAAACGCAAGTATTTCCTGAGATTATAAACAAGGGTGTTAACGGTGCTTTTGAAATAAGATGTAATTTTTGTTTTTTGCATCTGTTATAAAAAAATAAAAGTGTAGTTACGTCTGTTTGCATTTAATTTTACTATATATAATGAGAACAATTACCAAATGGCGAGGATATTATAAATTAATTCGATATTATCCGAATTTATACTCAAAATAAAAATGTATTTTAAGAAACTGTTTTAAACAATGTATTTTAAAGTTTGCTGGGTATAAATGGAAAAAGAAATTAAAAATAATTTGACAATTTAGTAGAAATCAGCTGATGTTACCCAGACGAAGTGAGCGTACTTGTATTAATATACTTTGACACCACCATGATACAATAATATGCTATGTACACAACTCGGACGAACGACGGATTTCGTCCAACACGACGAATTCGTCGATAAAAATTCGCTATGTAAATTCGTCGCATGAAACACAATAGCGACGAAAGCGTAACAGCTGTTATTTTGGAGAAAGTTGTTTACTGCGTGTGCAGTGTGACCATACTAAAAAAATTATACATACTTGAAAAATTAAACATTAACAAAAACACAACTAACATCAATTTTTATAATTAATTATTATCGATAATTATTTAATATGCTATAAAATAAAAATAAAACAATAATTAAAGTAAAAAGACACTTTATTTGCTAAAACACTTGCAAACTAAAACCAAACATGGGCACCTGGTACTGATTTGCTCGTCGTTCGCCGGCGTAAAGGTGGTTTTATACTATCTGTGTTTTACATCTGACTTGTCAAATTTCCCACTGCAAAAGCTATACATGTCGTGTGAACCTTTTGAAACATTGCCACCTGAAATTTACAGAACTAAAGTCAGGCGACAAAATTTTCAATTAGAGCGCGTTCTATTTTCATCTGATATCAGCTGTTTTGAGTTAATAAGTATGTGTTGGCGTCACTTAGAGGTTATGTCAGATGCGATGATACATGTGCGTGTGAAAGCAAAAATTAAAAATTGTCTGTAAATGGACAATTTTGACAGACACGCAAAGTTACATGTGGGTCTCAAAACTGACAAGTCAGATTTAAAACACAGATAGTCTAAGTCCACCTTAAGAAATACAAACAAATCTATTCAGAGTTCGCCGCGTATGACGAATTTCGTCCGACGCCGTTATGGTGTGTATTTTCATATTCACAAATATGTTTTATTTTTGACGACGAATATTCGCGAACGAAAATTCGTCATTCGTCCCAGTTGTGATCCTTGCAATACAGGTACATGCATTAGAAAATTTTTCTCATCTAGGTTGTCAAATCTTCATGTGAGTTGTCAAAAATTACATACTGAGCAACAACAAAATGCGTTGTACACACAAACAAACACGTACAATCAAAGCACAAATGACAAACATTTTTGCAAATGCCAGCCATACACGACACAGGTTCAGTGCTCAAGTCTGGCACTGCGTAAACAAAACTTGTGATACACACTATACAAGTAAACTCTGCAGTTTTATATTTTACGCTACAGCGAAGAAGACAACATGTGCTAATACAGCGCTATTTTATTACTTGCTATACAAATAAAAAGAAAACAAAGACAAAAAATTCACTTTTTTAAATTAATTTTTCGTAGACTTCGACTTTTATGATTTTCTTGCTGTAATCGGTGCTTTCAACATGCCATAATGCATATACCTGTATTATTGTATCATGTGACACCACCATGTAAAATTAATTCGCCTTGGTTGAGAGGTTAAATCAAGGCAGATTGAACAGGTACCACCACAAGACCAGCTGTTTTAGTAAATTTGAGAATGTGTGCGTCACACAGACAATAGATTTTGACACATGCCTTGGATTTTTGTATCAACAACGGGCATGTGTTAGTATATTTGAGAGAGCTTATGAATGTGTGAGACTCACAGATAATGGATTTGACATATTTCTGGGGTATTTATACCAACAAAATACATGTGGTTTTTGGTGTTGTATTTGTTTTAGTTATGGTGGTACCTGTAATGAATATGCCTTGGGTTAAATGTGTTAATATATTCGTAAACAGCTAAGCTCTTGCGGCCACCAGGTACGAATTTGCCTTTATATTTCGTGGCCACAGGCATGGTAGAATAATATTACAGGTAGCCGCATAAATAATACAAATGTACATTTGGGGTACGAAATGTCAAACATTAATAGAGTGTATGTGGGTATGTTTGTGTGCAACGTAGTTATTTCACATATACACAAGATTTGATAGTTCGTACCATGAAAAAAGCAAATAAAAAACTAATCAGTTGGCGTTCCAGGGCTACATTGTATATTATTCTACCATGGCCACACGATTTCTCGAGGCCTCCTGTTATTAATGCGCATTGACAGGTGGTGTCAAGGCAAATTCATAACAGGTAGACTCGCCTCAATGCGCTTTGGAAAATACCCACTTTGGTTGTCAAAAATTGGCTGAAAAATATGTCAACAAAGCGTTTAACATCCGAGCTAACTTAACAGGCACACGATCAAGTTTTAATACACTTACACTTTTTTACCAATACACTCATACTTTTAAAAATTTAAACGAACTTGCTTTCAATTTCTCTTTCAAGTTGAGTGTTTCAATTTACGTTCAAGAAAACAGTTGATTACAATTTTCTTGTACAAATATTCTGCCGCCATAGTTTTTTGTTTTATTTTTTACAACATTGCTTTCAAGTTCAGTGCAGCCTACGTCACAGCTATCCAAAAAATTTAATTTTGGCAAGCAGTGTGTGTGAAAAACTTGAAAGGAAAACTTGATCGTGTGGCTGCAGTGTACATAAAAAACACAAGCGGCGAAAACAACCAAAAATCATCACCATGATCCAATAATATAGAACGTGTTGAAAGCACTTATGACTATTTCGCCGCGTTGGCTGTATCTGTCAAATGTTTTTTAATCGGTTGTTTTTAAATAATTAGCAAGGCATAGACACTTTTATGTGGCAATAAAAAAGAGGTAGTATTTATATTAGGCACATGAATTGTAATCACAGTTGTTAAAAGTACATTTTAAATAAATTTTCATCTTGTTTCTGACAGATAAGGCCAACCTTATGAATTCGCCATGCATACTCTGCGATTGGTCTTGCTCACAGAATATGGAACAAAATACTCACTTTTGACAGCTAAAAAAGGTCGTTCTCATGTGTTATGCAGTTTTACATGCATGTGTTGTTTTTACTAAGATTGTATTTTTTGGAGAAGGTTGTGCATAATTTACAGTGTTCGTTTGTGTACGTAATTTATAATTACATATATAATAATTTTTTACATTTTCCAGCAACGTTCTTTTATAAATTAGCTTTGTTTATTTTTTTCCGGTTATATTTATTTATTGTATCTTCAATAAAATTGAACAATAAGTAATCAAATCTTAGCTCTAAAATTTAAATTTTTAAGTCCAGCCAGTGCCAGACAAAAATATTTGTTTCAGCAGTTGGTTGTTTACGTCTCTCGTGTTCGGCTGAGAGCAAGAGTGTCCCTCCCGAGTGTGGCCTCTAAAGTTAATGATGTTTCGGGCTAGGGGATTTGGGTGCAACTCGAGTTTTTTATGTACCTTGTCACGTGTTTAGAAAACACTGTCTTAGCCAGCGGCACATCTAGGTCTTTATGAATTCGCTTGTTTCTAACATACCGTGGGGCTGCTGTAATCGTACGGAGTATTTTATTTTGTTGCCTTTGAATATTTTCTACATTTGATGCAGACGCAGTGCCCCATAACTGGATTCCGTAGGACCATATTGGTTTTAGAATGTTGTATAGAAGAAGTTTACAATCTAGGCTTAGAGTAGAGTTCCTTCCAATGAGCCAATTCATTTGAGCTGCTATTAATTTCATTTGGGTCACCTTTGCATTTATGTGCGACTTCCATGTTAGACGACGATCAAGATGAACACCGAGATATTTTACTTTAGCGTGTTGAGGTATACTTTGGTTATATATTTGTATAGGTGGGCAGGTTTCTTTGCACAATGTAAAAGTAATGTGTAGACATTTTTGTTCGTTAATTTTTATCCGCCATTGTTCCAACTGGGGTATATAATCTAGCAGTTTGCGGGTGGCTTCTTGATGGCTTTTGTGAACAATTAGAAAAGCTCTATCATCAGCGAATGTTGATATGTGTATGTTACTGCTTACCGGCAAGTCAGAGGCATATATCAGATATAATACAGGACCGAGGATGCTGCTTTGAGGAACTCCGGCTTCAATGAGTTGCGGAGGACTTAGAAAATTACCTTCTTTAACAACAAATTTTCGCTCAGTTAAGTAGCTTTCTAAAAGCTTAAGGATGTTTTCGGGTAGGTTTTGCTTTAGTTTATGTATTAAGCCTTCGTGTCATACTTTATCAAATGCCTGAGAAGCATCGATGAAGAGCGCAGAACAATATTTCTTTTCTTCGAAGGTTTTTCTAGCCACGTTCACGAGTTTATGTGTTTGTTCAATCGTGCTATGTTGTCTCTTAAAACCGAAATGGTGGTCTGGAATGCATCCAGTACGATTCAGTATGGGTGTTGGCTTACTCATAAGTAGCTTCTCAAATAGTTTTGACATGTTAGACAATAGGCTTATAGGCCTATAGGATTCCACCTTCGTATGATCTTTGCCTGGTTTAGGTATCATGGTAATCAGCGAAACCTTTGCAGTATAGGGTAGCTCTAAGAGTATTTTATTGCTTATTTTATCAGCGCCTGGAGCTTTTTTCGAGTTTAAGCCCGCAATATAGTATTCAATCTCACGAATATTGAACCTCATAGTAACATCTGCTATAGCGAGGACTGGTGGCAGCTCAACTATAGTATCAGACGTATTTGGAGTAAATACTTTCTGCAAGTGGTTTACAAACAGAGTACCTTTTTCAGCGTCAGTTCTTGCCCAGTCTCCATTCGAAGCTCGCAATGGAAGCTTATATATCACTGGTCTTTTGAGGCCTCGGGCTGCTCTCCATAGCGAATAGTCTGTTTGAGGTGTTGCGTCGAGCCCATTCAGATAGTTTTGAAGAGAAGCGCTTTTTTGATATTCTGTTAGAGTTTTCAGCTGTTTAGTACATTCGTTCAGGCTAGATTTTAGCTGAGGGGATCTGTAGTGTTGCCATTCTCTACGAACTCTTCTTTTTTCGGATAAAAGCCATTTTACATCTGCTGAAATAATTTTATTATATCTCACCTGAAAATTTGTAGTAGTAGCATTTAGAGCAGCTTGCTTAAAGTTTACCTCAAACATTCTAATAGAGTCATCTATGTCAGCAGGCGTTTTTAATGGAATATTTTCTGGGCAATGAGCACTCAAATATTTTTTGTATTTCAACCAATTTATACGTGTGGTTGTCATCGTTAAATCACAAGTGGTTGAAGAAGTTGTATGTGAATATATAGCGACAATAGTTGGTGAGTGATCTGAAGACAAATCTAAAGATGCTTCAACTTGGATCATTTCGCTGGGCACACCCTTTACCACTCCAAAATCAATAACATCAGGTATTTTTCGGCAATCTGTTGGCCAGTAAGTTGGCTGCGCACTTGATATAACATTCAAACGCATTTTTGAAATTGTGTCAAACAAAACGCGACCCTTTGGCGTGATGAGGCGAGATCCCCAGAACGTGTGCTTAGCGTTGTAATCACCGGCGGCTAAAAAGCGTGGGCCTACTGAATTAAAAAATCGACTATATTGATTTTTTGTAATAGAGTACCTGGGAGGAGAGTAAATTGATGAAAACACCAGGTTTTGATGAAAAGCTTTAATGCAGATGTTAGTTGCTTGAAGATAGTCTTCACAATGATCACTCATTAAGTAGTATTTTAATAGCGATTTTATTAGTATATCTGAGCCACCACAAGCTCTACCTTGGGGGTCCTTCGTGTCGTTTCGAGTATATCCGTTGATTTTAAAAAAGCTTATAGACGTCAAATGCGTCGTAGAGATAAGCAAATTAGCTTTATTGTTAATTTTTTCACTTTTTGTTGAAGAACTGTACTAAAACCTGCTTGTTATATAATAAATATTTTATGTTTGGTAGCCTTTAAATTATTGATATATTGTAAAATAATATTTTTCATGTTAATCACTTCAATAAATTTATATATAGCGCAACAAGGGTTATAGGCCCAGTACCTATGTTCTGTAGCTCCCGCGTCGAGAAACTTTTCGATTGAAATGTGTGAAATGAAACAAAAATGCCAAGACGAATTCATACTAGGTGGCTATAAGAGCCCAGCTGTTTACGTAAATGTTTACACATTTGGCCTGTCAGCAGTGTTAATGTGTCATTTTTTTCGACAGCCCAAATGTAAATTCTCCACAGCGAATTCTCTTGCGACTACCTGATGTTGATCTGCCTTGAAAAATGCCATAAATTGGAACAAACAGATGTTTCTGTTACGTAAGGAAATTACTCGCCAATTTGCAGAAAAATTGTGTTTGTAAAGTTTTTGTGAGAAAAGTTCCCGCTTTGAACCAAGGTATATTGAACAGCCCAGCAAACCAAAATATTTGAAAATAATATCGCATTCGAATGTTGCGTACGCATTTCTCGGACAAAACACTCGAGAACGGCTATCGAAGTCGGAAAGAGAAAAAGCTGCTAGAGCCCACTCGTCGTTCAGTTTGTGGCAGCAAATCTTTCGATTTCAATGTTTCGCTGACAAATCAATAGCGAACCAATATCGAAGAAATATCGATACCACAAAAATGCAGGAAAAAGCTATTTTTTAAGATTGTTATCTTTATTTTTTTAATTTATCTATTTTAATGTAAATGAAATCTTTATTTATTTAAAATTGTAACTTAGGCTGCAGTCAATCAGATTCGAACACGGTACCGCCGGCTAACATATTAGCACACATCCACTAGGCTATCGTGGCAAATTTTTTCTATTTAATTATTGCACACATGAATGTAAATTACACATTCGATAAATTATCGAAAATAGTTCAATGCTGCGAACATTCACATTTTATGAAATTTGGCAATTGCGCTTCTTATCAAGACATATTTCGATGCTGCGAACATTCACATTTTATGAAATTTGGCAATTGAGCTTATTGTCGCAACATTATCGACAAAAGCTCGCATTTGTGAACATTAGATTTTTTTAGATTCACGAGCATTTATCGAACAAATTTGTTTCCAAAATTCTATGTTTTAGCGAACCTTCTTTTATTTCAAATCTCAGCTTTAGTGTGAGGTACCACTACAAGAACAGCTGTTTTAGTAAATTTGAGATTGTGTGCGTCACACAGACAATAGATTTTGACATATGTCTGGAATATTTCTATCAACAACGGGCATGTGTTAGTAAATTTGTGAGAGCTTATGAATGTGTGCGACTCACAGATAATGGATTTGACATATTTCTGGGGTATTTCTACCAACAAAATACATGTGTTTTTTGGTGTTGTATTCGTTTTAGTTATGGTGGTACCTGTAATGAATATGCTTTGCGTTGAACTGTAAAATATACTCACATTAAAAACGGGGTGAGATAAAATTTTAATAATAAGAAATATATTCAAAATGCAAAATGAATTGAATAATAACACGGAAAAGGTAAGTATTTTATTCTTAAGTGATTCTTTTGTTAATTTATTTTGCTCTTATAATTTTATAAAAAACACTAATTTTATTTTAGCAACAACAACAATCACATTTTTGATTTTTTAAGGGTGTGTGCAAGGCGCATTCAATAAGGCGGGAACTTCACTTAAACAAATACAACACGAAAAACAACAGGCATTTTGTTTTTGTAAATTACCAAGGCAGTGTCAAAGTTGTTTTTGTAAAGAAAATGAAAATTAAAGAAAGAAAAAATAAGCCAGTGCTACCATTTATAGAGACATATCCAAAAGCTGGGTATATATTTTTCGTAATTGGGATAAAAATTTTATATATTTATTGTTAGACGCTATCACTAATTTACCTATTTTCTAAGAAAATCGATTTACATACAGACAATCCTAGTCATATATATTTACACATTTAGGGTAACATATAAAAATTGGTAACCCAGAAAGAAACAAAATATTTTTATTTAATTTTTTTATTAAATTAATTTCAAAACCCGTTGAAGAAAATGGATGATAACTTCCCGAATTTCCGAATTTCATCAAACATAAGCTAGAAAATTTAACACCAAGTCACTTTTCAAACGAAAAACCTCAAATTGAAATTGGTCTAGCCGTATGGGAGCTAGGAAGCCACATACACACAGATTCAAGAAGATACAGCTAGGACAGAAGAGATAACTTCTGAACGACTGGATCGATTTTATTGAAACATAGCTAAGAACACTCTTGAATAAATCACTTTTCAAACGCTAAAAACTAAATAAATTCAAGGTAGATTTGTTTAAATAAATCTGCCTTGAGTCAAACTAAATTAAATAAATTTAAAAATTTTTATTTTTGAAAACGAATATTGAGATACAGAAAATTAGGGATAATTTGACATGGGGTTGGTAAAACATATGACGAGCGAATTCAATAGCAGAGCTTATGCGGCCACCTTATTGAATTCGCCTTGGGTGTGTGTCAAATGGTAGCAAAGTACTATTGTAAGTAAATTTCTGACACTTCTGAGGTGAATAAAATTTCACTAGCCCAGGGGGCTAGTAGTAAACAAGACGCGGTGGAAGTGATAATGGCATTATTGGCATATATATTGATCGACAATTATAGATCACAACTACATGACATATGTGTATTCATATCTGGACCGTGGTCGGATGTTTGGCTTTCGAATCATAACTTTGATTCAAACCATTTTGGTATTATAAACGAAACGCTAGAAAATTTCCCTAAAGCTGAAACTTGTTTTAATAAACATTGGATCAAAGAACCATCTGCAATACCATGCCAAAGGTCAAATATTTGTGCAGAAAGGGGAGTAAAAATTATTCAAAACATATATCCATTTTGTAAATCAGTTTGTGACCTAAATTTTAAATTTCAAACTTATAATTAAGTTATATTTGTTTGTTTTTTTATACATGAAAATATACGATTTTTGTATATCACTACAGTAAAAACATAATATTATATATATTAAATATGATTTTTTACTATAAAATTTAATGTGTGTATTATTTCTTTCAATCTATATATAAATAAAAATATCAATTTCCATCAAAGAAATATATTTCGCAAATTATTTATAAAGCAATGATGTTATTAGTTTTGAATACTGCAAATCATTACCTACAATTTTATATGCAGAGATATCTCAAATGACCTTATGCAAAAATTACTCAATATATTGAAAAATAAATGATAGATTTGTGATCAGTGGACCACACTGTATGAATGTGCATAAATGATATTGTGCGGAAAAAATAAGTAACTTTTTTCAAAACACAGTCTAACCAGACGAGACACGAGAGAGAAGATATTGTATGTAGTTCTAACGAAGTACGTTAACAAAAGGGAACAGCAATTTTTGTATGTTAGCTTTCATACTCATTTTCTGCCGAAATAAAAGTAAAATTTAGATTTTTTAAATAATAAGAGATACATTTATTATTTTATATACAAGAAAATTAAAATTCCACATTTTATAAATATTTTATTAGGTTTTTATGTATTTTCAACATTTTTCTGCAACTTTCAACCACTTTTGCAACCAAACAAAACACACATACATATGCATATCCATTCACAAACCCACGCACGCTTCATTTACGCTTTTATTAGCAATTAAAGTTTAAAATATCACATAAACACACTTTAAATGCTTTATTAATTTTTTACTTCATAAAACAATTACATTTGCGCTGTTTTTTTAAATAATTAAACACTTTTTCACATTGAATTACATTTTTTTAGTTTTTGTTTTTTTCTTGTTGCTTGTTTCCCTTGTTCGTAGATGATATAGCTGTTCCTTTTCAATTATTTACGCTAGGCAAAAAAGCTGATTTTTTCATTTTGGAAACGTCAAAATTGACCCCTCTGTCCTACTTTGTGTTCAAAATCTGAATTAACGTATTCTAAAATACGATGAGTAGTTTTCCACTCATCGTACTTTAGAATACGTGCGATCTGCAAATAGTCATATCTCGCAAACCACGAAATGAATTTTAAAATAAACAGCAGATTCGTGATCAGCGGATCAAAATCTATAAAATTCGGGTACTAGTAGATGGTTTATTAACAAAAATTTTTTTGTCATTACGAAAATATGAGATTTTTTGGAATTAAAAAATTCACATTTTTGCTACAGAAAATGCATTTGGTGTGGAACTTTTTTTAAGATATCAAAAAAGTAAAGGCGCAGCTTGTCTTAGAGTTTTAGCCCGCATATGAAAACCCAGTGAGCCTTTGTGTTTCAAAAATACGCATATTATATATATATATATCTATTTTAATATATATATATATATATATATATATATATATATATATATATATATATATATATATATATATATATATATATATATATATATATATATATATATATATATATATATATATATATATATATATATATATATATATATATATATATATATATATATATATATATATATATATATATATATATATATATATATATATATATATATATATATATATATATATATATATATATATATATATATATATATATATATATATATATATATATATATATATATATATATATATATATATATATATATATATATATATATATATATATATATATATATATATATATATATATATATATATATATATATATATATATATATATATATATATATATATATATATATATACATATATATATATATATATATATATATATATATATATATATATATATATATATATATATATATATATATATATATATATATATATATATATATATATATATATATATATATATATATATATATATATATATATATATATATATATATATATATATATATATATATATATATATATATATATATATATATATATATATATATATATATTATATATATATATATATATATATATATATATATATATATATATATATATATATATATATATATATATATATATATATATATATATATATATATATATATATATATATATATATATATATATATATATATATATATTAAACTTAGTCATTTATGAGCCGATTTTTTTGATTTTTATATACATGATTCTACCGATCAATTATAGAAGATTGATACATATATTAAGACTTTATGTTAACTGGGGCCTTCGTCAGAGGAGTTTCAACATAAGCGAAAACAAACCTATAATATCCTTACCACTTTGTGGTGAAGGGTATAAAAATATTACAACATCATAATTCTTTCTGTTGAAGACATCTTAGTAATTTGCTCAAAAATAGAAATGTTAGATACAATTAAAAGCAATTTGTCAAAAGAAATAGAAATCTTTAATAAAGGTCCAGTGAATTGAGAGAAAATAACCCACTGAAACTATTCAATTATCCCAAAAGAAAATCATAAGAAAACGTCTAAAAAATAATAATATGCTAGACTGTAGAAGCTGCAGTACTCCGCTGGATCCTAGGACGAAGTTCAAGCGATGTAAAACCTGTGATAGCTGTGAAAAAGTTGATGAAAAAATATACCAATATTTAATTGGATCTTTGATGTATATAGCAATTTGTTCACGTCCAGATATTGTTCATTGTGTTAATAAATTATCACAATATAATAAAAATCCGCACGTTGAACATATATCAGCTGCCAAACATATTTTAAGATATTTAAGTAACACAATTAATTGCTCCTTAAATTTTAGACGTACTGGAAAGCCTCTAATGCTATGTTCACACGGGAACGCAACTTCGTGCTTCGCCATACAAAATTTTGAGAGCGAAGCCCCTTTTTTTAAGATGCTTCATTTTGAATCTACTTGCGAAGCTCGAAAAATTGCTATATTGTCTAAGCCATGGTAGAATAATATAACAGGTAGCCGCATAACTAATACAAATGTACATTTTGGGATAGAAAATGTCAAACATTAATAGAGCGGGTAGGTTTGTGTTTGTATAACAGAAGCAGCAAACATACGTGTGGTATTGTGTGTGCAACGAGTTATTTCACATATACACAACATTTGACAGTTCGTACCATGAAAAAATCAAATAAAAAATAATCAGCTGGCGTTCCAGGGCTACCTTGTATATTATTCTACCATGGTCTAAGCTTTATCACAGTTCATCGCTGCCCTACAAGAAATGGACAACCGAAACTAAAGGCCATGTCAGATAAAACTTTTGCTTCGCGTTGCGTTACAGATTCGCTTTGACATCTAAGATGAAATGTACATACTTATACGAAACATGCTACATAAAGCACTTTTAACGCAGCGTGAAGCGAAAAGTTCGGCAACTCTCATCTTTTTGCTTGCTTTGACAATCAGCTGGGATAATTTTATTTTATTATATTGCCAAAGGAAACATATCGTGCGTTTGAATCTGTTTTAATAAGAGGTAAATATGTATGTGCCATTTATTTATTTATAATGAATCGTAAAATAACATAATTGACTTTTATTTTTATAAAAAAAAATAAATAGCAAAATTATCAACTACTTTTTTTGGTAAACAAGCAATGCGCGAGTGTTGTCAAAGTTTTCATTGTGTCATACACATTTTGCTTTACACTTTTCTATCAAAGTTAGAAACGTCACGCAAAGCGACAAAGTTGTATCTGACACGGCCTTAAAGGTAAGACCGCACTTGGCGACGCTACACTGCAGCGGAACTGCGCGACATTTTTAGTATATCGCACTGGAACTGCAGCAACGCGACACTTTGCAAAATTATTATATTACTTATGTTTAAACTTTCAAACAAGATGGATGTACATAAGTGAAATTGATGCGTTAATAGTTTCATTTTCACGCGACGAAGAAGAAAAATTTGGACAAGAGTGAACTTTTGGCAAAAATTATCATGATGTTTTGTATAAATTCAGGATAATTGTGTTTCCAAATAGAAATACAAAACTCACCTTTTTGTTAATATATCCTAAATCATTTTTTTCCTTATTGTAAATATTCATGTAATTTTAATTTGTTAGGTCATATAATTCCTCATATTCACTTACTAAAATAATTAATTTTTCTTCGTCAAACTGTATTTTCGCAAAATTACTTAAATTGAATACTGAAATATATTGTAACATGTCGCTGGCTATATCGCACTACGCGGCAACTGAACTACGCGACGAGCCACGAAGCGACATTTTTGCCTAGTTGCACAACTTTGTCGCGAAGTGTCGCGTCGCGTAGTTCAGTTGCCGCTTCGTGCGATATGCTCCATAACTGGGGGTCTCCACGAGCAATAAACTTGGAAATAATTATGTTCTCATCTGTCAAATTCTATTTCCAACATCATATGTTCACGTGTGGACCGCAGAAACATTTATTTGCAAATAAATTGCGACATAATTGTTCAAACTTATGTTCAAGAAATAATGTTGAACATAAGCTGTCAAATTTGATCGGCATTTGTTGTTTGCGTGAATTAAACAAAAAAAAAACTTGTAGCTGTGGTAAAACTACAAAGTTTTTTTTAAATAAAATAAAGCAAATTAAAATGAAGTAGCTTTAAACAAAATTTAATAAATTAAAATAATGACAAAAAACATCGATCCATTCACAGTGAATTTTTTAAATTTATGTCCAATACCACAATACGTGTTCTATAGCTCAGAACATAAGCCTATACATGAACATATTTGTGCTGTTATTCTGCCGACGTTATTTCTTATGTTCGGAAATAAATATTGCGCGTGGAGACGTGCAGTAAGAATTAATGCAAATAATATTTTGTCGTGCTGTGTCGCGCCGCGTCGCGTCGCCCAGTGCGGTCTTGCCTTAACACATAAAAAACTTTTGCACTAACACACTCGCAACAGTTTTATATTGAATTCATGCTATCGACGTTGCCAATGTTGCGCTTTTGCTAGCAAATTTGGATGAATTTTTCCCGGTTTTTTTAGTAGGCCATGTCTAATTTTGATATTATGTTAATACGTATCTGTTTAACAAAGTTTCTTATAAGATCAAAGACGCTTCATAGATCTAGCAAAATTTTTGCTAAATTAGTTTTAAAAAGTTGGAGTTTTTTGGGGAATTTTACTAATTTAAAAATGTTATTGGAAAAATTGTTGTCAGTTGCAACGCTGATTGCTACATATTGCTTACATATGTTCGAGTAGGACAAATAAACTATATTGCAGGGCTGCATTTATCGTGCTGAAAAGAATGTAAAAGTTTATAGAACTTTAAATAGATCTTTTAATATAAAACTTAAAACTTGTGTATCAAAAATGTTGGTGCTAAAAATGAAACAACAAAATAAAGTGTTTATTTTGTTTAAAAGATGTGGAGCTCATGTTATTTAATAGGACGACGAGGTATTTACATATTTTAATACAATGTATATCAATTATACTTATTTATATATCTATTCTTAAAATTTTAGGTATTTTCTAGCAGCAAGGAGCCTTCAAGTTTGGAAAAGCCGTTAGGAAGAGTATTAAAGAATAATATATGTGAACAGAAAGATAATGTATAAAAATAATAAACTTTGTGTTTTCTTATATCTATGACTAGTTAGTGCTAACCAATATTTTGGTTAGGTGTGACTAGTTAGTGCTAACCAATATTTTGGTTAGGTGTGACTAGTTAGTGTTAACCAATATTTTGGTTAGGTGTTACTAGTTAGTGCTAACCAATATTTAGGTAAGCATTGACTAATAAAAAGCAGCAGAGTAAGCAGTACAGATATATGTTATGTAGTTGGGGGAATTAATTAGTTAGAGGAAGATGCCAAATCACACGCATACAAGAGTTTCTGCTATTTTTTTCATTTGGCTCTTAATAAACTAATAGAAACTTTAACCAATATACCCGTCAGCACTACCGGTTATATAACTAGTTATATAGCCGGTAGTATTCTTGTAGGGTAGTTTACCTCATGGTAGAATAATATGAAAGGTAGGTCTGGAACGCCAGCTGACCTTTTTTCGTGGTACGAACTATCAAATGTTGTGTATAGCTGAAATAACTACGTTGCACACACAATACAACACGTATGTTTGGTGCTTCTGTTATACAAACACACACATACACTCCCTATTAATGTTTGACATTTCGGACCTCAAATCTTCATTTGTTTTAGTTATGCGGCTACCTTGTATATTATTCATATCCGTGAAGAAAACAACCTTTTTGGCATTTTTTTTTTGTTTTGGCAACTTTTTCAACGTGGCAGCGAGAAAATGTAAACAAACTTTGAATAAAAACTGGTCATATTAAAACAATAATTTAGAAATGAATTTTAATAAAATTTTAATTAATAAATGCGGAATGTACAACAATAAAAGCTCTAGAATCTAATTAAACGAATGTCACTAAAATATTTGAGCGATATTTTGATAAAACCAGATTGGCCAATAATTATAGTTTTTCCCCTATAACTGAGGAACTAGACTTCGTGCGCACATGGCACTAGCCGCAATCGAAAAAGGACAAAAAACTAAAGAGATAACGGGTATTGCCATAGACCGGTTCACTTTTGTGACCAAATTATAGGCACAACAACCTTTTTAAAAATTAAAAAGTGGCAAAAAATATAAATTTTAGTTTTTCGTTTTAGTTTTTTGTCCTCTTTCCATTGCGGGTAGCGCCATCTGTACACGAAGTCTAGTTTCGGAGCTATCAGTAGAAAACTAAAATTGAATTTTTTACCACTTTTTAATTTTAAAAAGGTTGCTGTGCCTATAACTTAGTCACAAAAGTGACCCGGTCTATGATGACACCCATTATCTCTTTAGTTTTTTGTCCTCTTTCGATTGCGGGTACCGCCATGTGTGCACGAAGTCTAGTTTCGGAGATATCAGTAGAAAACTAAAATTGAATTTTTTACCACTTTTTAATTTTCAAAAAGGTTGCTGTGCCTATAACTTGGTCACAAAAGTGACCCGGTCTATGAAGACACCCATTATCTCTTTAGTTTTTTGTCCTCTTTCGATTGCGGGTAGCGCCATGTGTGCACGAAGTCTAGTTTCGGAAATATCAGTAGAAAACTAAAATTGAATATTTTACCACTTTTTAATTTTCAAAAAGGTTGATGTGCCTATAACTTGGTCACAAAGGTGATTTGGGCTATGATTAAACCAATTATCTCTTTAGTTTTTTGTCTTCTTTCGATTGCGGGTAGCGCCATGTGTGCGCGAAGTCTAGTTTCGGAGATATCAGTAGAAAACTAAATTTGAATTTTTTACCACTTTTTAATTTTCAAAAAGGTTGCTGTGCCTATAACTTGGTCACAAAAGTGACCCGGTCTATGATGACACCCAGTATCTCTTTAGTTTTTTGTCCTCTTTCGATTGCGGGTAGCGCCATGTGTGCACGAAGTCTTGTTTCGGAAATATCAGTAGAAAACTAAAATTGAATTTTTTACCACTTTTTAATTTTCAAAAAGGTTGATGTGCCTATAACTTGGTCACAAAGGTGATTTGGGCTTTGATAAAACCCATTATCTCTTTAGTTTTTTGTCCTCTTTCGATTGCGGGTAGCGCTATGTGTGCACAAAGTCTAGTTTTGGAGATATCAGTAGAAAACTAAAATTGAATTTTTTACCACTTTTTAATTTTCAAAAAGGTTGATGTGCCTATAACTTGGCCACAAAAGTGACCCGGTCTATGACTATACCCATCATCTCTTTAGTTTTTATCCTCTTTCGATTGCTGGTAGCGCCATGTGTACGCGAAGTCTAGTTTCGGAGTTATCAGTAGAAAACTAAAATTGAGTTTTATAGCTTGGTCACAAAAGTGACCCGGTCTATGACAACATCCATTATATATTTAGTTTTTTGTCCTCTTTCGATTGCGGGTAGCGCCATGTGTGCACGAAGTCTAGTTTCGGAGTTATCAGTAGAAAACTAAAATTGAGTTTTTTACCACTTTTTAATTTTTAAAAAGGTTGCTGTGTTTATAGCTGGGTCACAAAAGTGACCCGGTCTATGACAACATATATTATATATTAAGTTTTTTGTCCTTTTTCGATTGCGGGTAGCGCCATGTGTGCACGAAGTCTAGTTTCGGAGTTATCAGTAGAAAACTAAAATTGAGTTTTTTACCACTTTTTAATTTTTAAAAAGGTTACTGTACCTATAACTTGGTCACAAAAGTGACCCGGTCTATGATGACATCCATTATATATTTAGTTTTTTGTCCTCTTTCGATTGCGGGTAGCGCCATGTGTGCACGAAGTCTAGTTTCGGAGATATCAGTAGAAAACTAAAATTGAATTTTTTACCACTTTTTAATTTTCAAAAAGGTTGATGTGCGTATAACGGTCACAAAAGTGATCCCGTCTATGATGACACCCACTATCTCTTTAGTTTTCTGTCCTCTTTCGATTGCGGGTAGCGCCATGTGTGCACGAAGTCTAGTTTCGGAGATATCAGTAGAAAACTAAAATTGAATTTTTTACCACTTTTTAATTTTCAAAAAGGTTGATGTGCCGATAACCTGGTCACAAAGGTGATTTGGGCTATGATGACACCTAATATCTCTTTAGTTTTTTGTCCTCTTTCGATTGCGGGTAGCGCCATGTGTGCACGAAGTCTAGTTTCGGAAATATCAGTAGAAAACTAAAATTGAATTTTTTACCACTTTTTAATTTTCAAAAAGGTTGATGTGCCTATAACTTGGTCACAAAGGTGATTTGGGCTATAATGAAACCCATTATCTCTTTAGTTTTTTGTCCTCTTTCGATTGCGGGTTGCGCCATGTGTACACGAAGTCTAGTTTTGGAGATATCAGTAGAAAACTAAAATTGAATTTTTTACCACTTTTTAATTTTCAAAAAGGTTGATGTGCCTATAACTTGGTCACAAAAGTGACCCAGTCTATGATTATATCCATCATCTCTTATGTTTTTATCCTCTTTCGATTGCGGGTAGCGCCATGTGTGCACGAAGTCTAGTTTCGGAGTTATCAGTAGAAAACTAAAATTGAGTTTTTTACCACTTTTTAATTTTTAAAAAGGTTGCTGTGTTAATAGCTTGGTCACAAAAGTGACCCGGTCTATGACAACATCCATTATATATTTAGTTTTTTGTCCTCTTTCGATTGCGGGTAGTGCCATGTGTGCACGAAGTCTAGTTTCGGAGTTATCAGTAGAAAACTAAAATTGAGTTTTTTACGACTTTTTAATTTTTAAAAAGGTTGCTGTGTTTATAGCTTGGTCACAAAAGTGACCCGGTCTATGACAACATCCATAATATATTTAGTTTTTTGTCCTCTTTCGATTGCGGGTAGCGCCATGTGTGCACGAAGTCTAGCTGCGGAGTTATCAGTAGAAAACTAAAATTGAGCTTTTTACCACTTTTTAATTTTTAAAAAGGTTGCTGTGTTTATAGCTTGGTTACAAAAGTGACCCGGTCTATGACAACATCCATTATATATTTAGTTTTTTGTCCTCTTTCGATTGCGGGTAGCGCCATGTGTGCACGAAGTCTAGTTTCGGAGTTATCAGTAAAAAACTAAAATTGAGTTTTTTACCACTTTTTAATTTTTAAAAAGGTTGCTGTACCTATAACTTGGTCACAAAAGTGACCCGGTCTATGACAATACCCATTATATCTTTATTTTTTTGTCCTTTTTCGATTGCGGCTAGTGCTATGTGTGCACGAAGTCTAGTTTTGGAGATATCAGTAGAAAACTAAAATTGAATTTTTACCACTTTTTAATTTTCAAAAAGGTTGATGTGCCTATAACTTGGTCACAAAAGTGACCCGGGCTATGATGACACCCATTATCTCTTTAGTTTTTTGTCCTATTTCGATTGCGGGTAGCGCCATGTGTGCACGAAGTCTAGTTTTTGAGTTATTAATAGAAAACTTTTTTTAGCGCCTTTTCATTTTTATAAAAAAGTTTGCTGCGCCTATAACTTTGTTGGAAAAGTTACCCGAGTTATGACAACATCTTTTTTTGCTGTAATTTTTTGTCCCCTTTCAATTGCGGGTAGCCCCGTGTGCGCACGAAGTCTAGTTCCTGAGTTATTAAGGAAAAACCATAATTATTGGCTAGTATGGCCTTTGCAAAATATCGCTGTAATATTTTAGTGACATTCATATAATTAGGTTCTAGGGCTTTTGTTGTTACACATAACGATTTATTTATTTAAAATTTAATTAAAAATCATGTTGTAATTAACGTTTTAATTTGACCAATTTTTGTTCAATCTTTGTTTACATTTTTTCTGTTTCCTGGAAAAAAAGTTGCTAAAAAGATATTGTGAAGAAAACAACCTTTTTTTTTATGCATACAAAAAAAGGTTCCGGTGATTTCAGGTTGTTTTCTTCACTTACGTTTTTTTACATAGAGTTTGACACTTTGGTAAAGTCAGCTGATGCTCTTTTTTACTAATAGGCAGCGTTGCCAGAAGCTTTTTGAAGAAAATCATCATTTGTCGAAATAAAAATCATATTTGGATATAAAAAATCATCACAAACTTTCATTCCAAAGCTGAACAATAGGACTTTTACAGCAAACTAAAACAAAAACGCGTTCTTTAAGATGGTACGATTTCTTTCATGTCATCTTCTAGATAGGATAGTTGCTACTTTTTTGGCAACCATTATTAAAAAGATACTTGTAAAATATTCGTCAAAAAGTTTGAAAATCGGGAGCTATCAGCGAAGTATATAAAAAATCGCTATGACTGTAAGCACATATAAAAATGCGACAAAATCACTTTCACCGCGACAAAGAAAAAATCGGAGAGCACAACTATATGCACTGGTAAACATTTTTCAGCTTTTGAATAAAAATATGTGGAATATACAAACTTAAATGCACAAATCTTAATGACTAAGATTTTCACTTGGTACATAGTTTACACTAACTCGAGAATGGTTAATCCAATTTCAATAAATAATGCACCAAAAAATGCAGAATAAAATTACCTTTAAGTCTTTCATATCTAATTTTTTTCGGAGTTATTCAGATATTAGCGGCGAAAAATGCGTTTTTCATGCAAAATTAAATTTTTTTTTCGTTTTCACAAAGTCATGAAAAATGAAGAGGAAAGGTATGTATATAGGTATATTAGGAATATAATAAGCTATAAAGCGTTAAAATCGAAAGCAAATGTCGATTTTATTCACAATTAGTTGAGGGAACTAATACACACACACAAATTTAATATTTTCTATTGTATGGAAATTCTGATTTTTATCAATTGATCTCCTTTACTTAATTGCGAATAAAATCAACATTTGCCATCGATTTTCATGATTCAAGGCTTATTTTATTTCTAGTTTTGCAAAAAAACATTTCGTCGGTAATATCTGAAGAACTCCGAAACAGTTGGAAATATAAAAAATTAATATGCATGACTGGCTTATTTATTCAAATACAATAATCCGATATCGAGTTAGGGTGAAATATACCGACGTAGCTATTTGATATATTAGTCATACCCTTAAAATTTTTTAAATGAAAAATATATGGATAATTGGTGCAAAATTTCGCAATAAATATATAAATTTCTTGCTCTTTTTTTTTCATTATAGTGTAAAATTGTGCACTAATTGTCAATATATATTTTTTTTTTATTTAAACAAGTTTCGTCCTTCTCCTATAAAACTTTTAAAATGTAAGATGGGGCTTTTTGCATATAAAAATCATAATTTGCGATATAGATATAAAAAATCATAATTTGCGAGAAAAAATCATCATTTGGGGAATATTATCATCAAATCATATTTTGGTTTAAAAATCATAAAAACATCATTCTGGCAACGCTGCTAATAGGGCCACCTGGTATCAATTCGCCTTGGTTATATGTGTAAACATTTTTGTAAACAGTGCCTCGTTTCTGTATTTCTCGCATCGTAAAATATCTCACATGAAACGTGTGAATTGAAACAAAAACGAAGTAAAATTAAAAATGGGATTTTCTCACACAAGTGTTTCTGTATCTTTACAATGCGAGAGCTATCTGTCATTTAAGTTATTTTCCAATAGTTATTGGAAGGATGTGAGAAAAAGTGTTTCTGTAACAACATTTTGTGAAGTTTTTCATTAACGCCGTCAAAATTTCTCACATTTGAAAACGATGCGAGTATTTTTAAAATTAAAAATATTAAATTATAGATTTTGAAACTATACATGGATAATGTAAGCAAGTTCATTTACTTAATTATTTTGTTTTAAACTAGTTTTTTTTATAAGTATTGAAGAAAATAGAAATTATCTCATGGCTGATGTCTAGTCGCCGACTGTTCTTTTTATTACGATCGCGCTCCGCCGAATGCAAATGCTGAACACGTTTTATTTTGCGTTGAAAATAAGACTAAAGTATTTTACAATGATTTTAAGCTACGGCATATCATCGTTGGAAAGATAAAAGTTGTAGAACACATTCAATAAAGTATTTTTTGTTTAAGAAATAATATAGTTCTGTATGAAAATATTTCAACGCCGCCGCCAAAACTTTTCCATCGGCCTGTCGCTCTGTTTGACACTTGAATGATTGGAATATTCCAATAAATAAGCTGGCTTTTCGCATTGAAATACAGAAACAGTTTCTACTCACAAATCGAGAAACGATGAAATTTTTTGGTTCACACTTCATGTGAAAACTTTTGCGATGCGAGAAATACAGAAACGAGGCACAGCTTTGCTCTTGCAGCCAGAGACTTGCGCCGAGACGGCTGAGCCGCGACTAAGACGAGCCGCCGACTAATTTCTACAGCCGCCGACGCCGATTTTTCTTACGGCTAAAATCGGCTTAATGGAAGCCGCCACCGACGATCGTTTTTCGGCTCAAAAACGGCTAAAAATAATCCGCCGATTGCTTTTTTTAATTTCCACTTCTACTTTTTTATGGTTTTTTTTCATAATTTTTGTTCAAGCATTATTTTAGTTGTTTGCAGTCTACACCTAACTTAACATTAACTTCAAGTTAATGTTAAGTGTAGATCGCTCAAGTTAATGTTTTTTTTTTCAAGCTATAACCATGATCCAATAATACAGGTCTGTGCAGCAGTGCAAAAAAACGCCTTCCTCCTGAAATTGTCAAAATAACTATATATAAAAAATATTGTTTATATTTTTTTATATGAAGTTTGACAGCCTCGGCATGAAAACAAAGGAACAGCTGATCATCAGCTGATCTCTTGCACAGACCTGTATTATTGGATCATGGTTATAACATAGCTGTTAGTACAATTGTTTTAACAACGCAGTCATAACTTTAAGTTACAACAGCATATCAAGTTAGGTGCACATAATATAGAACAGAATACTCACTTTTGAGAGCTAAAAAATGCTGTTATCGTGTGTTGTGCAGTTTTACATGCAAAGTGCTCTTACTAAGATAATATGAAGGACATAGTCAAATTAGAAACCACATTATAAAATAAGATTTGCGTTACCTCTCATACAATCTTCGTAATGTTGTTGTATAGTGACGGGTCTAGTTAGTAGTCTATGGTTAGGTGGAGACGTAGAGTAAGATAAAGAAAAATAATTTTGTATGCATTACTCTGCGACCTAGGCTTGCCAGATCCAAATTGTAAAAAAGCTTGATTTACCAAAAAATCTTGACAGTTACTCAAACTTATTCAAAAGAATAAATATTCATTATCCGACTTCAAAAAAAGAAGAAGGTTATCAATTCGTTTGTATTTCTTATGTGTTCCTTCAGGGCTCTTCCATTTACGATTCGAGTTGAAAATGTTTTTCTTTATTTAAATTATATTACTTACTTCCAAATGGGTCCTGTTTTTTATTTCATAAGAATTTTTATTTTTTCCCACATATATTTGCTATTTCTTTACTTTAATTTGTTTGCAAAAAAATTTATTTTATTTAATTAAATTTTCATTAAAATTAATTCTTATCATTAATTCGGGAAATTACATTATTTTTCTTTCTTTACAAACGCATTATTAATAAGAATCGAAAATACAAACGAAGTTAATTTATGAAGATGAAGGGGACATCCAGTTTTTAAATTAGACAATATTTAGTCACTGGAAATATCTTTGGGAAGAAGCTCTTAATCTGTATATAATTTATTATTTTCTATAGACTCGACGAATTTCCATTAATAGTTCCCAACAACAAGTGTTTTATTTTTAATAAAGGTACGAGTTTTTTGCAAAAGTGAAAATTACATTTAAATTTATTTCATTGTAGCCTTTACCCCAAAGCGTATTAATACCAAGTGGCCTTATTAGTACAACAACAACTGGACTTTACCAATCTGTCATGTGAAATGCATACATAAAAATTTATTTAGTTTTTTTACATAGAGTTTGACATTTTGGTAAATTTCATTTTCACTAATAAGGCCACCTTTTATCAATTCGCCTTGCTTTACCCCAAAGCGAATTAATATCAAGTGGCCTTATCATTAAAATAACACACATACAAAGTAGGTGTAGGACTATTTTTATTTGTGCTTTGACAGTTCGGGTTAAAGTTTTTCTCTTTTCTTATATAGAGTTTGACTGATTGTGTGTAATCAGCTGATGATCATCTGTGCTGAAAAGGCTACCTGGTACTGAATTCGCCTTGCTTTACCCTATGTCTATACCTCATAAATTTTCATCATGACAAATGTCAAACTTTATATTGAAAAATAACCTGCTTTATCTTATCTGTTTTTCCTATATAGAATTTTCAATTTATCATGATGAAAATAAATCAGGTATAGACGTTTGTTTCAATATACATAAATTATCATTTATTATATTACCGAATAATTCTAGCATGATTCATGAATTAGATTCCAACGGTAAAATATATAATTGATGTTCATGCATAAAATTGCGAACAGAAGAGAAATTAATTTTTAGCTTGACAAATAGCTTTTTAGCTTGAATCTGGACAAGCCTTAAAAAAGCTTGACAATCAAGCCAAATCAAGGCTGTCTGGCAAGCCTACTGCGACCACACGCGCAAAAATTTTTTTTATAAATTTGCTTTATTTTTCATAAAAATTTTAAAAATGTTTGAGAGGCAAAGCAATGCTCAATTTCTATGCATCAAGGCGAATTCAGAGTAGCCAAGTACTTAGCACTTTAACAACACTAACAATTTAAAGTAATACAAATAAATTTGCCACAGATATATGTACAAAAAAGTGATGCATTTTCTGTATTAAACAATTTTTCTGATTTCAAATATCTGTTTTGGTACAATTATCCCCAAAAAAGTACAGCTTTAGAGAACAATTGGTACAATTTTAAAACTTCATTTACCATCCCTGGACCAAAATACAAAGGAAAAAGATGGCGCTCAGTAAAATGTAAACAAACAATAGAAAAAACAAATAGATTTTGACAGATTGGGTGTAATCAGCCCAATTCGCCTACGAACAGCTGATGATCATATGCGCTGATGAGTTCACCTGGTATTAATTCGCCTTGCTATGCATTTTGTTTGGTGAAGAATTTGTATGAAAAAGAAAAACTAATTTAATTTAATAACAAAATGAAAATTTTCACTTGTAGTAAAATATCCATGTGCATTTTCAGCCGAATTTGAGCCGCCGCCGACTTTTTTTCCAGCCACCCGCCGCCGATCAAAACCCTTCGGCACAAGTCTCTGCTTGCAGCCACCTAGTATGAATCCGTCTTGACTTCTTCATAATAATGCAAAGGCGAATTCGGATATATCGCTTTGAATATGGCAACACTGACGGCCATTTTACAGAAAAAATTAAATTTTCTCCAACAACAATATAAAACGTATGGTGGTGTTTACGAGTTCAAAATCCTAATAAAGTTTAAGTTTGCAAGATAGTCTATTCATTAACTAAAAGTTTTGTACAATAGGAACCACTAAGTAAATTATATATTCAATTGATTTATAATGTCACGCAGTGTTAGAGCTGAAACACGCAGTCGGGCCAAAGATGATATCAAACGTGTTATGCAGGCAGTAGATAAACCAAGACATTGGGAGAAGAAATGGGTAACCATTAATGATACCACAATGAAGATTTTCAAATGGGTGCCCATATCGAATAACGATAAAAAGAAATTAAGTTCCTTAAGCAAACAGTCCGACAAAGAAAACTCGCAAAAAGGCACTCCTACACCACCACAAATAACACCTAGTTATGGTTTAACAGCTGAAGATTCTAATACCTGTGAGTGTACAAAGTCGGAGTAGTCGTCAAAGAAATAAATGTCGGATGACAATATATTTTCTTTAAAAACTTGATCGTAAAAAAATTCAAATGTGAAAACTAATTTCCCTTTTTTAGGTTTTTCCGTGGTTAGTGATTCACAAGGCGCAGATTTTGTTAGTAGTATGCCATTCTCAGAGGATTCTAATTCTCAGGGCAGTGATGGTCCTGTAAAACGTTTGAAGCAGGGTGACTAAGTAAACTTGTACATTATGCTCTATTTTTACTAGAATCTAAACACCATATTAAGAGCCTCTTTCACAAATTCTATTTAAATATCTATTCTTATTCGAACGTCATTCATTTTTGTTTGGAAAAACAACTGATATTTAAATTAATTGGTGAAATTGGCCATAAATCACAAAAACTCTAATTTCCTAATTGTGCTGCGAAGTTTAATGCCGTTCTGAAGAAACAAATAGTAAAATACAAAGTTTCGAAACGAAATTTGTATTGGAATTTTTTTAAAGTTTTCACCGAATCCCTATTATTTAACATACAAATTTTAAACGTTTTAGATACTTTTTATTTGACAATATCTGTTCATTAATCATTCATGTCTTTAATTTATGTACATTTTTCTCCTTCCTAAAAGTTCACTCAAAAACTTAAGCATGTATGTGATGGAAATCGATTTTGAAAACGAAGGAATTTTAAAGGCCATTTTTGCCGTTCTCAACTCAGTTTGGTTGTCTGAGAGCCGAACCTACTTTCACGATACACTTTTTTTTAGTATTTTGAAGCACAACTGTTGTAGTTGAAGCAATGTCGATATATCTACATTGCTCCTAATCTAAAAACGATTCTTAAGGAGTAAATTTCTATAAACTCCAAAAATATTTATATTTAAAAACACATAAATGAGAATTGAGATACATACAGTGACTCACAGCTTATTTGATGCAGCCAATAATTTTTTTGAAAAAATTAAATAGTTCGTTCTCTATCGCATATGGACGAAAAATTTTAAGCTGCATGTCAAAATATTTATGCTATGATGATATTGACGAAGAAAGAACAGCAAAAACTTACACCGTTGGTGGCATTTCCACAAAGCAATAAATGTACTCATTAAAATCATCTCGCAGCTTAAATGATGCAGTGTATAAAATCGTTATCGGATAGAGAAATTGCGCACCAAAGATACACGTTTTTGGTTTAGGTCAGTACCAAGGAGAATTTTTCAAGCATAATTGAATAAATAAATTATTAAATTCAAATTATTTTAAAACATAGAACAATGAATATCGACTGACAGCCGGAAAGATGCAATTAGGTGTGTCCAGGATTGAAAAACAACCAAAATTTTTTTGTAATTGCTGCATTCAGTCCCTAAGCGGTAATTAAAGCTTTCTCCATAAAAATGGAATCGAAAACGCTGATAAATTGCATATAATCAAATATTTAACGATACAGATAACCGGTGGGGTTTAAGGCAGGTTAAGAAATAGCCTAATGGCAGCTGCTCCAAACCTGGAAATATCAGCTGAAAAGTGTTTGGGAAGACAAAGACTCCAGAAAATTATCCAAAAGTTTTATCAATTGTAAATTTTAACGGTCCGACTGTCTGAAATATATTATTAATTAATCCCACAAACATAAAACTCATAATAGAGTTTCCTTGAGAAGATATAAGCAGGGATATTCAGTTAAAAATCGGATGCTTTTGCCGTTGATATTTATGCTAACGATATTTATAGATTAAATTAGGCATAGTCAACAAAACTCAGCGATTTCGAAGTCTAATATACTAGGTCATGTGATCTCAAGAGAACTCTATTATGAATTTTCTGTTTGTGGGATGTATGAATGATGTATTTCGGACTGTCTGGCCGTGACAATTTGCGTCTCACAGATATATTGGAATATTTTCTGAAGTTTTAGTCTTCCCAAACACTTTTCAGCTGATATTTTCCGTTTTGGAGCACTGATAGTGGTGTATTTATTAACATGAGTTATACACCACCGGCTATCTGCATCATTAAATATCTGAATAGATGCAGATCTATCAGCGTTTTCGATAACATTTTTGTGGAGAAAGCTTTTAATTACTGCTGAGGGGCTAAACGCAGCAATTTAATTTTTTTTACTGGCTTTTGCAATTCTGGACTTGCATCTTTCCGCCTGTCAGTCGATATTTATTGTTCTATGCTTAAAAATACTGATAAATATTTTGAATTTAATAATTTATTTTCAAATATGCTTTAAAAATGATCCTTGGTACTGACCTACACCAAAAAAGTGTATTTTTGGTGCGCAATTTCTCAATCCGATAACGGCTTTATACACTGCATCATTTAAGCTGTGAGATGATTTTAATGGGTACATTTATTGCTTTGTGGAAATGCCACCAACGGTGTAAGTTTTTGCTGTTCTTTCTTCGTCAATATCATCATAGCATAAATATTTTGACATGCAGCTTAAAATTTTTCGTCCATATGCGATAGAGAACGAACTACATAATTTTTTTCAATAAAATTATTGGCTGCATCAAATAAGCTGTGAGTCACTATATGTATGCATTTTTACTTCGAGGGAAACAGAAAACAAGGTCGATAAGTACGGAAGGGCGTCATTACAATTCGAACCATACCGCTCATATTTATTTATAAATTTTTTAAAGCAAATTTATGCAGTTTCTTCCTTGAGTTGAAGTTATTATGGCGTTCAAACTTAAAATATCAAGTTTGACACAAAAGGAGGCAAATTCTTGTGAAATTGAAGGAAATAAAATTCTCTCAAACGAACAAACTGAGCTGAGTTCAGAACGACAATTTTCATCCATTCATTGTGATAAAATTTTTTTAAATAAAGAAATACATATATGTATATATATAATCAGGTATGTGATGAAAAACGATTTAAACACAAAAACGATTTGAAAACGATAAAAGGTGTGATGTGCTTGCTATAGTTGTTGTGGCAATAATTTTCAAATATGTTTTTAATAGTTTTTGTTAATCCTTATTGATAAATTTCTTTTCACAGATCTGTTATATTGCTTATATTTTATCTTCTAATGTGCTTTTTAAAAGCCATTATTTTGAGTTGGCCTCAAAACTAATTGCTAAAATCGGTCGGAATTCATCACACCTCAAAACAATGTATTGAAATCGCTTTCGAATCGACCGTTTTCTATCACATACCTGCTTAAATGGCTTTGTTTTCGAAATCGATTTCCATCTTATATCTGAATGTTTTTGTATGTATTACTTAAAATAACTTTAAAAATCATAAACTCAAGTTTTATTACATATTTGTTTTTCAAAGAAATAACTGCCATGAACAAGATGATAAATATATAATTTAATACTTACTATTTATAATAAAAGCTTTTTTATAAAAGTGAATTAGAAATACAAAATTTTTGTAAAGTTTACTAAAAAATATATGTATAGTTTATAATAATTTTCTGTCCTTTGCTCTAGTAAGAACCTTACATTTAGTTATACATTAGTTTTTAAGCTATTCCTTGCTTTCATTTTTTTAGATAAGTATCTTATAAAATAAAAACAACCTCTTACATATAGGATTTTAACTCCAAATTCGGCCTTTTCCAAATCAAATTCAAAGAAGCTGATTTTGATTTTTAAAATACCGAATTGGGGTTGAAAAAATGCTGAATTTGATTTGGAAATTTCTGAATGTCTTTTCTAAAGACCTGAATTTGATTTGCGAAATGCCTATATTAAAATAAAGGTAGATTTATTTACCAGATACTCTTTATTACTCTTTTATTTATGGCTGTCAATTTTGTATCAAAATACACAAGTTATGTTGTGTATGTGTTTTAATAATTTGACCTTTTCAAGGAACTGCGACTACCTGGTAAATAAATCTACCTTATATTAACATAAAAAACCTACATATCGTCACCTAAAATGCAAAACAACGTATCAAAAAGTTCAAAATCGCGTTGTGATTGATTACGATTCCGTTGACGAAACTACATGTCTACAAAATTTTATGCACCTGGGTTGAAAAATACCGATTTTATACTAAAAATTGAAAATAGTTCAAAGAAAAAATTGGATGTACGGAGGGTTTTTCTTTGAATGTTCAATGTTCACATGCTTTAGAATTTCTTTCTCAAGTAAAAAATAATTTGACCGAAAGATTAAACTAAAAATGAACTTAAGCCGAACTAATTTAATAACTTTGGATTAAAAATGAACTTAAGCCAAACTAATTAAATAACTTTGGATAAAAACCATACAGTTCATCTAAAAATTCATAACTCAATTATTAAAACTCTAAAGGCACTTAGCTAAAACATGAATTTGTACTGTTCCAAAAACTTGGGCAAAATAAACATTCAAAAATCCCAGCATTGAGAATATCGATGATATTCCACGCTAGTAAGACTGAAATAAAAAAAGCTTAGAATAGTTGAACATTCTAAGAAAATACAGCGACTCGCCACAAGATGGCGACAGTCTGTTAATTGAGCTTACTAGAATTAGTAGGATTTTCGCCACAGTGTTTTTGCCACTGTCAGTGGTGGTGAAGGTAAAGGACTCTGACGAGTAGACTTGGTGGTCACGAAACAGCTGTCAGTTCAACCCTCCGTACATCAAATTTTTCTTTGAATGTTCAATGTTCACATGCTTTAGAATTTCTTTCTTAAGTAAAAAATAATTTGATCGAAAGATTAAATTAAAAATGAACTTAAGCCAAACTAATTAAATAACTTTGGATAAAAAACCATACAGTTCAACTAAAAATTCATAACTCAATTATTAAAGGCACTTAGTTAGCTAAAACATGAATGTATATATATATATATATATATAATATATATATATATATATATATATATATATATATATATATATATATATATATATATATATATATATATATATATATATATATATATATATATATATATATATATATATATATATATATATATATATATATATATATATATATATATATATATATATATATATATATATATATATATATATATATATATATATATATATATATATATATATATATATATATATATATATATATATATATATATATATATATATATATATATATATATATATATATATATATATATATATATATATATATATATATATATATATATATATATATATATATATATATATATATATATATATATATATATATATATATATATATATATATATATATATATATATATATATATATATACGCTTCATTTACGCTTTTATTAGCAATTAAAGTTTAAAATATCACATAAACACACTTTAAATGTTTTATTAATTTTTTACTTCATAAAACAATTATATTTGCGCTGTTTTTTAAATAATTAAACACTTCATCACATTGAATTACGTTATTAGTTTTTGTTTTTTCTTGTTGCTTGTATCCCTTGTTCGTACACGATATAGCTGTTCGTTTTCAATTATTTACGCTAGGAAAAAAAGCTGATTTTTTCATTTTGGAAACGTCAAAATTGACCCCTCTGTCCTACTTTGTGGCGAAGCACCTTTTTTTAAGATGCTTCATTTTGAATCTACTTCACAGTCTAACCAGACGAGACACGAGAGAGAAGATATTATATGTAGTTCTAACGAAGTACGTTAACAAAAGGGAACAGCAATTTTTGTATGTTAGCTTTCATACTCATTTTCTGCCGAAATAAAAGTAAAATTTAGATTTTTTAAATAATAAGAGATACATTTATTATTTTATATACAAGAAAATTAAAATTCCACATTTTATAAATATTTTATTAGGTTTTTATGTATTTTCAAGCTTTTTCTGCAACTTTCAACCACTTTTGCAACCAAACAAAACACACATACATATGCATATCCATGCACAAGCCCACGCACGCTTCATTTACGGTTTTATTAACAATTAAAGTTTAAAATATCACATAAACACACTTTAAATGTTTTATTAATTTTTTACTTCATAAAACAATTATATATGCGCTGTTTTTTTTAATAATTAAACACTTCATCACATTGAATTACGTTTTTAGTTTTTTTCTTGTTGCTTGTATCCCTTGTTCGTACACGATATAGCTGTTCGTTTTCAATTATTTACGCTAGGCAAAAAAGCTGATTTTTTCATTTTGGAAACGTCAAAATTGACCCCTCTGTCCTACTTTGTGTCTACTTGCGAAGCACGAAAAATTGCTATATTGTCTAACTCTGCAGTTACACGTTCAAGAAATTGCTTTCAAGTTGATCACACGTATTGCTTGTTAAAATTACTTTAAATTGACGCTATGACGTAGGCTGTAAGCAACTTGATAGTAAATTTTGTTTTCAAGATGCCGTCGTCTAGGAATCAACAACGAAACAGTAAAACCCGGTTATAACAAATTCTCGGTTGTAACGATCTAAGTCTAAAGTGCCGACGTTTCGGTTGCCATTTTCATACAAAAATAATTCGTAATAGCGAATTCGTAGTTAACGAGTCCTCGTTTGTATCGAACTACGCTTATTACGAACTTGTCATAGAGCGGTTTTTTTTGCTGTTTGCACAAAGTTCGTTATAGCCGAGTCTTTCTGTAATTTACTTACAATAATAGAGATCAGCTGTTTAAATTGAACGAAAAATTGAAACAAATCTTGAAAGCAAAATTGAAATCAAGTTGGTAGTCAATTTCCAATTATGTGAGTGTGTTAGTAAAAAAGTGTGAATGTATTGAAACTTGAAACAAAAATTGAAACAAAACTTGAACGTGTAACCTCCAAGTAAGCCATGGTAGAATAATATAACAGGTAGCCGCATAACTAATCCAAATGTACATTTTGGGATAGAAAATGTCGAAACATTAATAGAGAGGGTAGGTTTGTGTTTGTATAACAGAAGCAGCAAACATACGTGTGGTATTGTGTGTGCAACGAGTTATTTCACATATACACAACATTTGACAGTTCGTACCATGAAAAAATCAAATAAAAAAATAATCAGCTGGCGTTCCATGGCTACCTTGTATATTATTCTACCATGGTCTAAGCTTTATCGCAGTTCATCGCTGCCCTACAAGAAATGGATAACCGAAACTAAAGGTAAGACCGCACTTTGCGACGCTACACTGCAGCGGAACTGCGCGACATTTTTAGTATATCGCACTGGAACTGCAGCAACGCGACACTTTGCAAAATTATTATATTACTTACTTATTGTTACATATGTGAGTTTTGTTTAAATAAAGGTCAAACCGAACGCTTTTAAGTGTTAATTGAGATTAAACTTTTATTGCAATTCATCTTCTTAAAATTAGTAAACAGTTGATTATTAAACGGAGTAACACTAGTGTTGTCAACATACTATGCAATGTTCTACGTTAATATATAACTCTCCCTCTTAAAAATTCAAAAATTATGGAAGGACTAACTATGAAATATATAACGTTATAAACTAGTAAATGTTTAATACATACATACTTTTTAGTTTTTGCCAGAAGGCTATAGAATTCAATTTCTTCAAAACATCAACGTATTTATATAATTTATACATACAATTTTATATAATTCAATTTCTTCGAAAGATTTCTGGTGAATAACGAGATACCTCCTTTCTAATTCTGGCGCTTCTACGAACTTCAGTGTTAGGGGTATGTGGGGCTGCTTCCTCTATAGGATGTTCTGGTTCACGAATTAATTCTGCTGGAACGGCATTCACTGGTTGGCTCTGTGGTGTTTCAGTCTGTTGACGGCTTTGCGGTGATTTTAACTGTTGAACTGGCGTTAACAAGTATAAGTAATCACCATTATTTTTACAAGCTTGTTGCGCAATTGTCGAGCTTCTGGGTTTAATTTGATTAACGTGACGTCTACAACACGCTGTCTCAGTATCTACCATAAACATCATTTTTCCCGTTTGTTGCCTTATTGTTCCTGGGATCCACTTCTTTCCTTTACCGTAAAAACGAATGTACACCTTTTGGTTTGTTTTAAATTTCGAAGTATGTGACCATTTATGTTGTGGTATTCTCGGCGTATCCAATATTTGAGACCAAGCTGTACGCACCCGCCTACCACGTATTAGCTCTGCGGGTGACGTACCAGTAGTGTTAGGCATGAAACGGTATGTAGAAAGGAATTTGTGTACTGCTTGCTTTATTGACATATTATCTTCAATATTTTTTCGCACCGATGATTTAAACGTCCTGACAAAACGCTCAGCTAGACCGTTGGAGGCTGGATGAAATGGAGCAGTTGTCATATGTTTTATGCCAAGGCCCTTACAAAATTTTTTAAAAGCATCTGACGTTAGCTGCGGTCCATTATCGCTAACAATTGTATCGGGGATACCTTCGATTGAAAATATTGTTGATAAGGCAGCGATGGTGTCATCTGTGGTAGTGCTTGACATCGACGACACATATGGGTATTGTGAAAATGAATCCACACATATCAACCACATCGAATTAAATATTGGTCCTGCAAAGTCGATGTGAATTCTTGACCAGGGTTTATTTTCCTCAGGCCAACTATTGTATTCCTTCGGAGGGGACTGATTTGCAATTTTGCAAATCTCGCAATTTGTAGCAATTTGTTGTATGTCGTCGTCCATACCGCACCACCATATGTGTTGTCTGGCAAGTTGCTTCATTTTGACTACACCCCAATGACCATCATGCAGCATATTCAATGTTTGTTGTTTTAAAAGATCTGGTATGGCCACGCGAATAAAATCAGTTTTGAAACAAATAAGATCGTTTTGTATCGTTAGGGCATTTCTTCGGTTAAAATATTGTTTTAAGTGCGAAAGTTGAGCGCTTAAGTGATTCGGCCATCCCTTTTTAATAAACTGACGTACTTGGCAAAGTGTTTTATAATTTTTGGCATATTTACGAATTTCATCGGCATTTAAAGGAAAATTCTCAAAAGTTATATTAAAACAAGCTTCATGGCTATCAAAATTCTCGTCGTCCTCACTTGGTAGGCGTGATAACGCGTCAGCGTTGCCATGATCGGCAGTTTTACGATATTTTATTTCATATTGATATGCCATAAGCGTTAAAGCCCAACGTTGAAGTCTGTCTGCGGTCATTGTCGGTAATTGTTTATTGGGGTGAAATATGCTTACCAGAGGTTTATGATCCGTCTGCAGGATAAATTTGCGGCCATACAGGTACTGGTGAAAACGTTTGACTCCAAAAATAATTACAAGTCCCTCCTTTTCAATTTGACTGTACCTGGCTTGGTGCTGATCCAATGTTTTAGAAGCAAACGCAATCGGCCTCTCCGTGCCGTCTGGATACACATGCGATATAACTGCGCCTACTCCAAATGATGAGGCATCCGTAGCAAGAATTAATGGCAGTTCATCTTGAAAGTATGTTAATTGTGTAGCGTTTATTATGTAGGATTTAAGTGCCTCAAACGCTCGCTGCTGTGACGATCCCCACTTAAAAGGCACATTTTTCCTACGCAACATATGTATTGGAGCTGCGAGGCTAGAAAAATTAGGCACGAAGTTGTGGTAGTAGTTCACCTTACCCATGAAAACTTCCAGCTGCTTAATATTTTTGGGATGTTTTAGGTTTTTAACGGCTTGAATACCCGATTCATCCGGCAGTATGCCTCTATCACTGATTTGGCACCCAAGATACGTTATTTTATTTTGTAGAAATTGGCACTTTTGCTGCTTACATTTAATACCATTAGCTCGTAAAATTTTTAAAACTTTTTCAAGACGTTTCATATGTTCTGGTAGTGTTGGTGCTGATATAATAATATCATCAAGGTAATTAACGCATCCATCTATACCAGTAAGTAGTTGTTCAATTAATTTTTGAAAGATAGCAGGAGCGCTAGCAATACCATACGGTAGCCTTTGGTACTGAAATAGTCCAAGTGGGGTGTTAATTACCATCACGGTTTTAGATTTGTCATCTAATTCGATTTGTAGATAAGCATCTTTTAGATCGACTGTTGAAAAATATTTACCATTACGGATTTTGTGTAGCAAGTGCTCCCGTGTTGGCAGGGGATACTGCTCTATGTCAATTTGTGCGTTGACAGCTAACTTGAAATCGCCACATATGCGTACTTCGTTGTTTGGTTTTTTTGCTAAAACGATGGGGGAAGCCCACGAGCTGAATTTTACGGGTTTTAGAATACCTTGATTTACCAGTCTTTCAATTTCTTTCTTAAATTGCGGCATCTGTGCAAATGGTATTTGTCTACTTCTATAAAATTTTGGTTGGGCGTCTGCCTTGAGACAAATATTTGCTTTAAAATTTTTTATTTTTCCAAGAGCCGGTTCAAAAATATCTTTATATCTTGTACAGAGTTCATTAATTTTATTTTTGCTTTCGCTTGTGATACTATTTATTTGCTTAATTTCAAAACCAAATGTTTTAAATAAGTCATGCCCAAAAAGATTGTCACCAATTTCGTTGCCTTTTACTACCACCATTACAGCGTTTTCTACTCGGTCACCACATTTTGCCGATGTATGCAACTCGCCGAGTATTTCCATTTTTCTAGAACCGTACGCATATAACAGTCTATTAGTATTCACTAATTCCGGCTTATTTAATTTTTCATAAGTTCTATAATTAATTATAGAAACAGTTGCTCCTGAGTCCACTTGAAAATTTATTATTTTGCCAAGAATTTGTAAGTTAATGTAGCTTTTTGTTTTTCCACCCGACACAACACCGGTTACTTCATAAATTGTATCGATAACATCCACTTGATCATTTTGTTGAAAATTTCTTTTCTTTTTACTTTGTACTATATTGTTTTTGGTGTATTTAGAATTAATTGTTTTTGTAGACATACAAACAGGCGAAATATGCCCTTTCTTCCCGCACTTGTTACACGTTGCATTTAAAAATTTACAATTTTCTCTTTTGTGAGAAACGAAACAGCCCGAACACGACTTGTATTTGTCTTTTTACTTTTACCCGAAGGTGTGGAGTTTTTGTTACCAACGGCATTAACTTGCATTGTTTTTTCACTATCACATTCCTTTAGTGCAGCTACTGTCTTCGTCGTTGCTTCAAAAGCCTCTGCTACGAGCAGAACATCTGCCAATGATGCTTGCTGCTTTTGAAGGGCAGCCGCTCTGACCGCGTCATGCGGTGTGTGTACAATGATATGCTCACGTATCATGTCGTCGACGAAGCTTGCAGAACATGTGTCAGAGTTACAAACGAACTTGCATTCTCGTGCTAGACCACGAAGGTCTGCCACCCAATCTTTGTACGATTGGTTGTGTTTCATGTTACTTCTAAAAAAAATCATAGCGTGCTGCTACTAAATGATGACTTACTCTATAATGTTCTGTTAGCTTTACCGTTAATGCCTCAAATTTTTGATCATCCAAATTTGGTGTACCGAACAGGTTTTTTAGCAATTCAAAAACTTCTGTTCCAATCCAAGACAAAAAAAATGATTTTTTTCTTCTCTGATGAAGAAACGGCGTATGCTGCAAAGTGCTGGTTCAGTTGTTCCAAGTATGAATCCCAATTTTGGCGTTCTTTGTTAAATGCCGGGAAGGCTGGCACCATTTGCTGGCTATTTGTAACACTCTGAGGAAGGCGATTACTTTCTATAAAAGACTGCATCCATTTCTGTTGCTGTTCCAGCAAGTTTTTGGTAAATTCGCGCTGCTGCTGTAATATTGACTGTAACTCGGTCATATTGTATTTTCCAATTTGTACGTAATGTGCAAATTTTTTGTGTGTATACCCGAAATGTTCTTAAAAAGAAATTTTTGTGTAACATGTGAGCCGTGGGCAATTTGAAACGCTTTGTAGCACGGCGATCACAACTATTAACACACTATTAATGTGGAGCAGCAGCAATTGTGCATCAAACTTATACTTTTTTTCCAAAATTTCTTTTAACTCCTTAATCTTTTCCTTTTAAACAAAAATTTTTTTTCTTTATTTATCCTCGTCGCCACTTAATACATATGTGAGTTTTGTTTAAATAAAGGTCAAACCGAACGCTTTTAAGTGTTAATTGAGATTAAACTTTTATTGCAATTCATCTTCTTAAAATTAGTAAACAGTTGATTATTAAACGGAGTAACACTAGTGTTGTCAACATACTATGCAATGTTCTACGTTAGTATATAACACTTATGTTTAAACTTTCAAACAAGATGGATATACATAAGTGAAATTGATGCGTTAATAGTTAATAGAGAAAAACTTTAACCCGAACTGTCAAAGCACATATAAAAATAGTCCTACGCCTACTTTGTATGTGTGTTGTTTTGATAATAAGGTCACTTGATATTAATTCGCATTGGGGAAGTTTACCTCATGGTAGAATAATATGAAAGGTAGCCCTGGAACGCCAGCTGACCTTTTTTTCGTGGTACGAACTATCAAATGTTGTGTATCTCTGAAATAACTACGTTGCACACACAATACAACACGTATGTTTGGTGCTTCTGTTATACAAACACACACATACACTCTCTATTAATGTTTGACATTTCGGACTTCAAATGTACATTTGTTTTAGTTATGCGGCTACCTTGTATATTATTCTACCATGGTTTACCTAAACTAGTTATCACCACCACGGTTGCCAGATGTGACGATTTATCGGTATTTTGACGATTTTGGGTGTCAAAAATGGCATTTTGACGACTGGAATTATAAGTTGAATTATAAGTTAATTTGAGCTTGATCAAGAACTTCGCAGCTTCTGCTACAATATGTAATAAAAGTAAGGAGTAAAAGGGGTAGTTATGTCACACTAAATTATTTGCATATTGATGTTTTTGGTATTACAAGTTTTTTAAACCTCTTCATCTCCATAATTTATCAAATATAAAAATTTTAAGCAGTAGAAAACAATGCTCAAATATTTACAAAGAAATTAACGGAGTTCAATGTTTGATGCAAAAGTGCAAATGCAAATTATCGTAGCTTTTTTATAAAATTTTTTGCATTTTGCTGTAGTATTTCTTAAAAATGCTACGATATTTTGCATTTGTAAATGCCTTTGCATCACACACTGAAATCCGGTATTCTAATTTTTTATATATATTGGTACCTCATATCTCAAAAAAGTGAAGCTTATCGAAATGTATTTAAAGTTTTTCAAATGTTAGCATAGATATTGTTGTTATTTTCTATTAAGCGGTTAACATTTGTTTCTGAACTTTTTTACTCATAAAAAAGTACTAATGAACACTTTTACTTAAGTAACTTGAAATTGTTTAGATATGATTATGTTACATTAAAAGAACGATACGTATCTATTAGTGATGTTACGAGTATCAATTTTTAATATTCGCGAACACGCATACGAATATTTGATCCAATATTGGCGGAAAATTTGCGAAAAATTGCAAATTTGCAAACAAGCCCTAAAATTGTTTTAAAATATCTAAAATTGGAAGGTATGCCAAGAACTCGGAAAAATAGCGAAAATTACGAAATTCGCAAAAAATTGAAAATTAAAACCAGCTCTAAAATCTATTAAGCATCTCTAAACGTATAAAGAATGCAAAAAGCTCAAAAAAACGCATAAACCCAAAAATTTGCAAAAAATTTGGAAAAAGCTCAAAATCTATTTAATCAATAAGACTATTCTTGTAAAAATTTTGTAATAGGCATTTTGCGGAAGATTATTCGGTTTCTAAAGAATCTGAAGTGTTCAATACATGATAATAAAAAAAGTTGTACAAGATCATTATTGTTTTTATTTTAATTGCATACGCATTTTCGTAAACAAAATTCTTTCTCATGTTAGCAACTTTTTGCGATTTTTCACAATTTTTGCTATTTTTCCGCGTTTTTGGCATTCCTTCCAATTTTAGCTATTCGTAGCAATTTCAGGGCTTGTTAAAAATGTTTCGCGCATTTTCACTATTTTTGCCGTTGAAAAGATATTTTGCTGTCAGTTTTTTTTCCTTTTTTGCAGGTTTACCAATTTTTAATCAATAACTTTTTGATGTTACCAAGTTTTGGCGATTTTCGTGATTTCTTCCGAGCTTTTGGCATTCCTTACATTGTACAGGTATTGTACATTGAAAACGATGCAACTTTAGAGGCTATTTTTGATATATTTTTCACAAAATTTTTATAATTTTTGTGATAGAATTCTTTTTAATAAAGAAATATTTCTTTAATATTTTAGGTAAAATTCTCTTTAACCCCCGACCAAAAAAGGGGTGTTATATGTTTGTTGTGTGTGGCTGTGTATTTGTGTGGATGTACGAGTACACGTACAGACCAAACGGCTGGACCGATTTTGATTTAGTTTTTCTGCTTGAAAGGTGACTTGATCGATTGTTCTTAGATATGTTTGAAGAAAATTGGTCCAGCCGTTTAGAAGATATCACATCTTTTCTATATGTATCCTGTTGAATATGAGTGTCTTTGACACCGTAGCCCCCAAACGACTAGATCGATTTTAATTTACTAAATTTTGTTTGAAGTTTAAAGAAAATTGGTCCAGCCGTTTTAAAGTTATCATCTATTTTCTTCGGGGGGTTTTAAAATTTAACATTTTTTTGTTATTCTAATATAAATTTTTTATTACTTGAACCTGCATTAAATAAACATAAAAATAAAAAATAATTCTATCTTTTTTATTTATTTGGGGGATTCACAAGGTAGTCATAAAGTCATATGTTATAAAATAATAACACGAAAAAAATGACAGGTGTGAGCAACCCCTCATAAGTTAGTGTGATATTTCAAATTTTGTGTCAGCTGATAAAAAAAAAGCAATTATAAATACCTTAAATCGGAATGCCAAGAACAAGTGAAACAATTAAAATAATGGCCAGTTTATTTTTAAATCAACTTGTTAATAAAGTAAATAAAACCCAGCTGAATATCTTTTTAAACTCTTCATTTTTAATTAAAGTAAAAACAACCTTCAACGCACACAGAAAGTGAAATTGTTCACAAACATAAACGAAACGAGCTGTTGCCGCTGACTGAGCCGACTAATTTTCCACGCGGCTGCAAGTGGAAAAACGTTAGTTGGCTGTCAGCCAGCTGAAGGATGCTAACAAAATTTTCTCACTTGCATATTTTTATATGTATCGATTTTTTTATTTTTACTTGTTGCACAACCATAAAAATATAATCAAATGTGAAGTAATAAATTGTGAACAATTTTAGGACATACTTAACCGGCTCGACTAAATAGTTTCGGCCGTTCGGCCCAGATTTTTACTGTGCAGTTATGACAAAATAATAAACACAGCACAAAAAGTCTTATTATTTTGCAGGGACTGAAACCGAACCCGAACCTAAATCCACACGGGTTCAGGTTCACTGTTAATAAAGACTTTGAACCTGAACCCGTTGAACCCAAAAACTCAGCAAGGTTCGGGCTCAAATATATAAAAAAAATATTAAATAGAAGAATAATAAAAAAACATTACATTTCTTGCATGCAAAAAAAAAATTAAAACAAAATCCAAATAAAATAACGGCCAAAGCAAATTCATACCAGATGGCAGCACCCCGAAAGCTGACTATTTTTTGCAATTTTTAAAAGTGCCGAATGGCTACCAACATTTTTTCCTTTTTCTTGTTCTGGGTATATCTAATGATTTCTTATTTGAAATATATTTTCTTATGTCAATGCGGTACGTACGCTACCAGTGACCTGTAACAAGTATCAAACCAAAGCGAATTAATATCAAGTGGCCTTATCATCAAAACAACACACATACAAAGTAGGTGTAGGACTATTTTTATTTGTGCTTTGACAGTTCGGGTTAAAGTTTTTCTCTTTTCTTATATAGAGTTTGACTGATTGGGTGTATTCAGCTGATGATCATCTGTGATGATAGGGCTACCTGGTACTGAATTCGCCTTGTATCAAACTTTCGAGTATACCCAATCATGGTAGAATAATACAGGTAGTGGTGAAGCGTTAACGAACTTTTTTTTTAGGTTCGACTCTGTCAAAAGTTGTTTATGTTATACCAACACACACCCACACTACTGAATAAAACATGGCGAACATTTGTTACAAATGCAAATAAGAAAAGAGAAAGAATTTTGTGAAAATAAAGGAAACAAATTTGTGGAAAAAGTTGTCAAAAATATAAAAGTAAATTTTTTAATAAAAAACAATTTCACCAAAATGAAGAAGTGCAGCTTGTGCAAAAAAAAAAGAAAAACCAGGCAGTGGAAGCTTTTTCCGTGTTCCTCAAGATGACCACAATTGTAGATCCTCAGATACAAAATATATTATTTATTTATTACACACTTGAAATTTGATATTTATTATTTAATTATTCTTTACACACTTTGAAGTTTATTAATCCACAGAAAACATCGACCAAGCCAATGCAAGCAAAATGCTTTGCAAATCAGAAAATGTAAACAAATGTATGTATTCAAGTAAACACACACATGTGAACACATAAATTTTTTTTCAAATTTTCTTTTGTGTTTTTGACAACCTCGAACAGAAACAACAATAAAAAGCCGTGTTGTTTTTGCTGTTGTTGGGTTGTTGTAGCTTCGCTACTACCTGTAGTATAATTCTACCATGTACCCAATCACATACTCTGATTTTTTCTGATGCAATGGTTTTTGTTCAACAACTAGTAAAGGGCCGTGGCAATTTATCAAACTGTTTGATCAAATTCATGTATGTTTGGTAATATTTTGTTTTGTTTAGCACATCAACTTATCAAATTCATATCATCAAACTTCATTTGAAAGTTGTTGTGAAAAAGAAAGAACATGTGATTTTTGGGCGGAAATGTTTCATTATTTATTAAAAAACTTTTTGTTTGTTGAAAATTAGTTTTTTTACTCCCTTTTTTAATTCCTTTTAGTTTAATTCCTTTTAACTCCTTTCCATATGCAGTTCGAATAGAGTTAAAATTTTGTGCGACATCCTTTTTTTAGCATTTGGGTTTTTTCTGTATATGTTTCAAGTAATATGTCGTAATAAGCATTTTTTTTAATTTCTTTTGCTATATTGCTTCAATTTCACTCGCCATAAAGCAGCCAAACCACGATAAACTTCAATAAATTCAATTTAGTTCATCCGTTTTTTTAAATAGTGCGTCTCCATAGAAATGATGTCACAAAGTAGTCTGTGATGATGTGGTCGCTGCGAAAACTAAACAAAAATGACATTTGAAGTAATTACACAGCCACTTATTAAACAAGCTTCAAATTTCGTCATCGGCGGTAGTGAAAATCAAAAGTGTTTTGTTTTTCATCAAACTCACATCAAACTATACGTGTACGGTTTTTTGCACTAATACTAAATTGCCATGCCGCTTAATGATTGTAAACCAAAGATGTTCAGCCCATACAACAATTGTTTGAAAAAAATTCATACACATTTGTTACGCTCTTTTAAAAACTCATTCATTCATCGTTGAGCATGTTATATTTCTATTCATAAAAAAAATTGTTTCGGTTCCAGGCATGTGCTTTCCCCAAAAAGAGATTGCACTACAAACCTATCCATTTTCCAGTACCGCACACTGGCAACTTGTCAATTTGTGCACGGCTAAGGCTCGCGGGCTTGGGCGGTAGTTCGTCGCGGTACTAGCAAAATTGGAATGACAGTAAAACTTGTACCAGTGTTCCTATATACACACATCTCATCGCAGGCAGTGGTGTAATTGCCTGTACTGGTCCCTCCCCTGTCCGTGGTATTCCAAATAAATGTCATAGAACACCCCTTTTCTCAACTCATCGCCTGATACTCACCTCTCTGATCGATTATTAATAGATTAGGCCATCACAAAAGATTGCATTAATAGTTCAACTACAATTTTCTTTAATATACATTTTCAATATGTTATACAGTAGCAATGTTTCTTAGTATCTATTATCCCTAAGTTCGAACGTGTTTTACAATACGAATTTTAATTCTAGGATCTTATCTTACTGGTAATAATAGTTAGGTATATTACCTAGATACAATTCCAATAGTCAGAGACATACAGTCGTTATTTGCCGAGTTGGTGCGAGAAAGTTCCAAGAGCCATTTAACTCCGAATTCTCCCTACCTTAAAATTTGGGACTTTTGCTAATGCTCAGAATGATTTTCTATCACCAAACAGCATGAGGCTATCCACGTTCAGATGCAACAATTCTTCAAAATGTTTCTATTGTATCAATAAAAATTCACTAAATATTCTCACGCTATCTTGAAAAATTCTTACTTCAACTTGAATGGTCTATTGGGTATACATACGAGAAATTCACTTCAATCTTTGGCTTTTGTTTTCGCTATTAATTTTATCCACAAATTTTACTTTTAAAAGAGATATACCAATTTTGAAAACTTTATGCGAAAGGAATTTAGAAAAACTTTTTGAAAATTTAGTAAAAAAAACTTGACGAAAAATTATTTTAGAACAGTCACTTAACTCAACTTTAGTCAGTGGAACAGACTTCCGTTTAGTTAATAATGAAACCGGAAATACCGAACAGCAAAATTGGGGATAATTTGTCAGTGAGCAATCTTAGTAAAAAAAATTTTGTTTATGTATGACTAAATCGAAAAATTTTTACGCTTTTCCATAAAATCCGGGTAATATAACTTAGAAGACTAGCAGTGAAGTTTGACAAGATTAGATTTAGATGAACTTTAGCGCAATACTAAGTTGGCTAAACTTTTACGGTTCTTAAATGAGTTAATTGAACGTTGACAAATATCATTACGGGCAGAAGGGCCAAAAAGTTGTTTATTGGTTTGCGATTTTATTAGCGACTAGCGGGCCGCAAACAAATTTACTTACAACTTTTGACTTTGAACCTAATACGGAAGGGAAATTTAATCTAATGTTTGTTTTTGTAATTTACAGGAAATTTTG
Source organism: Panzeria rudis (assembly GCA_956483635.1). Taxonomy (NCBI): domain Eukaryota; kingdom Metazoa; phylum Arthropoda; class Insecta; order Diptera; family Tachinidae; genus Panzeria; species Panzeria rudis. The sequence continues at coordinate 64,900,605 of OY101451.1, forward strand.
ACTAATATGCATAAATGACCGGTCCTAAGGTTTATAAAACTCGAATTTTATAAAGAAGGTCAAATGTTGGCGAAAGCTTTTTGAAAACACGCCACGTTTTCAGAACATTACGATTTTTTTTAAGATAAAAAAAGTAAAAAAAAACTACCAAAATGAAATTTATTAATTACGCAATCAGCTGTTGGCTGAAACTTTCTGAAAACTGAAAAGAGTTTTCAGAACCTTACGTGGTTTATTCTTTAGCGATAAAAATGTTGCTTTACGAAACCCGAAAGATATGCGAGGGCCGCTGCCGCATGCATCTGCGACTTGTAAGTCTATAAATATCTTTAAAGAGAAAAGGGTACTTATCTTTTGACCCGGCCTGGACCTATAGATGTTGGAACCCAGGTGATGCTGTTGTTGTTGCTTCCGGGCTGTGGGCTTGTGTTGTTATGTGACTGGTGTTAATGTGATCTGGCTGGTGTTAATGCGCTCTGGCTTGATTTTGTGACACTGGGCCTTATAGCTGAACGGGGTGAGGTGCTGTTGTTCTATGTTTTATGCTGATGGTTTCATGGCATGCTGATACTGCATATAGCCATGTGTGAGGCCGCTTCGAGACGATCGTTTATCACATGGAAGGTTGGTGACCTTCTTTTCCGCCCTTCTGCTGCCAAAGGCTTTACCACGAATCCTTTTTTTTCCCAAAAACACGCTGTTGTTTCGCTTAAGCCTGTTAATATTATTTGGCCGTCGGTCAATATTATTTGGCCGCCTGTTGATATTGGTTTGCCGTCTGTTGATATTATTTGGCCGTCTGTTGATATTGGTTTGCCGGCGGCGTCAAATTCTTGCCGGCACTCTTAAGCTAGACCAAAAACTTACAATACTATTTATTACCTTGGTGTGCGCATAAATATTTGCCTGTTGGAATCTGGCTTAAGAGCCGTTGAAGCTCTGTCAGGGATGTTGCTTAATGCCTTGTATCACTCAAGGTAACTACAGGCGGCTTGACGTTTTACGGCGATAGTGTTATTGGGCACCTTGTCTTGGATTTCGTGGCTAGCGCGATTTGGTTTTGGTGGTATTTTGTGCCTTGTTTTAGTCGGCGAGGCTGGCGATGGCGTAATTGACTTTGCAGGCGGTAACTGAGGTGGATGGCTTATTTCCTTGGCGTCAATGGCCAAGTTTGCTCAGTCGCTGCCTGTATTGGAATTATTGCCATGCGATCGGTGCAAACCGGTGTTGGTTTTTCCGCTGTTTATACCCTAAATCCTTGTGGGTATCACCAGGCAGCGAAAGTGTAAGGCCTGGCTAATGTCTTTGGTGGCTGACGTAATTTCACTTACACTTTTTTCCCACTATAAATGGACAGTAATCCAATTTAATCCTGTATCAAATTCGGTCTTTATATTTATCCGACTTACCTTTTGTATCTGGAGCGAGTTTTTTGTTGATTTAGAGCTGGCTTTTTGTGGTATATGTTCACACTTGACTTATTAATAAGTTATTTATTTTTATTTATTGTTTTGCTCACCGTTGTCAACCTGCTGCCACGCCATCCACGATCGTAAAGACCGGAAATAGATCATTACTTTTGTAATGACCTGACGTTTGAACCTGTCAGTGTCAAGTTCATATGTCAAAGTTGTCATTCACGGGGGTCCGTTAAACTAATTTGGTAACGAGTAACATCATGTGGTGGCATTACCATTCATGCTACGACTCTTGAATCAGTGTTGCCGAACCAGTGCACACATCCTTTCGTGGGTGGGGTTACTTTATCATATTAGCAAATCATATTTGCTAATATGATAAAGTTCAACATTATTGCTTCTCTTTCCTAAGCCATACTTTTGAACTCTATTGCGGCGTCACGCCTTCAAATCTTTTGCGTGGAAAACTCCCTGGCTCTTGCCCTGTAAATTTTCGACTTCATAAAGGCTGTGTCCCACTTGCTTGACGATTCGACATTTTATGAATTTTCTGCAAAGTTTCGCTGACACCTGCTTCGAAAAGTCTGACAACTGAAAATTTCTCCGGAATACCTCTTGTCCAACTTTAAACTGAGTTTCCCGGCATCGAGTGTTAAATCTTTTGGCGTATAATTCATAGCTTTTGTGTAACTATTTTTTTACGTTGTCTCTGATCAGTTCCAAAAATCCACCACGACTATCAATACGATTTTCTGAATCCTCGAGGACATCTAATTTTCTTGCCAACTTGTAGGATGACGCATGGGTGATCATATTCGTACCGAATAATAAGAAATACGGTGTTACACCCATAGCAGTATGTACCGACGATCTGAGTGCACACTCGATCTCGCACAAATATTTATCCCAATCTACCTGATTTGTCTCCAAATATGACCGTATGGCTGCCAACACCGATTGGTTTACCCTTTCCGACGCGTTTGCTTGAGGTGCATAATTTTCTGTTCTCAAATGCGCTATTCCAAAACTTGACATTACCTCAGCGAAATCGTTGCCCACAAACTGCTTACCGTTATCCGAAATTAGAGTTTCAGGACAACCGAATTTATAGAAAATTTCTTTTATTAAAAATTCAACCACGTTCTTGGAATTAGCTTTAGGCATGGCTTTCAATAAAACATATTTGGAGAAATAGTCCAAAACTCTGAAGATGAAACAGTTTCCCTTTTTCGAACGGACGTACGGCCCCAAGAAGTCTATGTAAATACGCTGAAAAGGTCGATCGACATCAGCCTCGCATCCCATCGTTGGCTTCAGTACTGTATTGGCAGGTTTGCTCTCCTTACAAATATCACATTGGTTTACGTAGTCACGTACATGCACATTTAAGTGTGGCCAATAAAAATTTTCTCGCAGTCTATTAATGGTTTTGCCTATGCCGCCGTGAGCTGTTATTGGTGGCTCATGAGGTTTGACGATTAGTTCACGTGTCAGACCAGCTGGTACCCACAGCTTCCAACAGTGCTCTTCACGCATGACATTCCAGTCGTACGGTATAGTGCGCTTATAAACACGCCCCTCTACGATTTTTATGTCGGGCAGGCTATCTTTGTTACTCTCGATGGTTTTTATTAGATCTTGGTAGTCTACAGATTGGAATTCTGGTGATGCTAGGTCTATCAGAGGTGAAATCTCAATAGCGTCCATATCGTACCGTGATAACGTATCTGGGACAATATTTTGTGCTCCTTTACGGTGTTGTATTTGAAATGAAAAAGCCTGCAGCTGCAAACTCCATCTGGCTAAACGTCCAGCTAGGTCGCGCTGCACCATTAACCATTTCAGGCTTGCATGATCAGTGATAATTACAAAATTCATTAGTTCCACATACGGACGAAAACGTTTGACGGCGGAAACAACGGCGAGACACTCGCGCTCCGTCACTGAATAATTCTTCTGGGCCTTTGACATTTTCTTGGAGAAGTACGCTATTGGATGTTCACCACCCTCGTCATCAATCTGAAACAAGACTGCGCCAATTCCCACATCGGAGGCGTCACATTGGATGTAAAAAGTTTTATTGAAGTCAGGATGCATCAATACCGGACTAGCTGTTAGGCATGTTTTGAGTTTGTCGAAAGCCATCGTAGCTTCTTCGGTAAACGCAAATTTTTTTTGCTTTTCTTGAGTGTTTCACTTATCGGAGCTGTTACGGTGGCATAGTCGTGGATGAACCTACGGTACCATCCCGTGGTTCCCATAAAGCTACGAACTTGTTTAATTGTTTTCGGATAATCGAACACTAAAATAGCCTTGACTTTATCAGGGTCTGGTTTCAACAATCCTTCTCCCACGATGTATCCCAAGTATCGCAGTTCCATGCAGCAAAATTTTGACTTATTCACGTTAATGGTAAGACCGGCCCTATCTAGGCAAAGAGCAACTTCCCTCAAAAGACTAACATGCTCGGCGAAATCTGAAGATACCACCAGCAAATCCTCCAAATAAACGAAAACTTTTTCCCTTAGGCGTGCTGGAATGACCTTGTCCATCAGACGGCATAACCTTTGGGCCGCGTTGCACAACCCAAAAGGCATGACCGTAAAATGGTACAAGGGCCTTCCAGGCACGGTAAAAGCAGTCTTTTCTCGGCACTGGCTTGCCAGGGGTATCTGCCAGAAAGCATCCTTGAGGTCGATACTAGATATAAAATGGGTATCGCCTAGGCGACTCAGAAGACCTTCTATATGAGGAAGTGGATAGGCGTCCTTCACTGTTAGTTCATTGAGCCGACGGGCGTCTAAACAAATCCTCACTTTTTCTCCTTTTTGCACCATGGTAACACGATTGTTCCAAGGGCTTTCGCTCGGCTCAATGACTCCCAGTGAAAGCATTCTATCCAGCTCCCCATACATTAGGCTCTGAACCGCTGGCGATACCGGATAGTGCTTTTCCTTTATGGGAACAGCGTCTCCCGTATCAATATGATGCTCCTCCAAGGTTGTCTTGCCGAGGCCTTTTTTCGTAAAACAGGGAAATAGATCAATGACGCAATCTAACTGGTCCTGCTGTTGCCTATCTAGCGTGTGCATTCTCAGGAACGAATCCTCACTATCTTCCCCCAAGTTCTCTCCCTGTAACTGTAAACTATTAACTTCAAAGCGAATCAATTTAAAAATTTTCATAAAATCTGCCCCTAAGAATAAATTCTGACGCAATGTTGGGACTAAGTAAAAATCGATAGAACTGCAACTACCATTGAAATGAATGTCCGCCCTAACTCGCCCTATAATTTCGTTCAGACGTCCATCAGCTGTTCTTATTGCTGATTTATGTGGGTAAATTACTAACTTCGCCTTCTCTACGAATTCCAGACAACCTTTCCCGAGACACGTGACGGTGGCCCCACTATCAAGTAGACCTTGAATCGGCTGCCCATTAATCTCAATGGTTGTGTAAATTCTCGAATCCGGGCCTTCGTACATGCTAGAAGCTGCAATTTCAAACCTAATCCTTTTTCTGTTTCCATATCTTTCACGATTCTTCAAAATTTTATTCGACGGCCCGAAAATTCTCTCTCTCGCGGCTTCGTATTCTTCTTCGCGAACGCGTAGTGGTTTTCGTGAATGCTTAGAATGGTGTTGAATCGGCAAGTTTTCCCTTTTCAGTATTGTTTTAGGCGTTGTTTCATTTTCGGTGTTGGTCAAATCCTGTACTTTAGTTGCTGTTTCTGCTATTATTGATGATGTTGTTTGGGATATGGGTTCTTCGAACGGGCCTCCATCCCCTGCCGTGACACGTTCGATCCGCGGTTTCCCTGACAGTTGGGACACCTCGGCGTAACTGTATCTGCTAATCCGCACTTGTAGCAAAACAAAGCCCTTTTCTCTTCCGTACAGTCAACAAAAATATGCCCTTCCGCTTGACAATTCCAACATAGGAGTTTTCGTGTTGGATTGAGCGCGTCGATTTCTGGAATTTCTTCACTAATAGTGTGCTCGATATCTAAAGCATGTATTGAACGCGGTGGGTACCTACTACTAAATTCTTTTTGGTTATTGAGTAAATTTTCTGCTCGCCTACACTCTTTTGCAAAATGCGCCAAGCTATTCACTGGTACGGAGAAAAGTAATTGCGCCATGGGAGCTTTTAAATTACCCCTCATCACGGTTACTAAATCTTGTTCACCTAACGGTCTACGTAGTTGATTCCTTAATTTGATCACCGAAAGACTCCTGATTGTTTTGTCTCCTATCCAATATTTTTCTTTGGATGTCAAAGTCACTGTCGAAGCGATGGAATTGAGTGATCAGTGCTGCTTTGAGATCCCTCCATCTAGATATGTTGTTAAATCTTCGAAAATCCCAGAACCATTCCCTAGCTGGTCCACTTAAAAGATGATGAAAAGATTTCAGAACGTCTCTCCATTCACATCCGAAGTCAGCTTGTAACGTTTCTACCCGGAAAACAAAATCTTCAATACTGGTCGTTTTGTTCGTACCGTCGAAAATTATTCCCCATTTATCGATTCTTAATCCGTGACTTCCGGTGTTGTGTTGACTCAAGTGCTGCTGAATTGGTGGGACTGTCGCTTCCGCTCTAAAATTATCATTATAATTCGCAGGATTATTGTTGTTCGGGTTAAAATAATTGTTTGCCCAAGGCTGGACTTGTAGTTGCGGTGCTGGTGCACGTGACACACTTGGTGGTAGTTGACTTAGGTCTGGAAAACCAAAATCGCTGCTTTGCCGAGGTTCTGGATTTCCACTAGGCTGATTAAAAGCACTCATGCTTTGTTGAATTATTTTTGGTACTAGATTTAAAAGTCTCTCTTCTAAGTTGCGTAAATCGTCGTGGGTTATGGCTCTTGCACCACTCGCTGCTTCTTGACGACCGTTGCGGTTCGTTGGTGGTCGCAGATTTTCTCTGCCCTGACGAAAAGCCTCTACAACTCCCCTTGCAGTGATGCTACTGAAAGGTGGCGTTGTAACCGAACTATTTGCAGACATATCTTCCCCACTGGTTTCTAAAACATCCTCAATTTCTCTTTCAACTAGTGTTCTATCAATATCCCTTAGTCTGGGGATTGTTCCATTGCTGGCTGTTGAGGTAGTAGCGGTATTAGTTGTTGTGGTGTGGGCTGACATTTCCGTTGTCGCTGCTGTATTATCAGGTTCCATTCTGCTCTTAGACCTTGTGATCATTTGCAAACGAACTCAAAATAAATCTTATCCCAAAAATGTTTGACCTGAACACCCTAATTGAAGTAAAATCCCAAAAATTTTCCACCAAAAAATCAAAAAAATTAAATGGATGTCCAAAATTTTTCAATAAAAAAAAACAATTAAAGTAAAATCGCGAGAATCAAAAATAGAAATTCGTAACGGAAATACTTTTCGAAATTCAAATCAAAATGAATTAGAAGTCTGTAACTGTAGTCGTTTTTGAAATTCCAACTTTCTTATTAATTTTCCGCCAAGAAGTAACAAAAAAATCAAATCACTGTACCTGAGAAATATTTGCTTGAGGTGTCAATTCGATCACCTTCAAACAAAATAAAAATTAAATAAATAAAATAAAAATGTATATAAATCAATCAAAAATTAAATAACTAATAAAAAAAATTTTATGAATCCAAAATAAGAAAATAACAATCAGTAACCAAAGATGATAAAAACTCAAATAATCTCCAAAATGAATAGTCCGATCCAGAGGTGTATCAATTGGTGAGTGAGTATAATAGATGAGTATGTATGTGTTTACCAAACGAGCCAAAGCTAAGAATGATTCGGAAAATTTTAAATTCCATTGAATAATCCATAATTGTTGGATATACTGACTAGTGGCTACAGTTATCTCCTAAAACTGAATACCTGGACTCACTAAGCCGTAATCCTAAACACTATTTCTGTAAAATTTGTCGCATTCAGGATACTTAATTATTAAGTCCCTGAGACTTACAAAACTTTGACTAAAACAGCATGTTTGCTCGTAATGACCGGTGGCTAACGGTTGGACCATCGGACTAGCCGCGACTCACTGACACTTACTGTTGCTATACTTGAATGTACTCAAACAATCAAACTTTAAATTCCCTAAAACTATCTCGGCTAAATTTATGTGGTTTGCCTTCATCAGCTTAACCTTTAAGGACAAGCCAAACTAATTCGGGCCCCACGTTGGGCGCCATTCTCTGCCATATTTCTATTCATAAAAAAATTGTTTCGGTTCCAGGCATGTGCTTTCCCCAAAAAGAGATTGCACTACAAACCTATCCATTTTCCAGTACCGCACACTGGCAACTTGTCAATTTGTGCACGGCTTAGGCTCGCGGGCTTGGGCGGTGGTTCGTCGCGGTACCAGCAAAATTGGAATGACAGTAAAATTTGTACCAGTGTTCCTATATACACACATCTCATCGCAGGCAGTGATGTAATTGCCTGTACTGGTCCCTCCCCTGTCCGTGGTATTCCAAATAAATGTCATAGAACACCCCTTTTCTCAACTCATCGCCTGATACTCACCTCTCTGATCGATTATTAATAGATTAGGCCATCACAAAAGATTGCATTAATAGTTCAACTACAATTTTCTTTAATATACATTTTCAATATGTTATACAGTAGCAATGTTTCTTAGTATCTATTATCCCTAAGTTCGAACGTGTTTTACAATACGAATTTTAATTCTAGGATCTTATCTTACTGGTAATAATAGTTACAATTCCATACAATTCCAATAGTCAGAGACATACAGTCGTTATTTGCCGAGTTGGTGCGAGAAAGTTCCAAGAGCCATTTAACTCTGAATTCTCCCTACCTTAAAATTTGGGACTTTTGCTAATGCTCAGAATGAGTTTCTATCACCAAACAGCATGAGGCTATCCACGTTGAGATGCAACAATTCTTCAAAATGTTTCTATTGTGTCAATAAAAATTCACTAAATATTCTCACGCTATCTTGAAAAATTCTTACTTCAACTTGAATGGTCTATTGGGTATACATACGAGAAATTCACTTCAATCTTTGGCTTTTGTTTTCGCTATTAATTTTATCCACAAATTTTACTTTTAAAAGAGATATACCAATTTTGAAAACTTTATGCGAAAGGAATTTAGAAAAACTTTTTGAAAATTTAGTAAAAAAAACTTGACGAAAAATTATTTTAGAACAGTCACTTAACTCAACTTTAGTCAGTGGAACAGACTTCCGTTTAGTTAATAATGAAACCGGAAATACCGAACAGCAAAATTGGGGATAATTTGTCAGTGAGCAATCTTAGTAAAAAAAATTTTGTTTATGTATGACTAAATCGAAAAATTTTTACGCTTTTCCATAAAATCCGGGTAATATAACTTAGAAGACTAGCAGTGAAGTTTGACAAGATTAGATTTAGATGAACTTTAGCGCAATACTAAGTTGGCTAAACTTTTACGGTTCTTAAATGAGTTAATTGAACGTTGACAAATATCATTACGGGCAGAAGGGCCAAAAAGTTGTTTATTGGTTTGCGATTTTATTAGCGACTAGCGGGCCGCAAACAAATTTACTTACAACTTTTGACTTTGAACCTAATACGGAAGGGAAATTTAATCTAATGTTTGTTTTTGTAATTTACAGGAAATTTTGACTAATATGCATAAATGACCGGTCCTAAGGTTTATAAAACTCGAATTTTATAAAGAAAACACGCCACGTTTTCAGAACATTACGATTTTTTTTAAGATAAAAAAAGTAAAAAAAAACTACCAAAATGAAATTTATTAATTACGCAATCAGCTGTTGGCTGAAACTTTCTGAAAACTGAAAAGAGTTTTCAGAACCTTACGTGGTTTATTCTTTAGCGATAAAAATGTTGCTTTACGAAACCCGAAAGATATGCGAGGGCCGCTGCCGCATGCATCTGCGACTTGTAAGTCTATAAATATCTTTAAAGAGAAAAGGGTACTTATCTTTTGACCCGGCCTGGACCTATAGATGTTGGAACCCAGGTGATGCTGTTGTTGTTGCTTCCGGGCTGTGGGCTTGTGTTGTTATGTGACTGGTGTTAATGTGATCTGGCTGGTGTTAATGCGCTCTGGCTTGATTTTGTGACACTGGGCCTTATAGCTGAACGGGGTGAGGTGCTGTTGTTCTATGTTTTATGCTGATGGTTTCATGGCATGCTGATACTGCATATAGCCATGTGTGAGGCCGCTTCGAGACGATCGTTTATCACATGGAAGGTTGGTGACCTTCTTTTCCGCCCTTCTGCTGCCAAAGGCTTTACCACGAATCCTTTTTTTTTCCCAAAAACACGCTGTTGTTTCGCTTAAGCCTGTTAATATTATTTGGCCGTCGGTCAATATTATTTGGCCGCCTGTTGATATTGGTTTGCCGTCTGTTGATATTATTTGGCCGTCTGTTGATATTGGTTTGCCGGCGGCGTCAAATTCTTGCCGGCACTCTTAAGCTAGACCAAAAACTTACAATACTATTTATTACCTTGGTGTGCGCATAAATATTTGCCTGTTGGAATCTGGCTTAAGAGCCGTTGAAGCTCTGTCAGGGATGTTGCTTAATGCCTTGTATCACTCAAGGTAACTACAGGCGGCTTGAAGTTTTACGGCGATAGTGTTATTGGGCACCTTGTCTTGGATTTCGTGGCTAGCGCGATTTGGTTTTGGTGGTATTTTGTGCCTTGTTTTAGTCGGCGAGGCTGGCGATGGCGTAATTGACTTTGCAGGCGGTAACTGAGGTGGATGGCTTATTTCCTTGGCGTCAATGGCCAAGTTTGCTCAGTCGCTGCCTGTATTGGAATTATTGCCATGCGATCGGTGCAAACCGGTGTTGGTTTTTCCGCTGTTTATACCCTAAATCCTTGTGGGTATCACCAGGCAGCGAAAGTGTAAGGCCTGGCTAATGTCTTTGGTGGCTGACGTAATTTCACTTACACTTTTTTCCCACTATAAATGGACAGTAATCCAATTTAATCCTGTATCAAATTCGGTCTTTATATTTATCCGACTTACCTTTTGTATCTGGAGCGAGTTTTTTGTTGATTTAGAGCTGGCTTTTTGTGGTATATGTTCACACTTGACTTATTAATAAGTTATTTATTTTTATTTATTGTTTTGCTCACCGTTGTCAACCTGCTGCCACGCCATCCACGATCGTAAAGACCGGAAATAGATCATTACTTTTGTAATGACCTGACGTTTGAACCTGTCAGTGTCAAGTTCATATGTCAAAGTTGTCATTCACGGGGGTCCGTTAAACTAATTTGGTAACGAGTAACATCATGTGGTGGCATTACCATTCATGCTACGACTCTTGAATCAGTGTTGCCGAACCAGTACAAGCAAGCGACGAAAATACATGCGTCGGAGTATCGTCATTTTTTTCAGGAATTTATTAAGCATTGTTGTTGGTTTTTGTTGAACAAAGCACAGTAAACACACACGATTCAATTACAACTGAACACACAAAAAACAAAGTAAAAAAAATAAAAGCTACACGTCTACGAAATGAGATGTGAACGGTATTTTATGATAAATGATGCTTTTCATAACATTCAATGCCTTTTATGCTACAAAATATTTAAGGCTGGAAATGAAAACGTTTTGAAAAGACATTTTTATTCATATCATTATGAAATTTGTTTTAGGTGTTTGCCAATATGTTTGCTGGGAGTTAGGGTTGCGAGAGCGAGCGCTAATACATCTCATTTTTATTTTTGATCATCTATGTTGTAAACCAATGATCACCAAACATTACCCCAAGGGAAAAACACCTACACCAGTAAAAACACGTATACAATACGTGTGTGTACTCAAGAGAACTAAATGCACAAAAGTTTCATTTAGTACCAACAACAATGAACGTTTGTGGCTTTGTTTTATAAAACTTGCAAAAACAGCAACACATTCTTATTTCAAGTCTCTTTCTGGTGGACTCTTTTGTAAACGCAATAGCTCATATCAAACACTCAGTTTTAAGCACTCGTACTCACAATGAACGTGAATGTTTGTGATTGGTTTTTTGGTATATTGTAACCTCACCGGATCGAAACAAACATGCTGTTCGCATCATTCTGGTAAAACTCTTTACTTGAGGTCTACACGTAACATAATATGTAAGATGAGATTGTCAAATTCAATCGCAGACAGAATTATGTTACGTGTAGACTTCAAATTAGTCATCTCAATGTTATACAAATTTTTATGAGAGCGTTGTTATAAGAATTCTTACATGAAAATAAAATAGCGTGCATGTGTTTATTAAAATAAATGAAAAGCGATGTTTTTGATAAAATTTCTGTGTTAAATAAATGTATTTAATTGATTTGTAAATTTAAATTTGTGTGAAAAATTAAAAACAAAGTAACTAATTATGTAAAAGTAGTACATGTTAACTCGATTAGCATTTGCATAAAATGAAATCTTATCGGAAAAGTAAAATTACGTCTTCCCCTAGTATGAGATTAAGAGAAAATTCGACATTTTGTTTTTAGTATTCTGCCGACGTTTTTTCTCATGTTATCTCAAAGTTAATGTCTTGTGAAGATGCTGTGTTATGGCCGGCTGGAGCCACTTGTTTTAATACACACACAATACATACATATGCTACAAAATGTTCGTGCTATTGTAGTTGTTGCGTACAATCCTCATTCGTGTTGTTTCTTCTTTAAGCGTAGTTTGCAGCTCTGAATGAAATTCAGGCTGCCATAAGAAGTATCATGGTAGAATTATACTACAGGTAGTAGCGAAGCTACAACAACCCAACAACAGCAAAAACAACACGGCTTTTTATTGTTGTTTAGGTTCGAGGTTGTCAAAAAGCACAAAAGAAAATTTGAAAAAAAAATGTATATGTTCACATGTGTGTGTTTACTTGAATACATACATTTGTTTACATTTTCTGATTTCCAAAGCATTTTGCTTGAATTGGCTTGGTCGGTGTTTTCTGTGGATTAATAAACTTCAAAGTGTGTAAAGAATAATTAAATAATAAATATCAAATTTCAAGTGTGTAATAAATAAATAATATATTTTGTATCTGAGGATCTACAATTGAGTTTTGATATATTAATAAGACCAGCGCAGTGCAATTGACTGGCGTATTGACCAAAAATTAGTGTGCTTTTTGTGAAGAACGTGTTGTATTAATTCCATGATATCGACATCAAAAGACTAACCACAATTCAACAACAATCAACCCATTGACATCAATAAACTAAAATAATTTTTAAAATTAACTCAATGACAAGGAGTCATAGAAGCCCTGCTGTGTTTATTGCGGTTGAACGGCCAGTTTTTGGCAACACGACACTGCCTGGACAGAATCGAATTCAACCAAAATTAAACAATGTTATTGATACATGGAGTAATTAGCCCGCCGGAAATTTTATGCAAATTGTCTTGCACGCAATTGCCTATGACTAGTGAGTGCACATCACTTAACTAGAAAAAAACATTTTAACAAAATACCCTCATATGAAACGTAAAACCATGTAAGTGACAAACATTTCAAAATCGGGGTTTTAATCAGTTATTGTGTACTATATCGACGCCCATGTCCCTACAAATTTTTAGGCTTCTACTGCAGTGCTCGGCGATGTAATAAAAAAAACAGCATAGCCACTATCGGCTATGTTCTATATTCTACTGTGAAATTAAAGTGAAAATATTTTCAATTCCGCATTAACAATTTCATGGTGTTCTAGAAAAGTAGTGAAATTGTTTTTTGATGACGATTTCCTTCTCATTTTGTTTTAAAGAAAAATAATTCAAACTAATTTGATTCTTGATTCAATTTTCTAAATATTAAGAAAAAAAATTTCCATGGAAGAAATAAGGTTATTTATAGTTTCAAAATGGTACTAAATTAGGTCGAAAATTTGCAACAAATGGTATGAATATTAGGGAGAAGATAGCTTTCATCAGAGGTATGACAAAACTTTGTAAACAAGTTATTCCAAATCACTGAATAAATAAAAAGAGCGAGAACTTGGAAAAAAGTCGCGTTTTTCGTTTATTTGGTGGAAATTTACAAAAATATTTAAAATCGGAAACAAACCCTAAAATTTTTTAAAAATCATGACAACTGTAAAAATAACGTAAAACTTTGCAAAAATCGATTTTATCGTGAAAGTGACGAGTTTTAAAAAGAAAAAATGTCTAAAATATTTGAAAGATTCAAAAAAATTTGCAAAAACTTGGTACCATCAGAAACAAACCACAAATAAAACTGATTTTGAATGAATACGTAAAATTTAATAAATTTTAAACCAAAAATTCTTGAAAATTGGGAATTCGCGTTATTTTCGTTGCATAAGTAAGGCTGCCTTCCTAAACATCTGTATGCAACGTCAAAGCAGTGTTTATATCAAGCAATTATACTTTGAAACACTGCAATCTAATGCATTGTCACTTTTATTTCATTTTACGAAGGTAGAACCCGGGCGTATAAAGGCCGGGGCACATAGAATCCGTCGTACGTTATACGTCGCCTTTTTCAACTGACAACTAAGTTGAAATACATGTTTTCTTATGAGCTTAGTCACATTCGGTACGTTTCCGTCAACGCAAAGTACTAAAGTTGGCCAACTTTTAACTTTTAACGTACGTCGAGTACTTTGACAGCTATCAGTTGGTTTTTTGCTTTGTTTCGATTTAGTTTTTTCTGCTGTTTGGCACCAAAAATTAAATAAAACAATAAAAACAAATAAAATAAATAAATAAAATCAAATCAAATTTATCTGCAGAAACATGAGAAGAAAAAACAGTTGTTTTAATATCCGTCAACAAAGTACTTAAGGCCGGGGCACATAGAATCCGTCATACGTCATCCGTTGCCTTTTTCAACTGACGTTAACGGAATGACGGATAATGTTGGCACAATGAGTACTTTGTTAACGGAGAGAAAATCAGCTGTTATTTATTTATTAATTTTAATTTCTTTAATTCTTTATTTTAATTCTTATTTCTTAATTTCTTTATTTTTTTATAACAAAGCACCAAAACTTTTTACAATCGAATAAATTTTAATTTAAATTATTTTATTTTTGAGCGAAAAACAAACCCACAACAAAGAACAAATCAAACAATTGTTGTCAAAGTACTCAACGTACCATGGTAGAATTATACTACAGGTAGTAGCGAAGCTACAACAATCCAACAACAGCAAAAACAACACGGCTTTTTATTGTTGTTTATGTTCGAGGTTGTCAAAAAGCACAAAAGAAAATTTGAAAAAAAAATGTATATGTTCACATGTGTGTGTTTACCAGAGACTTGCGCCGAGACGGCTGAGCCGCGGCTAAGCCGAGCCGCCGACTAATTTCCACAGCCGCCGATTTATCTTGCGGCTAAAATCGGCTTAATGGAAGCCGCCACCGACGATCGTTTTTCGGCTCAAAAACGGCTTAAAATAATCCGCCGATTGCTTTTTTTAATTTCCACTTCTACTTTTTTATGTTTTTTTCATAATTTTTGTTCAAGCATTATTTTAGTAATTTGCAGTCTACACCCAACTTAACATTAACTTCAAGTTAATGTTAAGTGTAGACCGCTCAAGTTAATGCTTTTTTCAGGGTATAACATAGTTGTTAGTGCAATTGTTTTAACAGCGCAGTAATAACTCCAAGTTACAACAGCATATCAAGTTAGGAACAGAATGCTCACTTTTGACATCTAAAAGAGGCTGTTGTCATGTGTTGTGCATTTTTACATACAAAGTGCTCTTACTAAGATAATATGAAGGACATAGTCAAATTAGAAACCACATTATAAAATAAGAATTGCGTTCCCTCTCATACAATCTTCGTAATGTTGTTGTATAGTGACGGGTCTAGTTAGTAGTCTATGGTTAGGTGGAGACGTAGAGTAAGATAACGAAAAATATTTTTGTATGCATTACTCTGCGACCTAGGCTTGCCAGATCAAAATTGTGATAAAGCTTGACATTTAGGGAAAAAAAGCTTGATTTACTAAGACGAACTGCCAAAAACTGTCAAAAACTATTCAAAAGAATAAATATTTATTATCCGACTTAAAAAAGGAGAAAATAATCAATTCGTTTGTATTTCTTATGTGTTCCTTCAGGGCTCTGCCATATACGATTCGAGTTGAAAATTTTTTTCTTTATTTGGATTATATTACTTACTTCCTAATGGGTCCTGTTTTTTATTTCATAAGAATTTTTATTTTTTCCCACATATATTTGGTATTTCTTTACTTTAATTTGTTTGCAAAAAAATATTGAAAACATTAAATTTCCATTAAAATTAATTCTTATCATTAATTCGGGAAATTACATTATTTTTCTTTCCTTACAAACGCATTATTAATAGGAATCGAAAATACAAACGAAGTTAATTTATGAAGATTTCCTCTTCGTCCTGTTTTTAGATTAGACCATATTTAGTCATTAGAAATATCTTTGAGAAGAAGCTCTCAATCTGTATATAATTTATTATTTTCTATAGACTCGACGAATTTCCATTGATAGTTCCCAGCAAACAGCTTTTTGCAAAAGTGAAAATTACATTTAAAAATTTATTAGAGAAAGACTTTCATTGTAACCCAAAGCGTATTAATAGCAAGTGGCCTTATTAGTACGACAACAACTGGACTTCAATCTGTCATGTGAAATGCATACATAAAAAGTTTTTATTTAGTTTTTTTACATAGAGTTTGACATTTTGGTAAAGTTCATTTACAATAATAAGGCCACCTGGTATCAATTCGCCTTGCTTTAGCCTATGTCTATACGTGATAAATTTTTATCATGACAAATGTCAAACTTTATATTGAAAAATAACCTGCTTTATCTTATCTGTTTTTCCTATATAGAATTTGCCATTTATCATGATACAAATAAATCAGGTATATACGTTTGTTTCAATATACATAAATTATAATGTATTATATATCCGAATAATTCTAGCATGATTCATGAATTAGATTCCAACGGTAAAATATATAATTGATGCTCATGCATAAAATTGCAAACAGAGAAATTAATTTTTAGCTTGACAAATAGCTTTTTAGGTTGAATCTTGACAAGCCTTAAAAAAGTTTGACAATCAAGCCTTTGCTTTATTTTTCATAACAATTTAAAAATTTTTGAGAGGCAAAGCAATGCTTAATTTCTATGCATTTTGTTTGGTGAAGAATTGGTATGAAAAAGAAAAGATAATTTAACAACAAAATGAAAATTTTCACTTTTATTAAATGTCCATGTGCATTTCCAGCCGAATTTGAGCCGCCGCCGACTATTTTTCCCCAGCCAGCCGCCGCCGATCAAAACCCCTCGGCGCAAGTCTCTGGTGTGGATGTGTGTTGGTATAACATAAACAACTTTTGACAGAGTCGAACCAAAAAAAAAAAAGTTCGTTAACGCTTCACCACTACCTGTATTATTCTACCATGCAACGTACGTTAAAAGTTAAAAGTTGGCCAACTTTGTACTTTCCGTTGACGGAGAAGTACTGTATGTGATCAAGTTCATAAGAAAACATGTATTTTAACTTAGCTGTCAGTTGAAAAAGGCGACGTATAACGTATGACGGATTCTATGTGTCTCGGCCTTTATTGTGTCAACCTCCTCCGTCGTTACGTTAATGTCAGTTGAAAAAGGCGACGTATAACGTACGACGGATTCTATGTGCCCCGGCCTTAACTTGTACTTTTTCATACACTGTTTAAATTTAAAAAAATTCTAGTTACATGGTTTTACGTTTTATATGACGATATGTAATATTTTTCTATGAAAAGTAAGACAAATTAAGTTCGATAGTTGAAATTGTTTTATTATATATGTATACGAAACAATTTATATAAAAAACTACCTTAAATAGCTTAAACAAAAGATAAGCAATAAAAAGATAGTTCAGTTTGGACTTTAAAAAGGTACTTGGTTTTTCTAATATAGTTGGTGTTTCGGAAATATTTTAAATTTTGATATATTCAGTAAAATAGAAATTGTCTTATCAAAAAATAAAACTCAAAAATAATTCTTATTCTGCAAGAAAAAAAATAAAAGTTGGAAAATAACAATGAAATCGTAATTTTATGATAATGCTCATAATCGTTACGGTCCCTGTTTGAAAGTGTTTTGGAAAGCGCTCGTACAGTTCAGTAATATTTAATTTTCTATTTCCCAGCCGATATGATAAAGTGCCAACTCATATCTCAAGTACTCACAGAATAAAAGTTGTTTTTACATTTTTTGGTTCCTATGAACACTAGTAGTTTTTGAGTTACCATTTCTTTCTTTTATTCCAAAAATAAAACAACAAAATGTAGCATTTTTTCTTTTATTTATGTATATGTAAGTATGTACATAAACATGTACATATATATGAAAATCGAAAAATTAAATAAAACAAAATGAAAAAGCGTTTTAATATAAAACAAATGAAAAATTTATGTACATATATAACAAAATTAATAGTTTTACTAATATAGAAAAATAAGATGAATAAAATAATTAATAAAATTAAAAAAAGCTATTGTGTTATTACTATTTCATTTTTAAAATAACACAAAAATAAACTAAAAATATAACAAAATTTAAAAAGGCACACAGAAAAAAATTATTTATATCCAAGGAATTTTTTCATAATTGAAAATTTTTTTCAAAGCAACTTTGATTTCATAAATTTATATATATATTGAAAATAAGTTCATAGTGCGTATGAAATAATTCCTGTTTATTTATTTATTAACTAATAAAATGTATGAACTATAGATTATGAACTTTTCTCATATCATTTATGTTCAAACTTTTTTCTGTGTATAAAAAAAAATTAAAAAACGAAACAATAAAAAAGTAAGTATGTTAATAAAACAAAAATAAATTAAAAATATAACAAAATTTAAAGGTAGCAAAACCAGGGTATAAAAAGTAAGAAAAATACAAAACAATAAAAAATAATATACCAGCATCACATAGGAAAGCGCGACAGATAGAAAGAAGCTCATATCACAGTGAATTTGAAATCACATACATACCTTTGAGAAAAGTTGCTACGTTTGGTAAGGAATTGCTAGGAAAAATAAGAAGATAGAAATTATACTTGGATAATGCGTCAAAGTAAAAATTATATACCTTAACTGTATTAATGTGACTTAAAGATTTATTTTTATAAATTTTTTATTCCCCATTATACTTTGTTTCGCCTTTTGGATTTTGAACCTTTGATTTAAGTGCCGAATTCGAAAATGAATTCTGCACTTAAAAAAAAGGCTTTTATGTTCTCTGGCAGTTCCACTGCTGCACTTTTTTCTAAAAGGCGTTGATGCAATTTTGGCCCGTTTGAAATATCTGAGCCATTAATTTGGTAAAAAACTTTTATTTGTTCCACAAATAATTTTGAAGGTTTTTTCAAGTACCCTTTTGATATCTGATCGACCCATGCATATGAATTGTCATGGCATTCGTACCCTTCAAGATTAAGCTTCCGGATGATGTAGCCGGTTATGTACTCTAACGCGTCCTCTTGAAGGGTACCAATGTCATGAAAATTCGATACATTCAGGTCTTCCAGTATACCAGAGTCGGGCACATCGTCTCCTTCTAGCTGCAGGTGGTGCTGATCTGGCAAATTGTACTCACCAAACATGTCGTAGCAATTGGAGGTGTTAAGCCACTCTGTCTGTTGCCTCTCCCACTAAGCTGCTCAGTATTTCTTGCTAAATATAAATGTATTTTAAAATAAAATGCTATTATTATGGGATTGTTAAAAAAATTAATATATGTATCTATATTCTATCTATATACATACATATATAAAAATGAATCTGTGTTTGTATATTTGTTTGTTCCTTATAGGAAGCCAAACGGTAAGACCGATCAAGCTGAAATTTCGTAATTGTCTTACTTATGATCGCGAAACAGGCTAATTATTTCTTTTTTGATATATAATTAATCTATATACATATATATATATATATATATATATATATATATATATATATATATATATATATATATATATATATATATATATATATATATATGTATATATATATATATATATATATATATATATATATATATATATATATATATATATATATATATATATATATATATATATATATATATATATATATATATTTTTTTTTTTTTTTTTTTTTTTTGCAACTTACCTAATATATATTTTCGCAGCCTATACTTAAAATCTCGTGGGGAAGGATGATCATTCAGACCACCTTTGCTCCGCATAGCACCAAAAAAATGCTCCAAAATATCTTGATTTAGACGATTGGTGCATATGTATGTCATTTTGTATTTTTTAGTAACGTATGATAGGAGCATTGTCAGAGCAGTATTCGATATCAGAATACCTTTCTGAAGATGCTCTAGGGATGTTTTGTTCGGGATTAATGGAGTACTCATTAAGTGACTCATGCGGGATAATATTTGTTGTTGCTCTTCCAACTTTATTCCAAATGGTTCCTTAAAGATAACAAATTATTTCGTTGTTTTAATAATAAAGGTAATAGTATTTACCTTTCCGGGATAACCCAACGTACTCACGGATGAATTGTGCACGTCAAACCAATCGTTGACCAACTGCACGAAATCGGCAGTGGCTACTGGATTGTGCAAATTCATGCTCTTCGAGTTGCAATGACGAATGGCGCTAGCAGTTGTGTTAGAGAACAGCTGCGCGGCCATTTTAACATTTTGTCTGGCTGAAAGTTTTTTTGACATCTACTTACTGTTAGTTTTTAATATGTATTTACTCACCTGAACCTTTTACTAAAATGTGCTCACTTGTCAACTTATACGTTATTGACGCGTCGCTCGAGGATGTGTTCCTGAGTAAATCAACAAACGTTTGTTTTGTTAAATGGTGGTGGTTAACCATCAGCCCAGTGTCTAGAAAGTGATTTCTAATGAGTTTCAGCATGTGTGGCGCGTCAGCAAATGCGAAAATTTTTTCCAGCGGGTTAACGGGACTGGGAAACCATGGTCTATCTGAAAAAATAGTCGGTACATAAATATTAATGCTGAAAACTATTATATCTAAGACTAATGCCAAAAAACTTAATGTAGTTTAAATTGAATAGGTTATTTTCTAAATTAATTTAAAAGCAAAATTAAATGCGATATTTTGCTTGAAATTTAGGCGTGCAAATGATTTTTAACTCAAAAGTAATGTATTTAATTAAAAATGAATTCAAAGCCGAACGTCTCCTTTAATCTTAAAACACGTTGTCTTTTTTACTTAAAATCGAACTTAGAATCGAATTATATTTTAGTTACCAGTTACGTTTATAAAATCCAAATTCCTTTTGTGCATTTATATTAGCTCTGTTCAGTAACTGGAAATTTTTAACAATTGAAGCACAGCCGCGAATAACGTTGTGGGTGACAAATTATAATTTTATCAGGAGAGCAAAAAAACATTTTTAGAGGCAAAATTATATATATTTACTATTTTTTTTTACCTCGTCAAAAATGATAATAATAAAAACGTATATCCGCTATTTCTTAACCTTTTAGTTTTATTGTCTTTCCAATTTTCAACATCAACTTTCCTTTTTGTGCCTCTGTTACACTTATCAATTATTTTCGACAATTCCGTTCGTAGAAGTATAAGAGAGTAATATTAACGGTAATATGCAAAAAAACTGGTTTTGGAAAAAATGGCATTTGAAACGTTATTCGCGGCTGTGCTTCAATTGTTAATAGTTTTCATTGAAAAGCGTGCACATCGCGAACATTTTTAGTAATAACTATTAACAATTATAAAAAATTTTCAGTTATTGATCAGAGCTATTAAAACAAAGGAGAAAAGGCGATATACATTCTAGCCAAAGTTAGAATCATCCTCGCCGAAAAGCACACGACACGTAAAATGACAAAAATTAAATTTTGGTTAGTACATTTAGTGATATTAAGTGACATAAGAAAACTTACCTGGTGACACGGATAGTTCTTTCCATAACCTACGGTTGGTAGGGCCCATGTCGCTACCATTGAAACAACTGGAAAACCTACCTTGTGTAATTCAATTATGATATTATTCAGTATCTCAGCTGTCATATCGTAATTAAAAAACACTGGCTGCTTCCAGGATTTGCGAAGTCCCCGCGCCATAACCACTTGTACAAAATTGGCCGGTGTTTTAACTGCATCAGCAGCGTCATCATATTCGTAGGTTTCCATTACCTTCATCTCGTCGAACGCTAGCACGCAAAGTTTTTCTTCAGGCTCTAAGTCACTGAATTGTCTCATAAAATCTATGGCAGTTGTTAAAACTCCTTCACTTATATTAACTTTGCGACACCAACGCTGCAACGTGGAAACATGAGGTAATGGAAACCCCTTTTTGTACAAGTGATTATAGGCCCTTGGGCCTGAGGCGTGTAGACATATCGCGTTAGAAATGTCTGGCCATCTCCAATTTACGACGCCGGACGGACTCATCATTTTGCGGATTTGGCCATCCGTAAAAATGGTACGCATGCTATCCAAGGCAACATTAGCTTTGGCGAGGCATCGTTCGAGCTCTTTTATTTTCCCTTCTAAATTTTGAGCTTTCCTTAAAAATAAACTGCGGTCAACAGAATAATCTAGAGCTACCGGACTAGAACAAGAAATATTTCTATTGCAACAGAAAAAGAAAATGAAACGATATAAGAAACTTACTCTGTTTGAGTTCCTTTTTCACAAAACTGTGTTCCTGTAAACTCAAACCGCAACTCATCTGCAGTAGAACAGGCGACTGACGTGTGACATGACATTTGCGTGTAATTAGGAGTTTCCTGGCAATTTTCAACTGGCTGTTGCATTTCAAATGACTCTGCAGTTGCAAGTATTGGGTTATATATAGGCAATCTAATATATACATATGTATATATTTATTATCGTATCATGGGAAAAATTTTGTGGTCATATGTTCATATATTGCATATTATTAACATAAGCATATAACTGAAACTACAATTTAAATAACTTAATATAAACTTACAATGGCACAGAATTAGGCAACAATACCAATCTTTGACCAGTATTCACAAAACATGATGCCGCAAAGTGGTCCATGCAAACAAATGCGTTCCGAGGAAAGTTAATCCCACATGTTTGGCTCCACTTTACCCTGCGGTCATCTTGAGGAACACGGAAAAAGCTTCCACTGCCTGGTTTTTTTTTTTGCACAAGCTGCACTTCTTCATCTTGGTGAAATTGTTTTTTATTAAAAAATTTACTTTTATATTTTTGACAACTTTTTTCACAAATTTGTTTCCTTTATTTTCACAAAATTCTTTCTGTTTTCTTATTTGCATTTGTAAACAAATGTTCGCTATGTTTTTTTCAGTAGTGTGGGTGTGTGTTGGTATAACATAAACAACTTTTGACAGAGTCGAACCCAAAAAAAAAAGTTCGTTAACGCTTCACCACTACCTGTATTATTCTACCATGAGAAGTATGTGCAAAAAAACAAACTGAAATTCAGGGCTCAAATCGTCACATCCGTGATCGTATCGGTAATCGTACTAAAATGAATTACGTGACACGTCAATCGTATAAACTGTATGGGATCACAGTACGTTCACGTATGTCATAATCCGAAAATGGCGTTTTTACGTGACGAGTTGTACGTTCACGGATGTGACGATTTGAGCCCAGGTTGGTAAATTTCTTAAAGAAATTTCCGTTTACTAGTACGCAGTTGCAAAAGAAAAGTGCACGGAATTTTGGCATTTATTATCTATTACAGGCATGCTATAACAATAAGTGGAGAATTTTTTCCGTCAACTGAAACAAAAATTAATGTTCAGACAATTGTTTGGTCACGTAATTTTTGACATTTCTAGTTTTTCGTACATTGTAATTAATTTTTAGTGTTTTTGTGTGTTGTAAATTAAAAAATATATAAATTTGTGTGTATGCAAACAAAATTCTGTATAGAATTCTACACGATTGTTTTTCCGTGTAGAAATAAGTGCAAAACTCCAAACCTGAATTTGTGTGAGAACTGCATACTACGCTTTACAAAGTGGCATAAAACCTTCATACATACACACATATGTATACATATATATTTGCAAAACTTTGAAAACATTTTTTTAAAGCTAAATAAGTTAAATTTAATTAAATTAAAAAATAGAATATACGGCCCTATTCGGTAAGCCGAATCCGAGTAAATTTCTCGGTTTCCAAAAATATATAATGCCGCCATTGATGTATTTTAAATCGTAATTTCAGATATGATATTTTAAGCGAGTAAATTTCTCGGTTTCCAAAAATATATAATGCCGCCATTGATGTATTTTAAATCGTAATTTCAGATATGATATTTTAAGCTTTAAAAAATATGAAATTGCAGAAGAGTATGAAAAAAGTTTGCTATTAGTGGATTTAATTTGTCTAAATCGAGCGTTTTTAAACTCGACTCGATTTACAGAACATTCAGGATAGTGTTTAAACGTATAAACCTGAATGTAAAATGTATTTTATTATTAAGCAAAATATGTGCGCGCGTTTAAATGAACTTTTTATTTTGATTAACCCGAACCCGAACCTGAACCCATTTTTTTCATGGTTTCAGTCCCTGTTATTTTGGGACTTTTTTGTTTGAAGCACAACAACAGTATTTTTAAACCATCTTAAAATATTCGGGGGTGTCATAGAATCCAATCTTATCGGAATTGGATTTGAAACCGAAAAAAATTAGT
This sequence comes from Panzeria rudis, assembly GCA_956483635.1. Classification (NCBI taxonomy): domain Eukaryota; kingdom Metazoa; phylum Arthropoda; class Insecta; order Diptera; family Tachinidae; genus Panzeria; species Panzeria rudis. Next base: position 64,924,702 of record OY101451.1, read on the forward strand.
TGGTGTCATGAAATCCAATGTTATCGGTTTTATGTTCGAACTAGAATTTTTGTTGGTTTTAGGTGACACAGAAACCAATGTTATCGGTTTCGTTATTGGAAATAAACCAAGCAGCTGATAGCTGACAGAACTAATTTGCGCGCTTTGTTTTTATTTATTATAGTTGGATATTTTATAAAAATGTAAGTGTCATATAATCCAAGTCGGTCTTGCTAATTGTCGGTTTTGCAAACCAATATTGGTTTCATTTGGTGTCATGAAAACAAGTCGGTTTTGCTATTTTCGAATGCAAATAAAACCTATATTCGAATCAGCTGTTTTATGTTTAGCTCATTTGCAAGGAGAATTAATACCACGTGGCCACGAGAGCTCAGGTAACCACAAATTATTTTCTTTACTTGAACTGTCAACTGTGTTAATGTATCAGCTTTTTTGACAGCCCAAATACAAATTCCCCACGGCAAATTCTCTTGCGACTACCTTTTGTTGATCTACCTTGCTCATTTTGTTTACTACTTTTAATGACATTTTTTTGTTTGAAAATTTGGTAAATTATGGTATTTGTGCTAAAATTTTGGTAAAACTTGTGTTTTTAATATAAAAAAAAGTTATAGAAAAGAAAATAAGATGTGCGAAATACATTCTATCGTTATATTATTTACATTTGTGTAATTTTATTGTTTTGTGAAAATAAAAAACGAATTTATTGAAAATATAAAAAATTATTGTTTAACTATTATACAATTAAATTTCTATAAATAAAATGAGCACTGTGTTGAAAAAATAAAAGGAAAAAATTGAGCTTTTACCTTGTTTTATTTATTTTCAATAAAAAAACGACAGCTGTAAGCTGATTGGTTTATTTCCAATAACAAAACCGATAACATTGGTTTGTGTGACACCTAAAACCGACACTAATTCAAGTTCGAACAAAAAACCGATAACATTGGATTCCATGACACCAAAGTATTTTTTTGTCGGTTTCAAATCCAATTCCGATAAGATTGGTTTCTATTAGTACGTTTATACGCACGAGTTATTTGCAAATAAAAACGTAGTGCTACCAAGTATGTATTTTTATTGTAAATTACTAACTCACGAAAACAACTACTGATTAACGCGCTATTTGCAAATAAGAAGTTTGGGTTGCCACCTTTACATATATTTGTTCATAAAAAATAATAAATAGTTAAAAATACTCACAAATAGATGAATAATCAGTGCTTTAATAAGTTACAATAAAAAAGGATTTGGCAGCATTTTACGTTTTTATTTGCAAATAAGCCCTGCGTATAAACTAGGTATATGACACCCCTGAGTAAATTTATGTTTGTTTTTGGACTGTATTTATCTATACAACCCTGCGTTGCTTTTAAAATTACAAACTCCATCCCTGTGTCATCCATCAGTTGTGATTGACAATTTCGAAATAATAACATTAAAGAATATTTAATTAATTTTAAATGTCAAACTATATATGGAAAAAATTTAATTACAGCTGCTGCGCACACCTTATAAAGTTAATTCATCATATGACTACGAAAATTCAAACACCAAATCAATCACTCGGTGGAAACACTTCGAAGTTATTTACCTAAATCTGCGTAATTTAAAGTTGGTGGAAACATACTATAAAGAAATTTTTAGACGAAGATAATGAAAAAAAGATTGAAATAAACGAAAAGTTACAAGAGTTGGTAAACATTGAGAAAGAAAACGCGAGCAGCTTAAGGCGGATTTATAGGGCTATTGAAAAAGGTAATGACAATATCACGACTGCAGTAACTGATCTTAAAAACGAGTTCACACGTATCAGTACGATGTTTTTGGAAACAATGAGGGAAAAAATGAGCTTAAAAAGAAACAGGTGGAACTCGATTTGCTTAAGTTTGATTATCAACGAAAAAGCGAAAAGTGAAGAAAATTTTTATTAGGAAATAATAGACAATAATAATAGACGGTAGCAAATTTATCAACTCCTGAGCCATGGTATTCAAGATGTATAGATTAAGTTCGATATTCTTTTGTACATATTTATAAAAATTTCATTTCTTTTGATATTTACTTTTGATTTTCGTAGACTCAATTTGAAAAAAAGGGAAAAAAGAAAAACTTTTTTTTCTTCATTCATTTCTCTATATGAATTTATTTTTTACTTTTACTTTTATTTATTTATTTTTTTGGATTATAACGAAACAACAATAATTTTTAGTTTTTGAGCGCATATGGTCTAGTCACCCGGTGCCTTCTGTATATTTTAGAAATTAATTTTTAAGGTATATTATTATAAATAAATAAATAAATCACCAAAAATATCGTAAAAAAAACTAAAAAATAACGTCAAAAACTGAAAAAAGTCGTCAAAAAGCACTACAACATAAAGAAATCGCCAAAACTAAGAATATCACCAGAAAACGAAAAAAATCGCCAAAAATGAAAAAAATCACCAGAACGAAAGAAATTGCCAAAACTAAAAAAAACACCAAAACCCAGAAAAAAATCGCCAAAGGAAAAAAAAAATTTCAAAACCAAGCTAAAACTAAAAAAATCGCAAAAAACCGAAAAAAATCCCCAAAATCGAAAAAAGCGCCAAAACTAAAATAAATCGCTAAAACTAAAAATATCGCCAAAAAGCGAAAAAAAACGTTAAAAAAAACCCCAAAACAAAAAAAACGAAAAAAAAACCACCAGAACGAAAGAAGTGTCATAACCAAAAAAATTGCTAAAACTAAAAAAATTACCAAAAACCGAAAGAAATCCCCAAAACCGAAAAAGCCCAAAAACTGAAAAAAATCGCTACAATTAAAATAAATCTCCAAAACTAAAAATATCCCCAAAAAGAGAAAAAACGCCAAAAACAAAATCGCCAAAACTAAAAAATCGGTTTAAAAAAATTGCATAAAACGAAAAAATCACGAAAATTGAAAAAGCGCCAAACCAAAAAATCGCCAAAAACAACGAAAAATACTTTAAAAAAACTAAATTTAAACAAAAAAGCACAACGAAAAAACTGCCAAAATGAAAAAGGGACAAAAATGAAAAGGGACATACATGTGTGTATAAATCGTACTTTACAGCCCAACCTAAATCAGAGTGTTGAGCGTCGCGTAAGCAACAGGGTATGTATGTACAGTACATTTTACCAAAAAAGAATTACTTTGAATGTATCGTAAATACGTGCCCGCTGCTCTGATTTAGGTTGTGCAGTTAGTGGCCTTTCACACTTGGGACATTTCTTTCCGGACAGAAAAATTATGTTGGCGAGGGGAAGAAAAGGTAAAGGGTGCAGTACACGACTATCTGTACTGGATATTTTTCGTTTTTGTTTTCTACTTTTCGCAATACATACACACATCAAGCAAACAAAGCAACAAACTAACACAAATTCACACATATCAAGTAAACAAATCGGACATTTCTTGACGAAGTGTGAAAACTTCAGGACAGTTCAAAAGAGAATTTAAAAAATGTCTGTCAAGAAATGTCTCAACTGTGAAAGGGGCCTTACTTAATTTATTTGTTGTAATGTTGTATTTGGTGACCTAGTAATGCCACATATATTATTTCATCATGGTTTCATTTACCACTGGGAGGGTAAGAAAAAGGCACAAATTTAAATTTGAGGGGTTGTTTGACATTTGTCTTTGTCATTTTCGTACTCTCAGCAGTAAGCTTGTGAATGTAAATGTGCGTGATTTTAAAAGAAAATTGTAAAAAAAGGAAGGATAAAAAGGCATAGTGTGAAAGACACTTTGTAACATAAAACGCATTGAATATCGCTAAAAGCACTTATAAACATAAAATATTTTTCGCATACCATTTTCTTTCATGGGCTAATAAAACATTTAGTACAGTCCCGGTATGCATCAAAGCGAATTAATACCAAGTGGCACATATACACACATACAACAGTGTTGCCAGTGAAATTTCTAGAAAGATACATTTTAGTTTCCAAAAAGATAAATTTTTTCCCAAAAAGATACATTTTGAAAAAAATTTTAAAATCAGTTTTTAACGTTTAACATATCGACCCCTTAGCGCCAAATGATCGTAAGAGACAAAAATTTTATTTTTCAAGAGGAGGGTTTTTTATTCTATTTAAACATGATTTATATTCATAAACTGTCGCTTACGATAAAATTTTATTGCCTGTATTTCAAAAGTTATAAAAAATTTTGATATTTTAAGCTAAAAAAATCAAAATTTTGATATCAATAAAAAAAATTAGCTTTTTACAAAATGACGCTTACGATCATTTCGGGCATTTTGATATATTAACATAACATTTTTATTTCATATTTAATGAATATTGTAAAGAAAATGATACATAAATTCATTTTTATATATATTTAAGTCATAAATATTAGGTATGTAATTTTTAAAAATACAGTAAGCAAACTTTAAAATTAATTATAGCGCCAAATGATCGTAAGCGACAAAAATAAAATTTTTCAGGAGAAGGGTTTTTTATTATATTTAAACATGATTTATATTCATAAGCTGTCGCTTACGATCATATGTTATAGCCTGTATTTCAAAAGTTAACAACAAATTTGACATTTTAATGATTTTAAAATTAGTTTCTTACAAAATGTCGCTTACGATCATTTGGCGCTAAGGGGTCGATATGTAACTATCTTTGGATGTTGTCAAAACAAATTAATGTTTGTAAAAATTAATATAGGAGTAAAGCCTTTTTTAGTATTCATAACGAAATGATAACTTTAAAAAACTTTGTCAGAGACGGAAAGCTTAATATTTTATTTCTGTACATTGTGCGTACAGATTCAAAAGATACGAAAAATTTCAGGATTATACATGGTACGTAAAGTCATCAAGAGATAGGAAAAATGTATCTTTCGTATCCTAATGGCATCACTGATACAAAGTTACAGGACTATTTCTATTAGTACGTTGACAGCAAGGCATATTTAACAGGTACGAGCATTACTAAAACAATAGAAAACTTGTTGTAAAACTACCTTAACAGATGTCAAAAAACGGATAGTATAACATAACGTCTTCACGAGACATTGTTTTCTCTTGACAAAATTCAAAGTCGATATGAAAAACTAGCACTAACATTTTTCTGATGTTTTTATGTATGAAGTTTGACAAATGTTAGAACAAAATTATGTCTCGTGAAGACGGGGGTGAATACAGCGCAGATATCTCTTGAATTAAATGTCAAACACCACACAGAAGGAAGTCTGTATATGACATATATTATACGTAGATAGTCCACTGGGCTCCTGTGAAATAAAATTGACAACTCTCTTCACACCTATGGGTATTTTGTTATCCAACATACTGAGAGAGGCAACTCAGCACATAGGGTACATAGAGGCCAAACAGAAACTTCAAAAACCTAACTGTCCTGTCAAAAACCTAAGTCTAAGGATGTATTAGTAGAACATTTTGTATTAGTATTGGTTTAAAATAAAAATTTCCCCACAGCACTAACACCACACTTGGTTGTAACAAAAAGTATTCTAAACTATTTATATTTTTTATACATGGATTTTTAGAAGTTTCTGCAATTATTGTTGTATTAATTAATGAAAATATGAATTTAGAATGCTTTTGAATACATTCGAGCTCAAAAAATATTGATTTGCTAAACATTGTTTTGCAATTTTTCTATTTGGTACTAAACATTTTTATCCCAAATAGGAACAAAAATACAATACTGTTCAATAAAAAGAGTGTTGAAAACTTTCATAAATTTCAACACACAAATGTCAACAAAATTAAAAAAATATTTTAAAATTACAGCAAGAAGAAATTAAAAATTTATATCAAAACAAATAAAAAAATTAAATAAAACTAAAGTGTTTGTGCGTGGAAAAAAATGATTTAGTGCATTTTCAAATGGAAAAATGATAGTCTCTTAAGTGTGTTGAAATGCAAAAATTGTGTCCTCTCATTTTTGTTGAATTCACAATATCTATACGTGTGAAGAGAGTTGTCATTATTTTATTGATAGTGCAAGAGCTTGCTATCTATGTTTATCAATGACTCAGCACTCATCAGAGAGCGTAATTTTTGCACTTGAAAATGCACTAAAATTTATTGATTTTTTTGCACACACAAACACTATTTTATATTATTAAATTTTTTTATTTGCCATATAACAAATTTGATGTTTCTTCTTGCTGTAATTTTAAAATATTTGTTTAATTTTGTTGAGATTTGTGTGTTGAAATTTATCAAAGTTTTCAACCGTTTTATCATTCAACAGCATTACATTTTTGATACTATTTGGGACAATTTTTTTTAGTGCCAAATAGAAAAAATGCAAAAAAATGTTTAGCGAAACAACATTTTTTGAGCTCAATTGCAATAAAAATGATTCTAGATTCATATTTTCATTAATTAATGCAAAATTAATTGTATATAACAACTAAAAGTTCGTGTTTAAAATATATAAATTTTGTTAAATACTTTTCGTACAACTAAGTATGGTTTTGTAGCTGTGGGGAATATTTTATTTTAAACCAATACTGAAACATAATGTTCTACTAACACATTCTTATAGTACGTTTCCATTATGAGCAAAACAGGCCGTTTTGGTATATGATGTTTGATAGTTTGACGGTAGTGGTGATATCATGAGCATTTCAACAGCACTACTAAGTTTGACGTTTAATTAGGTGAGTCACCCTGCAAAAATTATTGGACCACGTGGTCCATTTTAGTTGAAATGGAGTAGTTACAACATGGTCCTATGTAATGCAGTCATGGACCATGTCATTTGCAAACAAGAGTTTGTAGTTAAGCGACAAATGTTCGCGTTTTAACGATTGCAAATAACATAACCAATCGTTGAAATACGACATGGACTAGCCTCATGTAGGTGCTCCATGGAGTAGTTACATAGGGTTAGTTTTTGGGGTAGCCCGATGTAATGCAAAGTTGGACCACATAGTCCAGTCCTAGGACATCGCAATGTTAAATGGACCATGTTTATTGTATACATTTGGACCAATTTGTAACTACTCCTGGTCCTTTGTAGAGTACTCTATACATGCGTGCATGGATTAGACGCGTTTTTTGCAGGGCAGGTGACCTAGTGATCCCACCTGTTAAGGGCAAAATACACCATCAAAATGTTTGATGTCAGATTCGTGTACGTGTGCTTGACCAAAAATCAACAACAGGTAGATTTTCCATCAAGCGTCGTCGGTGTCACTAAAACTAACGAAATTTTTACTCATACTATTGATCGCCCCTATTCTGCGTTACGATTCGAAATTTTCTACGTTTGGCAATTTTGGTATTCTGCGTTCCGTTCCCCCGTGTCATTGCGATTGTATGTATTCTGCATTACGATCGTAGCTACGTTTTTGCAAGTTGTTTATTTACTGACGGAAAGTTTTTCCATTTTTATTTGCGTGGTATAAATTGTAAGTACAAAATGCAATAAATTTTTTATTATTTTATTTTTTAAAAATAAAAACACAACAACCTGAGCAATATGAAAATCTGGAGAATTTAATGGCAACGAAGGATGATATTGCGTGTGGATGTCATAAGCGTCCCAATGAAGAAGTGCAGTGTGTGTTGCAGGGCCCCTTTGTCCATTACAACGCGGGTAAATACGGCCCTGTAACAATGAATGTTAGATGTTTTTTTTTTGTTTATGAGGCACTATCCCGTGTGGCCAACAGCCTAGCTGTCTTGATCATGGCCGTGCCAAATTATTTTTCTTTTGTCCACCTCGTGTGTGCAATTGGCCAAATTGCAGTGGAACAACCCAAGGGCCAGGATTTGTTTATTGTGGCGAGTCAAACCACAGCTTTATGCCTAACTCTAGACCTGAAAAGAAAGAAAAAATATATTAGTTTGAATACAAACAAATGGAACGATACATTTGATCTACCTGAAAAAAAGAGAAAATAATTAATAAATTTAAGGAAAACAAAAGACATAAATGATCTTCACTTACCACGTGCAGTTTCAATGTAAATAATAAAAATAGACGGGAAATTATTGACAGCTGGCGGATGACATATACCCAGGCTGGTGGCTATGAAACGAAATAAACTATCTACTATGTGGGCGGGACTATATTTTAATGCATAGCTTTTTGTTTATGGACGTTAGGTTCGAACGATACTTCGAAATGTTGATAGATCCCTGAAAAAGATAGATATATGTTACAGAATAGATAAGGATAAACAGGTGAATTATGAAGGAACAAGAGATAGTATACCTAAGGGACTAATTTGGAGGGAAAACTGGGGTATAAAAGAAGATTTGTTCGGCCATTTTAGTTACATTAAAGTGGTGAAGCTATTAAGATAAATCAAAATTTAAATGGTGGCAAAAAAATAAATAAATAAAAAAAAATTTTTTCAACAAACAGTGCAAATATAAAAGAAAAAGAACATTAAATTAAAACTAATAATTTAAAGCCAATTTAAATCAAGAAAAGTAAAGTGTATCTAAAATTGACAAAAGGAATATTAAAGCGAACAGGATATCAAGGGCGAAGGACATCAGTGCATAATATTTGAGCAAGAGAGGTTACGATAAATAGGTAAATTTATAAATTAAATTAAGTGAAGCCAAAATAAATAACAATAGATTTTAAATAGGGTACAGAGTTTAAAAAAAAGAAAATAGACAGAATAGAGCCTGCAATGTGGTCCCAAATTGTAGACGGAGTAATCGGAAATAAATTACAACCCTAGAAGTCCACCGAAGGCTGTAGGAAAACACTGTACCAGGTAACCTTAAATAAGGCAGATTTCATTATGAGCATAAGCAGTTTCCCGCTATTTGAGAAAAGAAAAGTATTGAAGTTCTATTAAAAATCAGTGTGGATTAGTAATGTCCAATTGAAAGAAAAGTCGCTGAAAAAAAACTATTTAAAAGTACATTTAAAAAAAATAGTAAGCTAACCACTTTAAAACCCAACAACAAAAAAAAATATATTCTTAAGTATATACAAACTATTTATTTTCTGTGCCTTTATAATTGTTGTGTAAAAGTTAGGTTGGGTTAGTTAATAATAGTTCCATTAATAAAGAAAAAGTAGGACTAATTTGATCAATTTTTTTTTAATGTCATTTGTTGGAATAAACGAAATAATCTCTTTTTTTTATAAAGTCCTTTGCTTGTCTAGAGTAACTCGTGCCGTATTAAGTGGCTCAGTGTACATCAGAAACCAACCGTTTAAGAGAGCTCTTTTAGGCAGGTAGCTTATGATTTGAGTCAGTCAGTGAACGGAAATAAGGGATCAAATTACCAAACGTAGCAAATGAGGAAATGGTTATGAAAAGGGAAGAGAATTAAGTTCGTTTATTTACCAATAAAAATAAAACCCGGATAAGAGAATAATTGAAGCCCAGTTTTAGGCGAGTTTTGATAAATATATCAGTCTTGTTTTTAATATAAGTATGTTTAGTGTTGTGTTAGTTTAAAATTCATTTGTTAGTTTACCATTTAATTGTTAGTTTGAATAATTATTTGTTAGAATTTATAGCTAGGATTTTCCGCTAGAGGAGATCATAAAAAAAATTAAATTTGAATTAAAAAGAACGTTTGTTTAAAAAAAACCTGGAAACAGGATTCGATTAATATCCATTAAACAGTATCTGATTTTTTTTATTTTATGACCAAGAAAAGCATAGAAAAGAAAAGGAAACTGAATAGACACTAAATTTTAAGTAGAGTAAGGATATTAACATTACTATTGTTAGGATTAAGTTTTAATAATAAATTATGTATTGAGCTGTTTAAAAAAAACTATGGTTTTCTAAATAGATAAAGTGGGTTGTTGAAGTATGGTAAGTGTGGTGTGAGTGGTGATTTTTTTTAAGGGGTCCCAAACAACGTTGAGGATAATGGAGACCATGGTAGGGTTAGGGCTACTGGAAGATGTCATCTACCTCCCTCAAGATGTGTATGTTCTTTTTTTTGGTTAAGTATTAGTACATTCTCATTTTATTGGTACGTGCTTTTGGGGCTAGAGGTATGGGACTAATGCAGACCCCACTGAGATGCCACTAGCAAGCCGAGCGCTCCCTCTAGTGCCACACAAGGCCCACGTAACATGTGTTTATTTAATAAAGGTTTTCACAGTATTGAAGTTTTATTTTATTCACCACCTCCGCCGCGACAGGATTCCTCTAACTGGAATTGTTTGGTCACAAAAATTGCTTAGTTATATTCGGGCTTTTTCTTTCTTTCTGCACTTAACTGATGTGCTTATTTAATTAAAGCTATCACAATATTTAGTTTTTATATATTTATTAGTTTTTTCGCTAAATTTAACTTTCTACAATTTAACAATTACAATTTTTAAAAAATTCCTTATTTTTTATGTTTCTATTTCATACGTTTCATAGCAAAGCAGCTGCTTTAAACATACTCATCTCTTCTTCTTTTTCTTTCGATTAGGTTTTTCTTTAGAATACCATTTTTCGATTCGAGCGTAACTGAATGCGGAAACGTAATCGAAACGCAGAATAGGGGTGATATGCTTGTCAAGCATTTTAATGGTGTATTTTGCCCTTTAGATATACCTTGGTTGACAGTTCGGGTCAAAGCATGATACAATAATACAGGAACATGCATTAGACAATTTTTCTCATCTAGGTTGTCAAATCTTCATATGACTTGTCAAAAATTACATAGGGAGCAACAACAAAATTCGTTGTACACACAACCAAACACGTACATACAAAACACAGCTGATGAGAACTTTTGCTAATGCATGTACCTGTATTATTGAATCATAGGTCAAAGTTTTTCTCTTTTTTATATGGTGCAATCAGCTGACAATCAGCTGTGCTGATAAGGCTACCTAGTACTGAATTCACCTTGTTATGCATGTGCTATCGTCAGTGTGGGCATTTCAGCATTCTCGCAGCTAAATTTAGCATTTTTTATTTTGATTTTGCTGCAAATTTTTCATTCAGCAGTTAGCATTATGTTTAGCACATTTTAATTCTTTATTTGGCATTTTTTAGCATTTTTTCCTAATAAATATCAAATTATGTATATGAAAATGCCACAGAAAAAACCCAATTTAAATGGCAAAAAAAGTTTATATGATTGTATAAACCAGAACTCCACTATTGAGACCTTGGGCCCGTATCTCAAAACTGGAAGTTATAAAATCTACAAGTAAAATACACACAAAACAACAACACTTTTACAAAATTTATTGTTGTTTTGGGTGTATTTTACTTCAAAAAATGGAGGAGGTTAACTAATGACTGTAAATTTGGGCCTAAAACTTCATATTTACAGTTTACTGTTTAACTAAAATTTTTAATATGGGTAAAGAATGGTACCCCTATCAAATATAAATAAATGAAGAATAAGAAGAAATGAAGAATATTTCACGTCTTAAGGCGGCAATTTAAAAATTTTTAAGCACACAAAGCTAAAGGAACAAAAATTTTTTTGTCGCTCCTAAAAGTATGCTATATGCATGTAATAATTTCCAAAACATGGTGTAATAATTATGCAGGTTCAACAAATACAAAAAAAAAACTAGATAATGCTTGTCAAAAAAATACACGTGCTGGACGTTGCATGTGTACAAAACTACCAGAACAAAAAGTAATCAGCTGACGTTATGCAGCCACCTGTATACTTATTGCATCATGTTCCAAAGCATCTAACTAATTGTTAACGAATGGCATTTGACGGTTTAACTAATGGTAAACAAAGAAGTGTGAATAAAATATCATTGGCTAAACTATTGTCATTAGCTAACTAATGACTGTGAATTTGGGCCTTAGTGTACACAAGTACAAACAATACAAAACTAAATGGGACTATCATTCTCGTTGTTAATGTTTTGTTTTTTTTTTTTAAATTGAAAAATAAAAAACGAAAGCAAACGTTTCCTTTAGTTTATTTTCCTACTCTGGTTCAAATTGCCGAAATGATAATATACAGCCTGTTCACAGAATCCAATACGGATTGGTTTTGTATCGATTTCTCTACAAAACCGGTTGATTGGGTTCATGAAATCCGTTTGTACTTTGATTTGCGAAATTTCCGTTGAGAAACGGAATTAATTGTTCATGAATTGGAGATCAGGAGCCCTTTAATTTATGCATTTATCAGGTAGAACAAATTTTTACTAGCCTCTAATTACTAAATACACAACTTACTAAACGATATTTTGAATTTTGAACGAAAATAAACACTTTTTGAACAAAGAAATTTCGTTACGTTTTCATGAACGCATTCACAATTGGAATTGGATTGGAATTCCGTTTTTAATCCAATTCCGTATCGGATCCTGTGAACAGGCAGATAGTACTATATTTTACATATGTACATATGCCCATACATACTTTGGTTAGAGAAAATTCAAATAAGAGGCAATGGTTCAATGTAAGGGACAATGCAGCAGCGATGCCATTTTTAGCTCTTTTTTACGATACACCATACACGGTGTTGTCATATCGCAGTGTTGTTATATCGTAAAAAAATTACAATATGACAACACAGTATGTAATTTTTTGTCATATCGCAAAAAAGAGCTAAAAATGGCATCGCTGCAGTGCAGTACCATAAAAAACATGAGACATAAATATGCATTACAATAACTATTTAAAGTATTTCCAAGCAAGTAGAAAATCATCATTTGCAAGAAGAAAATAATCATCATTCGGGGAATCATCAAATCATGTTTTTGTCAAAAAATCATAAAAAATATGATAAAATCATTTTTCTGGCAACGCTGGTTCTAGTGTATTTCTGGTGACATTTTCAACGAAAACGTCAATAGTTTGTCTTCTTTTTTTTATTAGTCCAGTCGATACGAATCAACTTTTGCTGCTGCAACTTTTTTTTTGAGTGAGAGTGATGAAATAGAAATATATATACCTTATTCGCCTCTCGCTCTTTCTCACTAAAAACTAAAAGTTGCAGCAGCAAAATTTCATACGTATGGACTAGGACTTATGCTGTGCAGTCAATAGCAGAGTTGCAAGCCGATCAGCACCAATTCTGATTGACCGTTTCGATTTTAAACAAATGTTCTTAGCTGAATAATATTATTTTTTAACTGAAAATATATACATAGATATTTTTTTAAATTTTTGAATTTCAAATGAAATTTTTGAATTTCAAAGGGAATTTTTGAATTTCAAATAAGATTTTTGAATTTCAATTGATATTTTTTGAATTCCATTGATATTTTTTTAAACTTAATTGATTTTTTTAAACTGAATTAATATTTTTTTAATTTCTAATGAAAAATTGTTCATTTCAATTGATATGTTTTAAGCTGCAATCGGAAAAGGTATATGAGTTTCAAAAATATTTTGATCTAAATAATTTAAAAATAATTTATTTAATTTTTAATAAAAAATAATATTAACAAAATATATCGAGAGCCTATATTCAAAATGTGTCAAATGAAATTTTAGAGAAAACGAGTATTTAATGGCAAATGGTGTATTAAAGTGTTCTCCACGTTTAGTGAAAATTTACGAGCAAAAAGTTAAATTTTTTTACTTTTACACTATTTTTGTAATAATGCTATCTCAAAGTATATATATTTTTTTTTAGAGAAAATAAATGCTAACTCCCACAGTAATTTTGCAACATTTTTGTATTTGACTAAGTTATTTAAATTTTACATCAGCTCTTATATAATGGAACATGCTGAAATAAAATGTACTAAAAATTAAGATATCGAGCTGCGAGTTTTAAAGATATGACCGTTTTTAAGCATGCACAATAAATTTTGTTGTAGACTTCGGCAAAGTTGCGCAAAGTTTTTGATTGGAGAAAGTTTCTTAAGGCAGAAAAATGTCATGTTTCTACTTTATTCTGAAAATCAAGATTGTTTGCTCTTACAAAACGGTCAGAGGAAACCTACCGTCTTCCTTTCATACGAGCCAGAATGAACTCACTTGTGTGGCAGCTTAACTCTACCACCATCTCTGCCGTACTGGCAACTTTGTATTTCCGGGCACGGCTATAGCTCGCGGCCATGGGCGGTGGTACGTTACAGAGATGGCTGAAAGACATGATCAGATTCTGTTGTGCCAGTGCTAAAACTACACGGCTTAAACTGGACAGTAGCGTCTAGGTGTTTTGGGCTACTGTTACCAACCCCTGTACCTTTGTAGCGTCTAACGGGTTCTGCTACCCCATATACAAACCTCCTCCACAATACCTTACCGTACGGTTATACTAGTCTTCAATCAGAACGCATTTTAGTTTTCATACTTCAATCGTGTGCATATATTTTCAAAAATAAATTCTTAAAATAGGTATTTAATCTTAAGCCCGAGGCTAACAATTTGTTTTTATTTTTTTTTTCTAGTCCCTGTGTTCGAACGATTTTACAATCTCTACCTAAACTTATATTTTACTATTCTCTCTGGGTTACCTGGAGCCAATTGATTTTAAAACTTGTATTCTAAATATCAAAAATGTTCACATAAAAAAATACAATATAAAATGTTTGGTACATATTGGTTAGTAATAACAACTTATAAAATATTTGATGTTTCCGAATTTTGATTGTGCATTTATAAGGATTTCAGCCCGAGACTACCATTCATTGGTGGCAACTCTCCACCAGTCATGTGAATTCTTTTATAAATACACTGCCAAATTGCGTACCATAGTCAGAAGGGATAATCTTCACACTATTTAGTTATTTATTTCTTTTCTTCGCACACTATATAATAGATTTACAGAAGGTTGTCCCTTTTGATTACCGCCTGATAACTGGAATTTGGAAAAATCTGTATGCTTTTAAAAATAGCACGTTCAAAACTATTTCACCGAACACGCACGAAGATTATGAGACTGCGTTTATCTCAAATTTACGTATCGACCTAATGTTTAAATCAACGGGCTTAATTTAGAGTTTTATGTACCGAAAGTGATTTGTGACTAAACTGAATTTACTTTTAGAATTTAAACATCCGAAAAATTTTTGCAATGAATTGAATTTTATTCAACTTTTTAAAAACAACCACAAAAGTTTTGCAAATATTGCGATTTAAATTTAAATTCTAAAAACCGCACTGAATTTTATTGAAAACGAAATTTCCCGAACTGATTGACCGACGGACTACTAGCGTTTGCTTTAAATTTCGAAATTTTAATTTAAAATCCGTTTTGTTTACTTGTTGCACTTTCCGAGGTAGGCAGAAAAAAAGCTTGGTGCGCACTGTATTGATTAAATTTTCTAAATAAACGTTGGCTTTGATTTTATTACCAAAGCAATAAAATAATTTGAATTCCGAGAGACGCAAGCAATTAAATTTTGATAGAAAAAGTAAATATACTAAAAATTGATGCCGAATATAGAATTTTAACGATCAAAGTGGAAGTTAAAATTTGGAACCGAACGAAAGTTGAATTTAAAACTACCGGGCTATTTTGTTGCTCTAGATCGACCGTCTCCAAACGTCCTGTACCTGGCGACCGCCCAAAACGGCCATGGTCAAATCAAAAATATAAAGTTTTCTCAACTTTAATAAAAAGAATACAAAATGTATATAAAGTTTTCTTCAACTTTATTTTCAAAATGCAGAATGCAGCGACTTTGTTGTACGGGCTGGACACACACGAGGGTGGCTAAAAATGCTACGGTTTTCTACGGTACTTATCTGTTATCGCTGGGGAAATGAGGTTATGCTTCATAGGTGTTGTGTACGGGTAGTGATCCTCAGTCACAAAGTAGGACAGAGGGGTCAATTTTGACGTTTCCAAAATGAAAAAATCAGCTTTTTGCCTAGCGTAAATAATTGAAAAGGAACAGCTATATCATGTACGAACAAGGGAAACAAGCAACAAGAAAAACAAAAACTATAAAAATGTAATTCAATGTGAAAAAGTGTTTAATTATTAAAAAACAGCGCAAATATAATTGTTTTATGAAGTAAAAAATTAATAAAACATTTAAAGTGTGTTTATGTGATATTGTAAACTTTAATTGCTAATAAAAGCGTAAATGAAGCGTGCGTGGGTTTGTGCATGGATATGCATATGTACATATGTATGTGTGTTTTGTTTAGTTGCAAAAGTGTTTGAAAGTTGAGAAAAAGCTATTAAATACATAAAAAGCTAATAAAATATTTATAAAATGTGAAATTTTAATTTTCTTGTATATAAAACAATAAATGTATCTCTTATTATTTAAAAAATTTAATTTTACTTTTATTTCGGCAGAAAATGAGTATGAAAGCTAATATACAAAAATTTTTGTTCCCTTTTGTTAACGTACTTCGTTAGAACTGCATACAATATCTTCTCTCTCGTGTCTCGTCTGGTTAGACTGTGCCTCAGTTGTCGACGGCTATTGATGAAACAGGTGCTGATGGTGATATTGTCATGAGGTTTGATGTTGGCGAGCAGGTGCCATTCAGCTGGAGTGAATGTGCCGTTGTGGTGCCAATCCTACCGATGCTTACTGATGTTGTAAAGGTGTCGTGGCTGAGTTACACGCTGACTTGCTGAGGGTATGTATGTGGTTGAAATTTTTGCCGTAGTGATTAGGTATTTTACTTGTCCAAAGACAAATGCTGATGGCTACTGGTGACTGATTATTGATTCCCCGATGATTTGCAGCCCTCTTATTGTGGATGCAGGCGGTGTCAAAATGCCTCGAGTGTATATGGGTTTCTGTCCCTTAACACGTTGGTGATTTGCACCCGAGTTGCAAGCTTGAGCAACCGTCCGGGTACTCCTTTGCCCTCTTACTACAGGTGTTGCCGTGTCAGTTCTTTTTTTCTTCTTTGTCACTGTTTTGGCAACATGGAACTTGCACGCTTGTAGCTGACTTATTATTTTTCTTACCGGTTGCATACGGGTATGTTTTTGGTGGTTCTATTGTTGCGTTATTGGCCCCTGGTGTTGCTTCGGCATAATTTTTCCTACCGGACTAGGCCGTAGATTCATGTGACTCTGTGTCAACGCGTGCGTTGAGCTGCTGTTTGAGGTTACTCTGTCTGCTGGTCCCTTCTTCAGCCGCCACATCCAGGCCGTGATCACGGGGTTTCTTGACTTCTTTATTTTATTACTCCACAGCTTAGGGATGCGGACAACCTCTACTGCAAGAAACTTTAGACCAGGGCTTGAACTATGACGGTAATAGCAACAGCTGTAGAGATTAAATTTAGCTTACAATTTTGCCCACTTTTAGAATAATCCTGCTTGTCACAACCATCATACTCTACGTACCTTTTTATATCAGTTTTTCTCGCGTACACAATCGGTTTCTTCTGATGTTTCAGGACACAAAAAATTTCACGACTTACTTGACCGAGCTTCACAATCCAACAAGACGGAAATAAAGATCTTTCTTCACCAAAATGGTTGCCTTTCATCCAACTTCGCGCACATGGTTGATCGATCTATTAGTAGCCCTTGTTAATTATACCGCTTTTCTTTCGCTTTCACTATCCGGCAACATCGAATTGTTTGGTTTCGCAGGGCTGTGTTTCTAACGCCGAATAGTGACAGCTCGCTAAACCGAATGGTACAAGAACTAGTCTTTCATTTGTTAACTTATATGTTAACTTTTCTCAAATTGTCGAACTTGAGCCGCATAAGTCCGCGCAGTGTGTACAATTTATAAATACTAAAATCAGAAAATGTATCATAGAAGCAAGAAATAGTTGTTTACAATGTTTATATGATATCCATAGTCATATACCTGTTGGACAATTCGAAACGTTCGAAATTGCACTTTTTTTTCAATTAATAGAACTTTTACTTGAACAATATGTGGTAACTCTGAAAAAATATTTGTTTTTTGATATAATAAAATATGCTATCTCAAGAGAACTCGCAAACATGTGCAAAATATAAAACTTTTTGCATATGTATAAAGTAGTATGAATCTTGGTATGTAACTCAAATACCACGCGTTACGTGGCAACGCTTTTCTTACTTTTCGAAATTTTAACGCTTTAAAGCCCGGGACACATAGAATCCGTCGTACGTTATACGTCGCCTTTTTCAACTGACAACTAAGTTGAAATACATGTTTTCTTATGAGCTTAGTCACATTCGGTACGTTTCCGTCAACGCAAAGTACTAAAGTTGGCCAACTTTTAAGGCCGGGACACATAGAATCCGTCGTACGTTATACGTCGCCTTTTTCAACTGACAACTAAGTTGAAATACATGTTTTCTTATGAGCTTAGTCACATTCGGTACGTTTCCGTCAACGCAAAGTACTAAAGTTGGCCAACTTTTAACTTTCAACGTACGTCGAGTACTTTGACAGCTATCAGTTGGTTTTTTGCTTTGTTTCGATTCAGTTTTTTCTGTTGTTTGGCACCAAAAATTAAATAAAACAATAAAAACAAATAAAATAAATAAATAAAATCAAATCAAATTTATCTGCAGAAACATGCGAAGAAAAAACAGTTGTTTTAATATCCGTCAACAAAGTACTCATTGTGTCAACCTGCTCCGTCGTTACGTTAATGTCAGTTGAAAAAGGCGACGTATAACGTACGACGGATTCTATGTGCCCCGGCCTTAAGAATGGCAAGTTACACATCACGCTTTAGATGCGCTTCTGCTTATACAATTTCAAGCCTTTGCCGGCTATATTTTGTCTTGCCTTTAAGTTTTATTTTTCTTTATATATTTAATGCAGTTTTTATCTATTTTTTAATAAAAAAATTAATTTCTAATAATTTATTTCCATTAAACAAACATTTTAGCATATGAATCTGGCAGCAGTACCTGTCATTTTGTATACGACGCGTTAAAGTTGAAGAATGTTCAACTTTTTGCGAGTTACGCGCGTCGCAAACTTCGCTTTGTATCTTGCCTTATGGAAACACACTATTTCAACTTTTTTGACAGAAGTCTGTAACGCATTAGCGTATTTAACGCATGCTATGTACATTCACCTTTATGGAAGGTACATTGTTTATTTTTACAATATTAAGCAAAATAACTAGTTTTTTCGCTCTCCTGAGAAATTAGCTTTTTTGAGTTGACGTTTATTGAATATAGGATCTCGATATGTATTTATATGTGTTTAAGTGTATTGCCCCAACCCTTATAAAATTGTAGACGAGGGTCACTAAAATGTACTAATGAATCTTTGGTTCAAATGTCTCCATTTGGTAGTAAAAGAACTAACTCGTCAGTAGTGCTAAAGCCTATTGGTAGATTTTCAATGGCAAGCCTATGTTATATGTCAATAGGCGATTACATTGGCTGGGGTACACCTGGTCAGTAGTAGTATTTACAATGTTGCTAGTAAATCACTACAATTTCACTATCGGCATCGAGCGAGGAAATATCAATATTGTAGACTAGAGCCCCTAAAATTTACTAGTGAATCTTTGGTCCCAAAAAACTACTTAGTCAGTAGTGCTACGGTCTACTGGTGGATTTTCAATGACAAGCTAATGTTAAATGTCAATAGATGATTACATTGGCTGTAGTACACCTGGTCAGTAGAACTACTGACAATGTCACTAGTAAACCACTACAATTTCACTATGCGCATTTCCTGCAGGGTGGTTACAGCTTGATATGTTGACATTTTC
The DNA here is from genome assembly GCA_956483635.1 of Panzeria rudis. Taxonomy (NCBI): domain Eukaryota; kingdom Metazoa; phylum Arthropoda; class Insecta; order Diptera; family Tachinidae; genus Panzeria; species Panzeria rudis. The sequence continues at coordinate 64,944,219 of OY101451.1, forward strand.
AACATAACGACAACATAATAATCGAAATTTCGATCTCGGCTGATTGGGCCCCTTATAAATTTATTCAGTCGATCTAAAAAGTGGTATAAATTAGGTTTTAATCTAATCGAACACATCTAGGGAGTGAGATCAGAATTTGAATGTATTTTTTCACCATATGCTTATAAATTCTTATTTTTTATAATATATGTTTTTTTTGTTTTTTATGTACATAAATGTTGTTTTTTATTCTGTTCATAGCTCTAATAAGTGAATGGAATGAAAAATAAAAATATTTTTATTTCAGTTTTATTTTCGGTTAGAAATAATAACAATTCAAATAATTATTTATTATATGAAAGTTCATCATAAGCTGTCTTCGTTTGCTCGAAATTCTTACTACTTTTACTACAACTGGAAAAATTTGTTTACTTTTTGTATTAAAAAATTCCAGCTGTAGTAAAAATAGTAAATTGTAGTAAGTAAACGAAGAGACATATAGTTTATTCATATTAAAACGATTGAAATTTTCATAAATTTATACATTACTCAAACAAATTTTTGATATATGACATCAATTTACCATACTCTAATTGAAATTTTGTACATATTTTTAAACCAAAAGAAATTTTAATGTATTTAAGTATCCAAAATTTGAATAAAATTCATTTCAATATTATTCAAATAAAAAAAATCAAATAGTTTTATTTAAGAAAAAATTTAAAAAATGAATTCAATCAAAATGTTATTTCTTGAATAGAAATTATTTCCCAAAAATAAAAGAAATATTTTCAGGGAGAGCCAGGGAGTTCTATAGAGGAACTTTTGTGCGGACTAGAGTTGGGCAAAATCGTTCCTTTTGTGGAATTGTTCCGACCGATCCGAAAGACTAATCAGTCCGGATTTTTTGTTTGAACAGTGAATGAACGAGGAACGAGAGAATGAATTTTTCCCAGGAGCAGAGTAGTTCCGACAGCCCATTTGTAAAAGGAAAATGAATATAGACACTTTAATGGACAAAATGCGCCATTAGTACCAAAAATCTGCAGAGGCGTTCCCGAGAAAAGTGGAATTTTCCAAAATGGCCAAAAAATCGTTGCTGGATTTTTCCCAGGAGCAGAGTAGTTCTGACAGCCATTTGTAAAAGGAACATGAAAATAGACACTTTAATGGACAAAATGCACCATTCGTGCTACAAATCCGCAGAGCCGTTCCCGAGAAAAGTGGGTTTTTCCAAAATGGCCAAAAAAAAAATCGTTGCTGGATTGTTCCCAGGAGCAGAGTAGTTCCGACAGCCCATTTGTAAAAGGAAAATGAAAATAGACACTTTAATGGACAAAAAGCGCCATTCGTGCCAAAAATCTGCAGAACCGTTCCCGAGAAAAGTGGGTTTTTCCAAAATGGCCAAAAAATCGTTGCTGGATTTTTCCCAGGAGCAGAGTAGTTCCGACAGCCCATTTGCAAAAGGAACCTGAAAAAAGACACTTTGATGGACAAAATGCGCCATTCGTGCCAAAAATCTGCAGAGCCGTTCCCGAGAAAAGTGGGTTTTTCCAAAATGGCCAAAAAAATCGTTGCTGGATTTTTCCCAGGAGCAGAGTAGTTCCGACAGCCCATTTGCAAAAGGAACGTGAAAATAGACACTTTGATGGACAAAATGCGCCATTCGTGCCAAAAATCTGCAGAGCCGTTCCCGAGAAAAGTGGATTTTTCCAAAATGGCCAAAAAAATCGTTGCTGGATTTTTCGCAGGAGCAGAGTAGTTCCGACAGCCCATTTGTAAAAGGAACATGAAAATAGACACTTTAATGGACAAAATGCACCATTCGTGCTAAAAATCCGCAGAGCCGTTCCCGAGAAAAGTGGGTTTTTCCAAAATGGCCAAAAAATCGTTGCTGGAGTTTTCCCAGGAGCAGAGTAGTTCCGACAGCCCACTTGTAAAAGGAACATGAAAATAGACACTTTAATGGACAAAATGCGCCATTCGTGCCAAAGATCTGCAGAGCCGTTCCCGAGAAAAGTGGGTTTTTCCAAAATGGCCAAAAAAATCGTTGCTGGATTGTTCCCAGGAGCAGAGTAGTTTCGACAGCCCATTTGTAAAAGGAAAATGAAAATAGACACTTTAATGGACAAAATGCGCCATTCGTGCCAAAAATCTGCAGAGCCGTTCCCGAGAAAAGTGGGTTTTTCCAAAATGGCCAAAAAAAATCGTTGCTGGATTTTTCCCAGGAGCAGATTTTTGGCACGAATGGCGCATTTTGGCCATTAAATTGTCTATTTTCATTTTCCTTTTACAAATGAGCTGTTGGAACTACTCTGCTCCTGGAAAAAATCCAGCAACGATTTTTTTGGCCATTTTGGAAAAATCCACTTTTCTCGGGAACGGCTCTGCGGATTTTTAGCACGAATGGCGCATTTTGTCCATTAAAGTGTCTATTTTCATGTTCGGAACCACTATGCTCGTGGGAAAAATCCAGCAACGATTTTAGTTCCTTAAAACCAAGTCACATAATGTGAAAATACCCATAAATTTCCCCCAGTTTTTCCCGGTTTCTTATTTCCAAAAAGACGCTATTTCTTGGACGCTATCTTAGCGCGCTTATGCATTTGAACAGTTTAACTTCCTGTGTGCGTTGAAATTTGTTTTTACTTTTATTAAAAATGAAGAGTTTAAAAGATATGTATTTAAGTATCCAAAATTTGAATAAAATTCATTTCAATATTATTCAAATAAAAAAAATCAAATAGTTTTATTTAAGAAAAAATTTAAAAAATGAATTCAATCAAAATGTTATTTCTTGAATAGAAATTATTTCCCAAAAATAAAAGAAATATTTTCAGGGAGAGCCAGGGAGTTCTATAGAGGAACTTTTGTGCGGACTAGAGTTGGGCAAAATCGTTCCTTTGGTGGAATTGTTCCGACCGATCCGAAAGACTAATCGGTCCGGATTTTTTTTGAACAGTGAATGAACGAGGAACGAGAGAATGAATTTTTCCCAGGAGCAGAGTAGTTCCGACAGCCCATTTGTAAAAGGAAAATGAATATAGACACTTTAATGGACAAAATGCGCCATTCGTACCAAAAATCTGCAGAGCCGTTCCCGAGAAAAGTGGATTTTTCCAAAATGGCCAAAAAAATCGTTGCTGGATTTTTCCCAGGAGCAGAGTAGTTCCGACAGCCATTTGTAAAAGGAACATGAAAATAGACACTTTAATGGACAAAATGCACCATTCGTGCTAAAAATCCGCAGAGCCGTTCCCGAGAAAAGTGGGTTTTTCCAAAATGGCCAAAAAAATCGTTGCTGGATTGTTCCCAGGAGCAGAGTAGTTCCGACAGCCCATTTGTAAAAGGAAAATGAAAATAGACACTTTAATGGACAAAATGCGCCATTCGTGCCAAAAATCTGCAGAGCCGTTCCCGAGAAAAGTGGGTTTTTCCAAAATGGCCAAAAAAGTCGTTGCTGGATTTTTCCCAGGAGCAGAGTAGTTCCGACAGCCCATTTGTAAAAGGAACATGAAAATAGACACTTTAATGGACAAAATGCGCCATTCGTGCCAAAAATCTGCAAAGCCGTTCCCGAGAAAAGTGGGTTTTTCCAAAATGGCCAAAAAAATCGTTGCTAGATTTTTCCCAGGAGCAGAGTAGTTCCGACAGCCCATTGGTAAAAGGAACATGAAAATAGACACTTTAATGGACAAAATGCGCCATTCGTGCCAAAAATCTGCAGAGCCGTTCCCGAGAAAAGTCGGTTTTTCCAAAATGGCCAAAAAAATCGTTGCTGGATTGTTCCCAGGAGCAGAGTATTTTCGACAGCCCATTTGTAAAAGGAAAATGAAAATAGACACTTTAATGGACAAAATGCGCCATTCGTGCCAAAAATCTGCAGAGCCGTTCCCGAGAAAAGTGGGTTTTTCCAAAATGGCCAAAAAAAATCGTTGCTGGATTTTTCCCAGGAGCAGATTTTTGGCACGAATGGCGCATTTTTACAAATGAGCTGTTGGAACTACTCTGCTCCTGGAAAAAATCCAGCAACGATTTTTTTGGCCATTTTGGAAAAATCCACTTTTCTCGGGAACGGCTCTGCGGATTTTTAGCACGAATGGCGCATTTTGTCCATTAAAGTGTCTATTTTCATGTTCGGAACCACTATGCTCGTGGGAAAAATCCAGCAACGATTTTAGTTCCTTAAAACCAAGTCACATAATGTGAAAATACCCATAAATTTCCCCCAGTTTTTCCCGGTTTCTTATTTCCAAAAAGACGCTATTTCTTGGACGCTATCTTAGCGCGCTTATGCATTTGAACAGTTTAACTTCCTGTGTGCGTTGAAATTTGTTTTTACTTTTATTAAAAATGAAGAGTTTAAAAGATATGTATTTAAGTATCCAAAATTTGAATAAAATTCATTTCAATATTATTCAAATAAAAAAAATCAAATAGTTTTATTTAAGAAAAAATTTAAAAAATGAATTCAATCAAAATGTTATTTCTTGAATAGAAATTATTTCCCAAAAATAAAAGAAATATTTTCAGGGAGAGCCAGGGAGTTCTATAGAGGAACTTTTGTGCGGACTAGAGTTGGGCAAAATCGTTCCTTTGGTGGAATTGTTCCGACCGATCCGAAAGACTAATCGGTCCGGATTTTTTTTGAACAGTGAATGAACGAGGAACGAGAGAATGAATTTTTCCCAGGAGCAGAGTAGTTCCGACAGCCCATTTGTAAAAGGAAAATGAATATAGACACTTTAATGGACAAAATGCGCCATTCGTACCAAAAATCTGCAGAGCCGTTCCCGAGAAAAGTGGATTTTTCCAAAATGGCCAAAAAAATCGTTGCTGGATTTTTCCCAGGAGCAGAGTAGTTCCGACAGCCATTTGTAAAAGGAACATGAAAATAGACACTTTAATGGACAAAATGCACCATTCGTGCTAAAAATCCGCAGAGCCGTTCCCGAGAAAAGTGGGTTTTTCCAAAATGGCCAAAAAAATCGTTGCTGGATTGTTCCCAGGAGCAGAGTAGTTCCGACAGCCCATTTGTAAAAGGAAAATGAAAATAGACACTTTAATGGACAAAATGCGCCATTCGTGCCAAAAATCTGCAGAGCCGTTCCCGAGAAAAGTGGGTTTTTCCAAAATGGCCAAAAAAGTCGTTGCTGGATTTTTCCCAGGAGCAGAGTAGTTCCGACAGCCCATTTGTAAAAGGAACATGAAAATAGACACTTTAATGGACAAAATGCGCCATTCGTGCCAAAAATCTGCAAAGCCGTTCCCGAGAAAAGTGGGTTTTTCCAAAATGGCCAAAAAAATCGTTGCTAGATTTTTCCCAGGAGCAGAGTAGTTCCGACAGCCCATTGGTAAAAGGAACATGAAAATAGACACTTTAATGGACAAAATGCGCCATTCGTGCCAAAAATCTGCAGAGCCGTTCCCGAGAAAAGTCGGTTTTTCCAAAATGGCCAAAAAAATCGTTGCTGGATTGTTCCCAGGAGCAGAGTATTTTCGACAGCCCATTTGTAAAAGGAAAATGAAAATAGACACTTTAATGGACAAAATGCGCCATTCGTGCCAAAAATCTGCAGAGCCGTTCCCGAGAAAAGTGGGTTTTTCCAAAATGGCCAAAAAAAATCGTTGCTGGATTTTTCCCAGGAGCAGATTTTTGGCACGAATGGCGCATTTTTACAAATGAGCTGTTGGAACTACTCTGCTCCTGGAAAAAATCCAGCAACGATTTTTTTGGCCATTTTGGAAAAATCCACTTTTCTCGGGAACGGCTCTGCGGATTTTTAGCACGAATGGCGCATTTTGTCCATTAAAGTGTCTATTTTCATGTTCGGAACCACTATGCTCGTGGGAAAAATCCAGCAACGATTTTAGTTCCTTAAAACCAAGTCACATAATGTGAAAATACCCATAAATTTCCCCCAGTTTTTCCCGGTTTCTTATTTCCAAAAAGACGCTATTTCTTGGACGCTATCTTAGCGCGCTTATGCATTTGAACAGTTTAACTTCCTGTGTGCGTTGAAATTTGTTTTTACTTTTATTAAAAATGAAGAGTTTAAAAGATATGTATTTAAGTATCCAAAATTTGAATAAAATTCATTTCAATATTATTCAAATAAAAAAAATCAAATAGTTTTATTTAAGAAAAAATTTAAAAAATGAATTCAATCAAAATGTTATTTCTTGAATAGAAATTATTTCCCAAAAATAAAAGAAATATTTTCAGGGAGAGCCAGGGAGTTCTATAGAGGAACTTTTGTGCGGACTAGAGTTGGGCAAAATCGTTCCTTTTGTGGAATTGTTCCGACCGATCCGAAAGACTAATCAGTCCGGATTTTTTTGAACAGTGAATGAACGAGGAACGAGAGAATGAATTTTTCCCAGGAGCAGAGTAGTTCCGACAGCCCATTTGTAAAAGGAAAATGAATATAGACACTTTAATGGACAAAATGCGCCATTCGTACCAAAAATCTGCAGAGCCGTTCCCGAGAAAAGTGGATTTTTCCAAAATGGCCAAAAAAATCGTTGCTGGATTTTTCCCAGGAGCAGAGTAGTTCCGACAGCCATTTGTAAAAGGAACATGAAAATAGACACTTTAATGGACAAAATGCACCATTCGTGCTAAAAATCCGCAGAGCCGTTCCCGAGAAAAGTGGGTTTTTCCAAAATGGCCAAAAAAATCGTTGCTGGATTGTTCCCAGGAGCAGAGTAGTTCCGACAGCCCATTTGTAAAAGGAAAATGAAAATAGACACTTTAATGGACAAAATGCGCCATTCGTGCCAAAAATCTGCAGAGCCGTTCCCGAGAAAAGTGGGTTTTTCCAAAATGGCCAAAAAATCGTTGCTGGATTTTTCCCAGGAGCAGAGTAGTTCCGACAGCCCATTTGCAAACGGAACCTGAAAAAAGATACTTTGATGGACAAAATGCGCCATTCGTGCCAAAAATCTGCAGAGCCGTTCCCGAGAAAAGTGGGTTTTTCCAAAATGGCCAAAAAAATCGTTGCTGGATTTTTCCCAGGAGCAGAGTAGTTCCGACAGCCCATTTGCAAAAGGAACGTGAAAATAGACACTTTGATGGACAAAATGCGCCATTCGTGCCAAAAATCTGCAGAGCCGTTCCCGAGAAAAGTGGATTTTTCCAAAATGGCAAAAAAAAATTGTTGCTGGAGTTTTCCCAGGAGCAGCGTAGTTCCGACAGCCTACTTGTAAAAGAAACATGAAAATAGACACTTTAATGGACAAAATGCGTCATTCGTGCCAAAAATCTGCAGAGCCGTTCCCGAGAAAAGTGGGTTTTTCCAAAATGGCCAAAAAAATCGTTGCTGGATTGTTCCCAGGAGCAGAGTAGTTTCGACAGCCCATTTGTAAAAGGAAAATGAAAATAGACACTTTAATGGACAAAATGCGCCATTCGTGCCAAAAATCTGCAGAGCCGTTCCCGAGAAAAGTGGGGTTTTCCAAAATGGCCAAAAAAATCGTTGCTGGATTTTTCCCAGGAGCAGAGTAGTTCCGACAGCCCATTTGCAAAAGGAACCTGAAAAAAGACACTTTGATGGAAAAAATGCGCCATTCGTGCCAAAAATCTGCAGAGCCGTTCCCGAGAAAAGTGGGTTTTTCCAAAATGGCAAAAAAAATCGTTGCTGGATTGTTCCCAGGAGCAGAGTAGTTCCGACAGCCCATTTGTAAAAGGAAAATGAAAATAGACACTTTAATGGACAAAATGCGCCATTCGTGCCAAAAATCTGCAGAGCCGTACCCGAGAAAAGTGGGTTTTCCCAAAATGGCCAAAAAAATCGTTGCTGGATTTTTCCCAGGAGCAGAGTAGTTCCGACAGCCCATTTGCAAAAGGAACATGAAAATAGACACTTTGATGGACAAAATGCGCCATTCGTGCCAAAATTCTGCAGAGCCGTTCCCGAGAAAAGTGGGTGTTTCCAAAATGGCCAAAAAAGTCGTTGCTGGATTTTTCCCAGGAGCAGAGTAGTTCCGACAGCCCATTTGTAAAAGGAACATGAAAATAGACACTTTAATGGACACTTAAGGCAGAAAAATGTCATGTTTCTACTTTATTCTGAAAATCAAGATTGTTTGCTCTTACAAAACGGTCAGAGGAAACCTACCGTCTTCCTTTCATACGAGCCAGAATGAACTCACTTGTGTGGCAGCTTAACTCTACCACCATCTCTGCCGTACTGGCAACTTTGTATTTCCGGGCACGGCTATAGCTCGCGGCCATGGGCGGTGGTACGTTACAGAGATGGCTGAAAGACATGATCAGATTCTGTTGTGCCAGTGCTAAAACTACACGGCTTAAACTGGACAGTAGCGTCTAGGTGTTTTGGGCTACTGTTACCAACCCCTGTACCTTTGTAGCGTCTAACGGGTTCTGCTACCCCATATACAAACCTCCTCCACAATACCTTACCGTACGGTTATACTAGTCTTCAATCAGAACGCATTTTAGTTTTCATACTTCAATCGTGTGCATATATTTTCAAAAATAAATTCTTAAAATAGGTATTTAATCTTAAGCCCGAGGCTAACAATTTGTTTTTATTTTTTTTCTAGTCCCTGTGTTCGAACGATTTTACAATCTCTACCTAAACTTATATTTTACTATTCTCTCTGGGTTACCTGGAGCCAATTGATTTTAAAACTTGTATTCTAAATATCAAAAATGTTCACATAAAAAAATACAATATAAAATGTTTGGTACATATTGGTTAGTAATAACAACTTATAAAATATTTGATGTTTCCGAATTTTGATTGTGCATTTATAAGGATTTCAGCCCGAGACTACCATTCATTGGTGGCAACTCTCCACCAGTCATGTGAATTCTTTTATAAATACACTGCCAAATTGCGTACCATAGTCAGAAGGGATAATCTTCACACTATTTAGTTATTTATTTCTTTTCTTCGCACACTATATAATAGATTTACAGAAGGTTGTCCCTTTTGCTTACCGCCTGATAACTGGAATTTGGAAAAATCTGTATGCTTTTAAAAATAGCACGTTCAAAACTATTTCACCGAACACGCACGAAGATTATGAGACTGCGTTTATCTCAAATTTACGTATCGACCTAATGTTTAAATCAACGGGCTTAATTTAGAGTTTTATGTACCGAAAGTGATTTGTGACTAAACTGAATTTACTTTTAGAATTTAAACATCCGAAAAATTTTTGCAATGAATTGAATTTTATTCAACTTTTTAAAAACAACCACAAAAGTTTTGCAAATATTGCGATTTAAATTTAAATTCTAAAAACCGCACTGAATTTTATTGAAAACGAAATTTCCCGAACTGATTGACCGACGGACTACTAGCGTTTGCTTTAAATTTCGAAATTTTAATTTAAAATCCGTTTTGTTTACTTGTTGCACTTTCCGAGGTAGGCAGAAAAAAAGCTTGGTGCGCACTGTATTGATTAAATTTTCTAAATAAACGTTGGCTTTGATTTTATTACCAAAGCAATAAAATAATTTGAATTCCGAGAGACGCAAGCAATTAAATTTTGATAGAAAAAGTAAATATACTAAAAATTGATGCCGAATATAGAATTTTAACGATCAAAGTGGAAGTTAAAATTTGGAACCGAACGAAAGTTGAATTTAAAACTACCGGGCTATTTTGTTGCTCTAGATCGACCGTCTCCAAACGTCCTGTACCTGGCGACCGCCCAAAACGGCCATGGTCAAATCAAAAATATAAAGTTTTCTCAACTTTAATAAAAAGAATACAAAATGTATATAAAGTTTTCTTCAACTTTATTTTCAAAATGCAGAATGCAGCGACTTTGTTGTACGGGCTGGACACACACGAGGGTGGCTAAAAATGCTACGGTTTTCTACGGTACTTATCTGTTATCGCTGGGGAAATGAGGTTATGCTTCATAGGTGTTGTGTACGGGTAGTGATCCTCAGTCACAAAGTAGGACAGAGGGGTCAATTTTGACGTTTCCAAAATGAAAAAATCAGCTTTTTGCCTAGCGTAAATAATTGAAAAGGAACAGCTATATCATGTACGAACAAGGGAAACAAGCAACAAGAAAAACAAAAACTATAAAAATGTAATTCAATGTGAAAAAGTGTTTAATTATTAAAAAACAGCGCAAATATAATTGTTTTATGAAGTAAAAAATTAATAAAACATTTAAAGTGTGTTTATGTGATATTGTAAACTTTAATTGCTAATAAAAGCGTAAATGAAGCGTGCGTGGGTTTGTGCATGGATATGCATATGTACATATGTATGTGTGTTTTGTTTAGTTGCAAAAGTGTTTGAAAGTTGAGAAAAAGCTATTAAATACATAAAAAGCTAATAAAATATTTATAAAATGTGAAATTTTAATTTTCTTGTATATAAAACAATAAATGTATCTCTTATTATTTAAAAAATTTAATTTTACTTTTATTTCGGCAGAAAATGAGTATGAAAGCTAATATACAAAAATTTTTGTTCCCTTTTGTTAACGTACTTCGTTAGAACTGCATACAATATCTTCTCTCTCGTGTCTCGTCTGGTTAGACTGTGCCTCAGTTGTCGACGGCTATTGATGAAACAGGTGCTGATGGTGATATTGTCATGAGGTTTGATGTTGGCGAGCAGGTGCCATTCAGCTGGAGTGAATGTGCCGTTGTGGTGCCAATCCTACCGATGCTTACTGATGTTGTAAAGGTGTCGTGGCTGAGTTACACGCTGACTTGCTGAGGGTATGTATGTGGTTGAAATTTTTGCCGTAGTGATTAGGTATTTTACTTGTCCAAAGACAAATGCTGATGGCTACTGGTGACTGATTATTGATTCCCCGATGATTTGCAGCCCTCTTATTGTGGATGCAGGCGGTGTCAAAATGCCTCGAGTGTATATGGGTTTCTGTCCCTTAACACGTTGGTGATTTGCACCCGATTTGCAAGCTTGAGCAACCGTCCGGGTACTCCTTTGCCCTCTTACTACAGGTGTTGCCGTGTCAGTTCTTTTTTTCTTCTTTGTCACTGTTTTGGCAACATGGAACTTGCACGCTTGTAGCTGACTTATTATTTTTCTTACCGGTTGCATACGGGTATGTTTTTGGTGGTTCTATTGTTGCGTTATTGGCCCCTGGTGTTGCTTCGGCATAATTTTTCCTACCGGACTAGGCCGTAGATTCATGTGACTCTGTGTCAACGCGTGCGTTGAGCTGCTGTTTGAGGTTACTCTGTCTGCTGGTCCCTTCTTCAGCCGCCACATCCAGGCCGTGATCACGGGGTTTCTTGACTTCTTTATTTTATTACTCCACAGCTTAGGGATGCGGACAACCTCTACTGCAAGAAACTTTAGACCAGGGCTTGAACTATGACGGTAATAGCAACAGCTGTAGAGATTAAATTTAGCTTACAATTTTGCCCACTTTTAGAATAATCCTGCTTGTCACAACCATCATACTCTACGTACCTTTTTATATCAGTTTTTCTCGCGTACACAATCGGTTTCTTCTGATGTTTCAGGACACAAAAAATTTCACGACTTACTTGACCGAGCTTCACAATCCAACAAGACGGAAATAAAGATCTTTCTTCACCAAAATGGTTGCCTTTCATCCAACTTCGCGCACATGGTTGATCGATCTATTAGTAGCCCTTGTTAATTATACCGCTTTTCTTTCGCTTTCACTATCCGGCAACATCGAATTGTTTGGTTTCGCAGGGCTGTGTTTCTAACGCCGAATAGTGACAGCTCGCTAAACCGAATGGTACAAGAACTAGTCTTTCATTTGTTAACTTATATGTTAACTTTTCTCAAATTGTCGAACTTGAGCCGCATAAGTCCGCGCAGTGTGTACAATTTATAAATACTAAAATCAGAAAATGTATCATAGAAGCAAGAAATAGTTGTTTACAATGTTTATATGATATCCATAGTCATATACCTGTTGGACAATTCGAAACGTTCGAAATTGCACTTTTTTTCAATTAATAGAACTTTTACTTGAACAATATGTGGTAACTCTGAAAAAATATTTGTTTTTTGATATAATAAAATATGCTATCTCAAGAGAACTCGCAAACATGTGCAAAATATAAAACTTTTTGCATATGTATAAAGTAGTATGAATCTTGGTATGTAACTCAAATACCACGCGTTACGTGGCAACGCTTTTCTTACTTTTCGAAATTTTAACGCTTTAAAGCCCGGGACACATAGAATCCGTCGTACGTTATACGTCGCCTTTTTCAACTGACAACTAAGTTGAAATACATGTTTTCTTATGAGCTTAGTCACATTCGGTACGTTTCCGTCAACGCAAAGTACTAAAGTTGGCCAACTTTTAAGGCCGGGACACATAGAATCCGTCGTACGTTATACGTCGCCTTTTTCAACTGACAACTAAGTTGAAATACATGTTTTCTTATGAGCTTAGTCACATTCGGTACGTTTCCGTCAACGCAAAGTACTAAAGTTGGCCAACTTTTAACTTTCAACGTACGTCGAGTACTTTGACAGCTATCAGTTGGTTTTTTGCTTTGTTTCGATTCAGTTTTTTCTGTTGTTTGGCACCAAAAATTAAATAAAACAATAAAAACAAATAAAATAAATAAATAAAATCAAATCAAATTTATCTGCAGAAACATGCGAAGAAAAAACAGTTGTTTTAATATCCGTCAACAAAGTACTCATTGTGTCAACCTGCTCCGTCGTTACGTTAATGTCAGTTGAAAAAGGCGACGTATAACGTACGACGGATTCTATGTGCCCCGGCCTTAAGAATGGCAAGTTACACATCACGCTTTAGATGCGCTTCTGCTTATACAATTTCAAGCCTTTGCCGGCTATATTTTGTCTTGCCTTTAAGTTTTATTTTTCTTTATATATTTAATGCAGTTTTTATCTATTTTTTAATAAAAAAATTAATTTCTAATAATTTATTTCCATTAAACAAACATTTTAGCATATGAATCTGGCAGCAGTACCTGTCATTTTGTATACGACGCGTTAAAGTTGAAGAATGTTCAACTTTTTGCGAGTTACGCGCGTCGCAAACTTCGCTTTGTATCTTGCCTTATGGAAACACACTATTTCAACTTTTTTGACAGAAGTCTGTAACGCATTAGCGTATTTAACGCATGCTATGTACATTCACCTTTATGGAAGGTACATTGTTTATTTTTACAATATTAAGCAAAATAACTAGTTTTTTCGCTCTCCTGAGAAATTAGCTTTTTTGAGTTGACGTTTATTGAATATAGGATCTCGATATGTATTTATATGTGTTTAAGTGTATTGCCCCAACCCTTATAAAATTGTAGACGAGGGTCACTAAAATGTACTAATGAATCTTTGGTTCAAATGTCTCCATTTGGTAGTAAAAGAACTAACTCGTCAGTAGTGCTAAAGCCTATTGGTAGATTTTCAATGGCAAGCCTATGTTATATGTCAATAGGCGATTACATTGGCTGGGGTACACCTGGTCAGTAGTAGTATTTACAATGTTGCTAGTAAATCACTACAATTTCACTATCGGCATCGAGCGAGGAAATATCAATATTGTAGACTAGAGCCCCTAAAATTTACTAGTGAATCTTTGGTCCCAAAAAACTACTTAGTCAGTAGTGCTACGGTCTACTGGTGGATTTTCAATGACAAGCTAATGTTAAATGTCAATAGATGATTACATTGGCTGTAGTACACCTGGTCAGTAGAACTACTGACAATGTCACTAGTAAACCACTACAATTTCACTATGCGCATTTCCTGCAGGGTGGTTACAGCTTGATATGTTGACATTTTCAACATAACGACAACATAATAATCGAAATTTCGATCTCGGCTGATTGGGCCCCTTATAAATTTATTCAGTCGATCTAAAAAGTGGTATAAATTAGGTTTTAATCTAATCGAACACATCTAGGGAGTGAGATCAGAATTTGAATGTATTTTTTCACCATATGCTTATAAATTCTTATTTTTTATAATATATGTTTTTTTTGTTTTTTATGTACATAAATGTTGTTTTTTATTCTGTTCATAGCTCTAATAAGTGAATGGAATGAAAAATAAAAATATTTTTATTTCAGTTTTATTTTCGGTTAGAAATAATAACAATTCAAATAATTATTTATTATATGAAAGTTCATCATAAGCTGTCTTCGTTTGCTCGAAATTCTTACTACTTTTACTACAACTGGAAAAATTTGTTTACTTTTTGTATTAAAAAATTCCAGCTGTAGTAAAAATAGTAAATTGTAGTAAGTAAACGAAGAGACATATAGTTTATTCATATTAAAACGATTGAAATTTTCATAAATTTATACATTACTCAAAAAAATTTTTGATATATGACATCAATTTACCATACTCTAATTGAAATTTTGTACATATTTTTAAACCAAAAGAAATTTTAATGTATTTAAGTATCCAAAATTTGAATAAAATTCATTTCAATATTATTCAAATAAAAAAAATCAAATAGTTTTATTTAAGAAAAAATTTAAAAAATGAATTCAATCAAAATGTTATTTCTTGAATAGAAATTATTTCCCAAAAATAAAAGAAATATTTTCAGGGAGAGCCAGGGAGTTCTATAGAGGAACTTTTGTGCGGACTAGAGTTGGGCAAAATCGTTCCTTTTGTGGAATTGTTCCGACCGATCCGAAAGACTAATCAGTCCGGATTTTTTGTTTGAACAGTGAATGAACGAGGAACGAGAGAATGAATTTTTCCCAGGAGCAGAGTAGTTCCGACAGCCCATTTGTAAAAGGAAAATGAATATAGACACTTTAATGGACAAAATGCGCCATTAGTACCAAAAATCTGCAGAGGCGTTCCCGAGAAAAGTGGAATTTTCCAAAATGGCCAAAAAATCGTTGCTGGATTTTTCCCAGGAGCAGAGTAGTTCTGACAGCCATTTGTAAAAGGAACATGAAAATAGACACTTTAATGGACAAAATGCACCATTCGTGCTACAAATCCGCAGAGCCGTTCCCGAGAAAAGTGGGTTTTTCCAAAATGGCCAAAAAAAAAATCGTTGCTGGATTGTTCCCAGGAGCAGAGTAGTTCCGACAGCCCATTTGTAAAAGGAAAATGAAAATAGACACTTTAATGGACAAAAAGCGCCATTCGTGCCAAAAATCTGCAGAACCGTTCCCGAGAAAAGTGGGTTTTTCCAAAATGGCCAAAAAATCGTTGCTGGATTTTTCCCAGGAGCAGAGTAGTTCCGACAGCCCATTTGCAAAAGGAACCTGAAAAAAGACACTTTGATGGACAAAATGCGCCATTCGTGCCAAAAATCTGCAGAGCCGTTCCCGAGAAAAGTGGGATTTTCCAAAATGGCCAAAAAAATCGTTGCTGGATTTTTCCCAGGAGCAGAGTAGTTCCGACAGCCCATTTGCAAAAGGAACGTGAAAATAGACACTTTGATGGACAAAATGCGCCATTCGTGCCAAAAATCTGCAGAGCCGTTCCCGAGAAAAGTGGATTTTTCCAAAATGGCCAAAAAAATCGTTGCTGGATTTTTCCCAGGAGCAGAGTAGTTCCGACAGCCCATTTGTAAAAGGAACATGAAAATAGACACTTTAATGGACAAAATGCACCATTCGTGCTAAAAATCCGCAGAGCCGTTCCCGAGAAAAGTGGGTTTTTCCAAAATGGCCAAAAAATCGTTGCTGGAGTTTTCCCAGGAGCAGAGTAGTTCCGACAGCCCACTTGTAAAAGGAACATGAAAATAGACACTTTAATGGACAAAATGCGCCATTCGTGCCAAAGATCTGCAGAGCCGTTCCCGAGAAAAGTGGGTTTTTCCAAAATGGCCAAAAAAATCGTTGCTGGATTGTTCCCAGGAGCAGAGTAGTTTCGACAGCCCATTTGTAAAAGGAAAATGAAAATAGACACTTTAATGGACAAAATGCGCCATTCGTGCCAAAAATCTGCAGAGCCGTTCCCGAGAAAAGTGGGTTTTTCCAAAATGGCCAAAAAAAATCGTTGCTGGATTTTTCCCAGGAGCAGATTTTTGGCACGAATGGCGCATTTTGGCCATTAAATTGTCTATTTTCATTTTCCTTTTACAAATGAGCTGTTGGAACTACTCTGCTCCTGGAAAAAATCCAGCAACGATTTTTTTGGCCATTTTGGAAAAATCCACTTTTCTCGGGAACGGCTCTGCGGATTTTTAGCACGAATGGCGCATTTTGTCCATTAAAGTGTCTATTTTCATGTTCGGAACCACTATGCTCGTGGGAAAAATCCAGCAACGATTTTAGTTCCTTAAAACCAAGTCACATAATGTGAAAATACCCATAAATTTCCCCCAGTTTTTCCCGGTTTCTTATTTCCAAAAAGACGCTATTTCTTGGACGCTATCTTAGCGCGCTTATGCATTTGAACAGTTTAACTTCCTGTGTGCGTTGAAATTTGTTTTTACTTTTATTAAAAATGAAGAGTTTAAAAGATATGTATTTAAGTATCCAAAATTTGAATAAAATTCATTTCAATATTATTCAAATAAAAAAAATCAAATAGTTTTATTTAAGAAAAAATTTAAAAAATGAATTCAATCAAAATGTTATTTCTTGAATAGAAATTATTTCCCAAAAATAAAAGAAATATTTTCAGGGAGAGCCAGGGAGTTCTATAGAGGAACTTTTGTGCGGACTAGAGTTGGGCAAAATCGTTCCTTTGGTGGAATTGTTCCGACCGATCCGAAAGACTAATCGGTCCGGATTTTTTTTGAACAGTGAATGAACGAGGAAGAGAGAATGAATTTTTCCCAGGAGCAGAGTAGTTCCGACAGCCCATTTGTAAAAGGAAAATGAATATAGACACTTTAATGGACAAAATGCGCCATTCGTACCAAAAATCTGCAGAGCCGTTCCCGAGAAAAGTGGATTTTTCCAAAATGGCCAAAAAAATCGTTGCTGGATTTTTCCCAGGAGCAGAGTAGTTCCGACAGCCATTTGTAAAAGGAACATGAAAATAGACACTTTAATGGACAAAATGCACCATTCGTGCTAAAAATCCGCAGAGCCGTTCCCGAGAAAAGTGGGTTTTTCCAAAATGGCCAAAAAAATCGTTGCTGGATTGTTCCCAGGAGCAGAGTAGTTCCGACAGCCCATTTGTAAAAGGAAAATGAAAATAGACACTTTAATGGACAAAATGCGCCATTCGTGCCAAAAATCTGCAGAGCCGTTCCCGAGAAAAGTGGGTTTTTCCAAAATGGCCAAAAAAGTCGTTGCTGGATTTTTCCCAGGAGCAGAGTAGTTCCGACAGCCCATTTGTAAAAGGAACATGAAAATAGACACTTTAATGGACAAAATGCGCCATTCGTGCCAAAAATCTGCAAAGCCGTTCCCGAGAAAAGTGGGTTTTTCCAAAATGGCCAAAAAAATCGTTGCTAGATTTTTCCCAGGAGCAGAGTAGTTCCGACAGCCCATTGGTAAAAGGAACATGAAAATAGACACTTTAATGGACAAAATGCGCCATTCGTGCCAAAAATCTGCAGAGCCGTTCCCGAGAAAAGTCGGTTTTTCCAAAATGGCCAAAAAAATCGTTGCTGGATTGTTCCCAGGAGCAGAGTATTTTCGACAGCCCATTTGTAAAAGGAAAATGAAAATAGACACTTTAATGGACAAAATGCGCCATTCGTGCCAAAAATCTGCAGAGCCGTTCCCGAGAAAAGTGGGTTTTTCCAAAATGGCCAAAAAAAATCGTTGCTGGATTTTTCCCAGGAGCAGATTTTTGGCACGAATGGCGCATTTTGGCCATTAAATTGTCTATTTTCATTTTCCTTTTACAAATGAGCTGTTGGAACTACTCTGCTCCTGGAAAAAATCCAGCAACGATTTTTTTGGCCATTTTGGAAAAATCCACTTTTCTCGGGAACGGCTCTGCGGATTTTTAGCACGAATGGCGCATTTTGTCCATTAAAGTGTCTATTTTCATGTTCGGAACCACTATGCTCGTGGGAAAAATCCAGCAACGATTTTAGTTCCTTAAAACCAAGTCACATAATGTGAAAATACCCATAAATTTCCCCCAGTTTTTCCCGGTTTCTTATTTCCAAAAAGACGCTATTTCTTGGACGCTATCTTAGCGCGCTTATGCATTTGAACAGTTTAACTTCCTGTGTGCGTTGAAATTTGTTTTTACTTTTATTAAAAATGAAGAGTTTAAAAGATATGTATTTAAGTATCCAAAATTTGAATAAAATTCATTTCAATATTATTCAAATAAAAAAAATCAAATAGTTTTATTTAAGAAAAAATTTAAAAAATGAATTCAATCAAAATGTTATTTCTTGAATAGAAATTATTTCCCAAAAATAAAAGAAATATTTTCAGGGAGAGCCAGGGAGTTCTATAGAGGAACTTTTGTGCGGACTAGAGTTGGGCAAAATCGTTCCTTTGGTGGAATTGTTCCGACCGATCCGAAAGACTAATCGGTCCGGATTTTTTTTGAACAGTGAATGAACGAGGAAGAGAGAATGAATTTTTCCCAGGAGCAGAGTAGTTCCGACAGCCCATTTGTAAAAGGAAAATGAATATAGACACTTTAATGGACAAAATGCGCCATTCGTACCAAAAATCTGCAGAGCCGTTCCCGAGAAAAGTGGATTTTTCCAAAATGGCCAAAAAAATCGTTGCTGGATTTTTCCCAGGAGCAGAGTAGTTCCGACAGCCATTTGTAAAAGGAACATGAAAATAGACACTTTAATGGACAAAATGCACCATTCGTGCTAAAAATCCGCAGAGCCGTTCCCGAGAAAAGTGGGTTTTTCCAAAATGGCCAAAAAAATCGTTGCTGGATTGTTCCCAGGAGCAGAGTAGTTCCGACAGCCCATTTGTAAAAGGAAAATGAAAATAGACACTTTAATGGACAAAATGCGCCATTCGTGCCAAAAATCTGCAGAGCCGTTCCCGAGAAAAGTGGGTTTTTCCAAAATGGCCAAAAAAGTCGTTGCTGGATTTTTCCCAGGAGCAGAGTAGTTCCGACAGCCCATTTGTAAAAGGAACATGAAAATAGACACTTTAATGGACAAAATGCGCCATTCGTGCCAAAAATCTGCAAAGCCGTTCCCGAGAAAAGTGGGTTTTTCCAAAATGGCCAAAAAAATCGTTGCTAGATTTTTCCCAGGAGCAGAGTAGTTCCGACAGCCCATTGGTAAAAGGAACATGAAAATAGACACTTTAATGGACAAAATGCGCCATTCGTGCCAAAAATCTGCAGAGCCGTTCCCGAGAAAAGTCGGTTTTTCCAAAATGGCCAAAAAAATCGTTGCTGGATTGTTCCCAGGAGCAGAGTATTTTCGACAGCCCATTTGTAAAAGGAAAATGAAAATAGACACTTTAATGGACAAAATGCGCCATTCGTGCCAAAAATCTGCAGAGCCGTTCCCGAGAAAAGTGGGTTTTTCCAAAATGGCCAAAAAAAATCGTTGCTGGATTTTTCCCAGGAGCAGATTTTTGGCACGAATGGCGCATTTTTACAAATGAGCTGTTGGAACTACTCTGCTCCTGGAAAAAATCCAGCAACGATTTTTTTGGCCATTTTGGAAAAATCCACTTTTCTCGGGAACGGCTCTGCGGATTTTTAGCACGAATGGCGCATTTTGTCCATTAAAGTGTCTATTTTCATGTTCGGAACCACTATGCTCGTGGGAAAAATCCAGCAACGATTTTAGTTCCTTAAAACCAAGTCACATAATGTGAAAATACCCATAAATTTCCCCCAGTTTTTCCCGGTTTCTTATTTCCAAAAAGACGCTATTTCTTCGACGCTATCTTAGCGCACTTATGCATTTGAACAGTTTAACTTCCTGTGTGCGTTGAAATTTGTTTTTACTTTTATTAAAAATGAAGAGTTTAAAAGATATGTATTTAAGTATCCAAAATTTGAATAAAATTCATTTCAATATTATTCAAATAAAAAAAATCAAATAGTTTTATTTAAGAAAAAATTTAAAAAATGAATTCAATCAAAATGTTATTTCTTGAATAGAAATTATTTCCCAAAAATAAAAGAAATATTTTCAGGGAGAGCCAGGGAGTTCTATAGAGGAACTTTTGTGCGGACTAGAGTTGGGCAAAATCGTTCCTTTTGTGGAATTGTTCCGACCGATCCGAAAGACTAATCAGTCCGGATTTTTTTTGAACAGTGAATGAACGAGGAACGAGAGAATGAATTTTTCCCAGGAGCAGAGTAGTTCCGACAGCCCATTTGTAAAAGGAAAATGAATATAGACACTTTAATGGACAAAATGCGCCATTCGTGCCAAAAATCTGCAGAGCCGTTCCCGAGAAAAGTGGGTTTTTCCAAAATGGCCAAAAAAATCGTTGCTGGATTTTTCCCAGGAGCAGAGTAGTTCCGACAGCCCATTTGCAAAAGGAACGTGAAAATAGACACTTTGATGGACAAAATGCGCCATTCGTGCCAAAAATCTGCAGAGCCGTTCCCGAGAAAAGTGGATTTTTCCAAAATGGCAAAAAAAAATTGTTGCTGGAGTTTTCCCAGGAGCAGCGTAGTTCCGACAGCCTACTTGTAAAAGAAACATGAAAATAGACACTTTAATGGACAAAATGCGTCATTCGTGCCAAAAATCTGCAGAGCCGTTCCCGAGAAAAGTGGGTTTTTCCAAAATGGCCAAAAAAATCGTTGCTGGATTGTTCCCAGGAGCAGAGTAGTTTCGACAGCCCATTTGTAAAAGGAAAATGAAAATAGACACTTTAATGGACAAAATGCGCCATTCGTGCCAAAAATCTGCAGAGCCGTTCCCGAGAAAAGTGGGTTTTTCCAAAATGGCCAAGAAAATCGTTGCTGGATTTTTCCCAGGAGCAGAGTAGTTCCGACAGCCCATTTGCAAAAGGAACCTGAAAAAAGACACTTTGATGGAAAAAATGCGCCATTCGTGCCAAAAATCTGCAGAGCCGTTCCCGAGAAAAGTGGGTTTTTCCAAAATGGCCAAAAAAATCGTTGCTGGAGTTTTCCCAGGAGCAGAGTAGTTCCGACAGCCCACTTGTAAAAGGAACATGAAAATAGACACTTTAATGGACAAAATGCGCCATTCGTACCATAAATCTGCAGAGCCGTTCCCGAGAAAAGTGGGTTTTTCCAAAATGGCAAAAAAAAATCGTTGCTGGATTGTTCCCAGGAGCAGAGTAGTTCCGACAGCCCATTTGTAAAAGGAAAATGAAAATAGACACTTTAATGGACAAAATGCGCCATTCGTGCCAAAAATCTGCAGAGCCGTACCCGAGAAAAGTGGGTTTTCCCAAAATGGCCAAAAAAATCGTTGCTGGATTTTTCCCAGGAGCAGAGTAGTTCCGACAGCCCATTTGCAAAAGGAACATGAAAATAGACACTTTGATGGACAAAATGCGCCATTCGTGCCAAAATTCTGCAGAGCCGTTCCCGAGAAAAGTGGGTTTTTCCAAAATGGCCAAAAAAGTCGTTGCTGGATTTTTCCCAGGAGCAGAGTAGTTCCGACAGCCCATTTGTAAAAGGAACATGAAAATAGACACTTTAATGGACAAAATGCGCCATTCGTGCCAAAAATCTGCAGAGCCGTTCCCGAGAAGTGGGTTTTTCCAAAATGGCAAAAAAAATCGTTGCTGGATTTTTCCCAGGAGCAGAGTAGTTCCGACAGCCCATTTGCAAACGGAACCTGAAAAAAGATACTTTGATGGACAAAATGCGCCATTCGTGCCAAAAATCTGCAGAGCCGTTCCCGAGAAAAGTGGGTTTTTCCAAAATGGCCAAAAAAATCGTTGCTGGATTTTTCCCAGGAGCAGAGTAGTTCCGACAGCCCATTTGCAAAAGGAACGTGAAAATAGACACTTTGATGGACAAAATGCGCCATTCGTGCCAAAAATCTGCAGAGCCGTTCCCGAGAAAAGTGGATTTTTCCAAAATGGCAAAAAAAAATTGTTGCTGGAGTTTTCCCAGGAGCAGCGTAGTTCCGACAGCCTACTTGTAAAAGAAACATGAAAATAGACACTTTAATGGACAAAATGCGTCATTCGTGCCAAAAATCTGCAGAGCCGTTCCCGAGAAAAGTGGGTTTTTCCAAAATGGCCAAAAAAATCGTTGCTGGATTGTTCCCAGGAGCAGAGTAGTTTCGACAGCCCATTTGTAAAAGGAAAATGAAAATAGACACTTTAATGGACAAAATGCGCCATTCGTGCCAAAAATCTGCAGAGCCGTTCCCGAGAAAAGTGGGTTTTTCCAAAATGGCCAAAAAAATCGTTGCTGGATTTTTCCCAGGAGCAGAGTAGTTCCGACAGCCCATTTGCAAAAGGAACCTGAAAAAAGACACTTTGATGGAAAAAATGCGCCATTCGTGCCAAAAATCTGCAGAGCCGTTCCCGAGAAAAGTGGGTTTTTCCAAAATGGCCAAAAAAATCGTTGCTGGAGTTTTCCCAGGAGCAGAGTAGTTCCGACAGCCCACTTGTAAAAGGAACATGAAAATAGACACTTTAATGGACAAAATGCGCCATTCGTACCATAAATCTGCAGAGCCGTTCCCGAGAAAAGTGGGTTTTTCCAAAATGGCAAAAAAAATCGTTGCTGGATTGTTCCCAGGAGCAGAGTAGTTCCGACAGCCCATTTGTAAAAGGAAAATGAAAATAGACACTTTAATGGACAAAATGCGCCATTCGTGCCAAAAATCTGCAGAGCCGTTCCCGAGAAAAGTGGGTTTGTCCAAAATGGCCAAAAAAATCGTTGCTGGATTTTTCCCAGGAGCAGAGTACTTCCGACAGCCCAAAGCATAACATCAATTTGTTTATCCATCATGAAGTATTCTAGTTCGTTTTTATGTTGGCGGATGCCGTTTGCATTCCAGAAACAGATTTTTAAGTTCATGGTTTGTTTAATGCAGCCTGCAATAATGTAGACTGCATTTTCAACACTTCCTGCATCATGCAGGTCATGTTGGTTGTAAAAAAATTTACGGTTTGTATTAAATTTTCTATTGAAGCCTCAAGTCGATCAAAATTGAAACCACTGTTTTCGTTGGCAAGAGGCCGTTTTTGAGCTGGGGGCTGGTTAGACTTCAAAGCATTAGCGTACGAGAACTGGCTGTTTGGTATGTTTTGCGCTATGGGCTGGTTGGCCTTAAAAATGTTGGCGTATGAAGGCCGGCTGGTAGCTGGTTGGCGCAACTGGGGATAATTTGTATTGTCGAAATTAGGTTGAGCATAGGTGTGATTACGTCTGTTAGACAAAGACTGCTTAACATGTACATAGACAGGGCAGCCCCTGTAGTTTGCAGTGTGATTTTGATGGCAATTGCTACACTTTTTCATTTTGGAATCATCTTTTTGCTTATCACAATTGGCAGTGCTGTGTAGTTCACCACAGACGACACAAACGGTGCGCAACTTGTAATATGTTTTGGTGTGGCCATATTCTTGGCAATTTAGACATTGAATGGGCCCTGCTCGCTTGTGTGGTTCCTCTACGGTAACTCGTCGGTGCAGCAAATATCTTAAGCTGTAAATGGGGTGTACTTCATTCCTTTTTAATTTCATATCACCTGGTTCCATTTCCACACGAAATAGTGGTTGGGGAACTCGCTCTCTATTTTTAATGTTAGTAACATTTTTTACTTTAAAATTATTATTTATTAGACCCGCTTTTACCTCTTCTGGATCCACGTATGAATCTATGCCTTTTATCACTACCTGGAGGCCTTTTGCACTTTTCAATTGGTAGGTGTAAAAATTTTTATTTTGTGTTTCAAACTCCGAAACTACTGAATTTTCTGAAAAAAAAAAATAAATTTACATTTAAAAAATTTCATTTCAAATCAATAACAAAAAATTTTAATTCATATCATGAGGAATGTGAATAATTTCATAAAATTCTATTTTTAAACAAAAAGAAAATTTAAGTTTAATTTAATCGTATTGAAAAATTCAAATAAAACAATCATATTGAACAGCTATGATTCTGTTGATATCCTACGCAGAGACCGTATTTTAATACTTCTAAAACCATATTTTTTTTCGTATCAAAAAACAAACACTTGTGATCAAAAAATTATCAGGGGTGTCATACCGTGCAAAAATTATTGGACCACGTGGTCCATTTTAGTTGAAAGGGAGTAGTTACAACATGGTCCTATGTAATGCAGTCATGGACCATGTCATTTACAAACAAGAGTTTGTAGTTAAGCGACAAGTGTTCGCGTTTTAACGATTGCAAATAACATAACCAATCGTTAAAACAAGAACACTTTAGTGCTCCATCAAGTAGTCACATGGACTAGTTTCCAAACTAGCCTCATTTGAAACTACTCCTGGTCCATTGTGGAGTAGTCTATACATGCGTGCATAGAGTAGTCACATTTTTTGCAGGGTAGGAGCCAAGTCGGTTTTGCAGATTGTCTTTTGCGACTACTTGGTGTTAATCTACCTTGCTCGTTTGTTTACTACTTTTAATGCAATATTTTTGTTTGGTATTTATGCTAAAATTTTGTTAAAAATTGTGTTTTAATAAAAACATTTATAGAAAAGAAAATAAGAAATGGGAAATACATTCTATCGTTGTATTATTTATATATACATTTGTGTAATTTTATTGTTTTGTGAAAATATCAAATGAATTTATTGAAAATATAAAAAAATTATTATTTAACTATTAAAAATTTAAATTTCTATAACACCCGTCAGAGAAACAAGCCGCCGCGGCGGCGGCTTAGAAAAAATACTCGGCGGCGGCTTAGAAAAAATACTCGGCGGCGGCTCATAGCCGGCTGACAGCGACTGGTTTTGTATTTCGCGAATATTTTGCGATAAAATGTATATAATCCATTGCACTTTTTACTGTGGAACTTCTTTATTACGAAATTTTATGAAATTTTCTTTTTATAAGTTTTTTTAAACAAATTTTTATATAAAATTTTTCAAACACCTGACGACTTTCACATAATTTGTAATATGTAGTACAAATTTGCATCTAAAAAACAATTAGCCGGCTTTCGGTTTCAAATCCATTTCCAATAAGATTGGTTTCTATGACACCCCTGTATATTTATCCATTTGGATTTTTTTATTTGAAACAAAGCATTTTTATTGATTATTAGGCTAAGGTTCGTAACGTTATATTCAGAAAGAATTGGGTATGATTAATATTCCAAGGAACAATGGAAAAATTAACATCAACTTAATTTTTCAACGTACACAGCAGAACAGAGTAGCGCCACTTTCGGAAGCCGCTACACTTCCATCGTCAGTGTTCCTTGGAATATTAATCATACCCAATTCTTTCTGAATATAACGTTACGAACCTTAGCCTAATAATCAATTTAGATTCACAAAGCAAATACGTTCGAAATAATCATATTAATAAACAATTAGCTACTGGCTTGAGCTTTTCACATGTTTACATGTTCATATATACTTAAGTATAAAATCAAACCAAAAAAGTTTGTCTTGAGTAGAACAAAAATCAGAAAAATGGGAATGAAGAAAAATAAACCGATGGCAACGCTGGGAAAGTGCACTTTAATATCAGCTTGAGAGTGATTTAATTCTCGTATTCAATTTTCGCGAAAAAGTTGTATATATAAGAATTAAAATCACATTCAACAGAGCCACCTGACAAGTGGTGATAGCAAATACACGTGAGCACTGACGATGGAAGTGTAGCGGCTTCCGAAAGTGGCGCTACTCTGTTCTGCTGTGTACGTTGAAAAATTAAGTTGATGTTAATTTTTCCATTGTTCCTTGGAATATTAATCATACCCAATTCTTTCTGAATATAACGTTACGAACCTTAGCCTAATAATCAATTTAGATTCACAAAGCAAATACGTTCGAAATAATCATATTAATAAAGCATTTTTATTTTATTTTCGAAAGAAAATAAAATGAAAATCGTTTATTTATCGTTTATATTTTCAACTTTTTCATCGGATGAACAAATTTTATGTGTACTATAAGAAAAATTTGTTGTAAGAAAAAATCATATAGGGAAAACAGTAAAATAATAAAATGTTTATATGCACATTTGGAACACGTTTTGAATCAATTAATACAAGGAGAGGAGTGAAAGTTGCAAAAACTTTCTTTTACATGAAAGATTACAATGTTACGATTGATTAAAAGCTCCAAAAATGTAAGAAAACAATAAACCTTGGAAAATTTCGCCTATCGCAAAAATAGCGAAAATTCGCGAAAAATTACAAAACTTTAAACAAACCATAATTTTGATTAAAAATTGCTAAAACTGTAAGGAATGAAAATTCGCTAAAACTTGCTAATAGCGGCATGATGCCAAAGTCTAATATGGTTTAAGAATCGTGTAAACTATAAAGAGCCTAACTACTGGAAAAAGTCGCTCCTATCCCGAACATTGCGAAAATTCGCGAGAATTCGCAAAATCGAAAACAAGCCCTAACATTGATTAGAAACCGCCAAAGCCGCATGTTCACGAAAAATTGCTAAAAATATAGACGAAATCAGTAATATTGTAAAGAATAACAAAATCTCAGAAGAATTTGCTAACATCGCGGAAAGTCCAATGTACCTATATAGTAAAAGTTTTTGTTCGTTAATTTTGGCGTGAAATATTTTCAAATATTTAAAATGTGAAGAGTTTGGAAAAAATAATCAGGTATGTGATGGAAATCGAGTTTGAAAACGAAGCGCTTTTGAAAGTCCCTTTTAGCGCACTTTTCATCAAATATTTATATTTTTTGTGATACAACTCTTGTGTAATAAAGAGATACTTTTATAATATTTGTGATAAAATTGTTTTTAATAAAGATATACTATTAAAAAACGCCTTTCAAAACTGCTTCGTTTTCGGAATCGATTTCCACCACATACCTGAATAATTTGAAAATTTTTCTTTTCTGATATTTACCGTTGAAGATTTTTTATTTTTTCATCATAGTGGATATATATATTTGAAAATAAATATATATATTTTATGAATCCAAATTGATTATTAGGCTAAGGTTCGTAACGTTATATTCAGAAAGAATTGGGCATGATTAATATTCCAAGGAACAAGGGAAAAATTAACATCAACTTAATTTTTCAACGTATACAGCAGAACAGAGTAGCGTCACTTTCGGAAGCCGCTACACTTCCATCGTCAGTGCTCACGTGTATTTGCTTATCACCACTTGTGAGGTGGCTTTGTTGAATGTGATTTTAATTCTTATATACAACTTTTTCGTGAAAATTGAATACAAGAATTAAATCACTCTCAAGATGATATTAAAGTGCACTTTTCCAGCGTTGCCATCGGTTTATTTTTCTTCATTCCCATTTTTCTGATTTTGTTCTACTCAAGACAAACTTTTTTGGTTTGATTTTATACTTAAGTATATGTGAACATGTAAACATGTGAAAAGCTCAAGCCAGTAGCTAATTGTTTATTAATATGATTATTTCGAACGTATTTGCTTTGTGAATCCAAATTGATTATTAGACTCTGTTCTGCTGTGTACGTTGAAAAATTAAGTTGATGTTAATTTTTCCCTTGTTCCTTGGAATATTAAGCATTCCCAATTCTTTCTGAATATAACGTTACGGACCTTAGCCTAATAATCAATTGGGAAAAAACGTTCGAAATTATCATATTAATATATATATATATATATATATTTTATTTTTTTGTACAAATGAAAATACATTTTCATCAACAAAAATATTTATATGGTATGGAAATAAAAAATCTCTGATCCTACGTCTATACTTGATATATTTTTATCATGATAAATGTCAAATTCCATATAGGAAAAACATCTAATATAAAACAGGTTATATTTCAATATAAAGTTTGACATTTGTCATGATAAAAATTTATCAGGTGTAGACATTGGGTAAAGAAATATTTAAAGTTTTATACTCAATCAACTACACTTTTCTAACACAACAATAAGAAAACGAAATTTTCAATTTTTTCAGTAACATAGTTTATCATTTAAGCTAACGATATAGAAATTACAATTCACATTACAAATCACAAAATTAATTTTAACGAAGTTTTTAAAAACTAAAAAGAAACAGAACAAATATACATTTTATAGTCGAATAACAACAATGTAAAATGTTATGGAAATCAATATTAAAAGAGAAAATCTCATGTTAGTCGAAAAAGTTTGATAAATTTAGTGTTTTTAAAATATATGTTTTAAAAACAAACAAACATACATACTTAGGTATGTATGTATGTAAATAAAAACAATTTGTTTGTATATTGAAAATTAAAAACTAAATAAAAGAAATTTCACATTTGTGAAATAGTTAGAAAATTACGTTTAACAGAAAAATTTATGAAAATTAAATTATTTATATTTTTGCATAAATTCAGCATGGAATTTTTGGAATTTGTTCATCATGTCCTTCAATACGGGCGTTTGAGGTAATATAGTGCTACGGAAATGATAAGTGCCGGGCTTTTGGCCAAAACCACTTCCAGAGACGATGCAAATACCTGAAATAATTTATATATTTATATATGTATGTACATTGTTTTTCAAAATATGTATCTACATACTAGTGATGTTACGAATATCAATTTTTAATATTCACGAATACGTATATGAATATCTGGGCCAATATTCGTCGAATACGATTATCAATAACAATAACAATAAATTGAGAAAAACGGTCACACTACCATAGGTATTTAATATTACTACAGTATTTATCGGTTATATGCATTTGCAAATTTGCACGATTTTTGGTGCATATAAGCGGGAAATGATTATATATAAAAAATATTTGGGTGTATTTTATATAACAAACGCATAAAAACAAGTGCATAAAAGCGGTAAATGCTTATAACCGGCGTGCATATAAGCGATAAATACTGTATTATGATAATCCGATGACTGAATTTGAAATTATCAACTTCGTACCTAAATGCCATTTTTTAAAAATTTTATACTTGCATACCTTTAGATTTATAGGCAGATTTTGTAAAAACATTTCTAAACGTTTCAAATTTGTACAAAAAATAACTCAAATACGTTAAAAAAATTTTTTTTCGTACAAATTTCAAAACGTAAAAATTTTTTGTATTTACAAAATCTGGCCTTTAGTTTCACTCTGTGTGCTGCATCTGTGTCGTTGTTTTTTTACGTATTTAATTTTTTTATTTTTCTTAACTTATTTGGCTTAACTTTGTGCTTCACAGTGTGTAATAACGGATATGAAACTGTCCAGCTTCCCATCCTGAATTGTAGTAAGCAGAATGAAAAAATCTCTCAGAGTTTCTTTAACTGCCTGGCCCATAATATCGATAAGAAAATGTCTTTGTAATATGTATATTGAAAATAAAAACAAATTTTAGTTTTTTTCATTATTGTTTCAATATAAATATGCGAAAGAAATTTTCTTACCGACATTGGGGCCAGGCAGTAAATGTCTCAAATGTCTCTCAGTTATATGTCCAATCCACTGCAGCGAACACACATTCAAATTGTCGATAATTTTCTTACGATAATTATACAAATGATTCTATTCATTGTATAGTAGATCTAGAAGCGCTCAAAGTCAGCATGAGGTATATTCAAAAAATCTTTTTGTGGCGGCACAATACTTCTTTCTCATTCGTGAATTAATTGCGGAGACGGCAGTCGTTTTAAAACCGCAGCTCTTAGTAAAATTTCAGTTTTAGAAAATGAAATATTGTTTATCACGGCAACATACAAAGCAAGATACAAAGTAAGATACATATTTCAAAAATAATTTAATTAGGCAGCGTATCATACAGCACGTTTTAAATTTGCTTGAAGATAGTCAAACAGACGCTTCTTTAAGTTCTCGTTATCAAAATTCGAAACGTACCATGTTAAATGAAACCGGAGATTTCGTAAGTAATAAACTTGGATCGGGTACTCATGGATACAAGTGAAAGTGACGGTGAAGGAGAAGAAGATATTTATTGACACCACCATCGAGTGTTCTCAGCGGGCGAATGTTTAGTGCTGGCGGGCTTATTTTCACTCCGCATTGCAATAACCTTGAAGGAGAAAAGGCTTCAAAACTTTTATTTTTGACGTTCTACTGAGCTTTGATCATTAATTTAACATGATATGTAATAGGATTTAAATTTTTTAATACTAGTTGTGAAATATATTTTGTTTGTTTTTACTTTACTAAAGGGTACCCTATACTCACATACTTGTATGACATACATGCCATATTGGACGGATTCCCTGACTGTGTATGGTTAAATTTTTTGAATGACATACAAGTTGGATGAATATTAAATTTTTTTTAATTATTTCTTCTTTGCTTAACATGTACATAGACAGGGCAGCCCCTGTAGTTTGCAGTGTGATTTTGATGGCAATTGCTACACTTTTTCATTTTGGAATCATCTTTTTGCTTATCACAATTGGCAGTGCTGTGTAGTTCACCACAGACGACACAAACGGTGCGCAACTTGTAATATGTTTTGGTGTGGCCATATTCTTGGCAATTTAGACATTGAATGGGCCCTGCTCGCTTGTGTGGTTCCTCTACGGTAACTCGTCGGTGCAGCAAATATCTTAAGCTGTAAATGGGGTGTACTTCATTCCTTTTTAATTTCATATCACCTGGTTCCATTTCCACACGAAATAGTGGTTGGGGAACTCGCTCTCTATTTTTAATGTTAGTAACATTTTTT
The DNA here is from genome assembly GCA_956483635.1 of Panzeria rudis. Taxonomy (NCBI): domain Eukaryota; kingdom Metazoa; phylum Arthropoda; class Insecta; order Diptera; family Tachinidae; genus Panzeria; species Panzeria rudis. The sequence continues at coordinate 64,974,809 of OY101451.1, forward strand.
ACTTTAAAATTATTATTTATTAGACCCGCTTTTACCTCTTCTGGATCCACGTATGAATCTATGCCTTTTATCACTACCTGGAGGCCTTTTGCACTTTTCAATTGGTAGGTGTAAAATTTTTATTTTGTGTTTCAAACTCCGAAACTACTGAATTTTCTGAAAAAAAAAAATAAATTTACATTTAAAAAATTTCATTTCAAATCAATAACAAAAAATTTTAATTCATATCATGAGGAATGTGAATAATTTCATAAAATTCTATTTTTAAACAAAAAGAAAATTTAAGTTTAATTTAATCGTATTGAAAAATTCAAATAAAACAATCATATTGAACAGCTATGATTCTGTTGATATCCTACGCAGAGACCGTATTTTAATACTTCTAAAACCATATTTTTTTTCGTATCAAAAAACAAACACTTGTGATCAAAAAATTATCAGGGGTGTCATACCGTGCAAAAATTATTGGACCACGTGGTCCATTTTAGTTGAAAGGGAGTAGTTACAACATGGTCCTATGTAATGCAGTCATGGACCATGTCATTTACAAACAAGAGTTTGTAGTTAAGCGACAAGTGTTCGCGTTTTAACGATTGCAAATAACATAACCAATCGTTAAAACAAGAACACTTTAGTGCTCCATCAAGTAGTCACATGGACTAGTTTCCAAACTAGCCTCATTTGAAACTACTCCTGGTCCATTGTGGAGTAGTCTATACATGCGTGCATAGAGTAGTCACATTTTTTGCAGGGTAGGAGCCAAGTCGGTTTTGCAGATTGTCTTTTGCGACTACTTGGTGTTAATCTACCTTGCTCGTTTGTTTACTACTTTTAATGCAATATTTTTGTTTGGTATTTATGCTAAAATTTTGTTAAAAATTGTGTTTTAATAAAAACATTTATAGAAAAGAAAATAAGAAATGGGAAATACATTCTATCGTTGTATTATTTATATATACATTTGTGTAATTTTATTGTTTTGTGAAAATATCAAATGAATTTATTGAAAATATAAAAAAATTATTATTTAACTATTAAAAATTTAAATTTCTATAACACCCGTCAGAGAAACAAGCCGCCGCGGCGGCGGCTTAGAAAAAATACTCGGCGGCGGCTTAGAAAAAATACTCGGCGGCGGCTCATAGCCGGCTGACAGCGACTGGTTTTGTATTTCGCGAATATTTTGCGATAAAATGTATATAATCCATTGCACTTTTTACTGTGGAACTTCTTTATTACGAAATTTTATGAAATTTTCTTTTTATAAGTTTTTTTAAACAAATTTTTATATAAAATTTTTCAAACACCTGACGACTTTCACATAATTTGTAATATGTAGTACAAATTTGCATCTAAAAAACAATTAGCCGGCTGTCGGTTTCAAATCCATTTCCAATAAGATTGGTTTCTATGACACCCCTGTATATTTATCCATTTGGATTTTTTTATTTGAAACAAAGCATTTTTATTTTATTTTCGAAAGAAAATAAAATGAAAATCGTTTATTTATCGTTTATATTTTCAACTTTTTCATCGGATGAACAAATTTTATGTGTACTATAAGAAAAATTTGTTGTAAGAAAAAATCATATAGGGAAAACAGTAAAATAATAAAATGTTTATATGCACATTTGGAACACGTTTTGAATCAATTAATACAAGGAGAGGAGTGAAAGTTGCAAAAACTTTCTTTTACATGAAAGATTACAATGTTACGATTGATTAAAAGCTCCAAAAATGTAAGAAAACAATAAACCTTGGAAAATTTCGCCTATCGCAAAAATAGCGAAAATTCGCGAAAAATTACAAAACTTTAAACAAACCATAATTTTGATTAAAAATTGCTAAAACTGTAAGGAATGAAAATTCGCTAAAACTTGCTAATAGCGGCATGATGCCAAAGTCTAATATGGTTTAAGAATCGTGTAAACTATAAAGAGCCTAACTACTGGAAAAAGTCGCTCCTATCCCGAACATTGCGAAAATTCGCGAGAATTCGCAAAATCGAAAACAAGCCCTAACATTGATTAGAAACCGCCAAAGCCGCATGTTCACGAAAAATTGCTAAAAATATAGACGAAATCAGTAATATTGTAAAGAATAACAAAATCTCAGAAGAATTTGCTAACATCGCGGAAAGTCCAATGTACCTATATAGTAAAAGTTTTTGTTCGTTAATTTTGGCGTGAAATATTTTCAAATATTTAAAATGTGAAGAGTTTGGAAAAAATAATCAGGTATGTGATGGAAATCGAGTTTGAAAACGAAGCGCTTTTGAAAGTCCCTTTTAGCGCACTTTTCATCAAATATTTATATTTTTTGTGATACAACTCTTGTGTAATAAAGAGATACTTTTATAATATTTGTGATAAAATTGTTTTTAATAAAGATATACTATTAAAAAACGCCTTTCAAAACTGCTTCGTTTTCGGAATCGATTTCCACCACATACCTGAATAATTTGAAAATTTTTCTTTTCTGATATTTACCGTTGAAGATTTTTTATTTTTTCATCATAGTGGATATATATATTTGAAAATAAATATATATATTTTATGAATCCAAATTGATTATTAGGCTAAGGTTCGTAACGTTATATTCAGAAAGAATTGGGCATGATTAATATTCCAAGGAACAAGGGAAAAATTAACATCAACTTAATTTTTCAACGTATACAGCAGAACAGAGTAGCGTCACTTTCGGAAGCCGCTACACTTCCATCGTCAGTGCTCACGTGTATTTGCTTATCACCACTTGTGAGGTGGCTTTGTTGAATGTGATTTTAATTCTTATATACAACTTTTTCGTGAAAATTGAATACAAGAATTAAATCACTCTCAAGATGATATTAAAGTGCACTTTTCCAGCGTTGCCATCGGTTTATTTTTCTTCATTCCCATTTTTCTGATTTTGTTCTACTCAAGACAAACTTTTTTGGTTTGATTTTATACTTAAGTATATGTGAACATGTAAACATGTGAAAAGCTCAAGCCAGTAGCTAATTGTTTATTAATATGATTATTTCGAACGTATTTGCTTTGTGAATCCAAATTGATTATTAGACTCTGTTCTGCTGTGTACGTTGAAAAATTAAGTTGATGTTAATTTTTCCCTTGTTCCTTGGAATATTAAGCATTCCCAATTCTTTCTGAATATAACGTTACGGACCTTAGCCTAATAATCAATTGGGAAAAAACGTTCGAAATTATCATATTAATATATATATATATTTTATTTTTTTGTACAAATGAAAATACATTTTCATCAACAAAAATATTTATATGGTATGGAAATAAAAAATCTCTGATCCTACGTCTATACTTGATATATTTTTATCATGATAAATGTCAAATTCCATATAGGAAAAACATCTAATATAAAACAGGTTATATTTCAATATAAAGTTTGACATTTGTCATGATAAAAATTTATCAGGTGTAGACATTGGGTAAAGAAATATTTAAAGTTTTATACTCAATCAACTACACTTTTCTAACACAACAATAAGAAAACGAAATTTTCAATTTTTTCAGTAACATAGTTTATCATTTAAGCTAACGATATAGAAATTACAATTCACATTACAAATCACAAAATTAATTTTAACGAAGTTTTTAAAAACTAAAAAGAAACAGAACAAATATACAATTTATAGTCGAATAACAACAATGTAAAATGTTATGGAAATCAATATTAAAAGAGAAAATCTCATGTTAGTCGAAAAAGTTTGATAAATTTAGTGTTTTTAAAATATATGTTTTAAAAACAAACAAACATACATACTTAGGTATGTATGTATGTAAATAAAAACAATTTGTTTGTATATTGAAAATTAAAAACTAAATAAAAGAAATTTCACATTTGTGAAATAGTTAGAAAATTACGTTTAACAGAAAAATTTATGAAAATTAAATTATTTATATTTTTGCATAAATTCAGCATGGAATTTTTGGAATTTGTTCATCATGTCCTTCAATACGGGCGTTTGAGGTAATATAGTGCTACGGAAATGATAAGTGCCGGGCTTTTGGCCAAAACCACTTCCAGAGACGATGCAAATACCTGAAATAATTTATATATTTATATATGTATGTACATTGTTTTTCAAAATATGTATCTACATACTAGTGATGTTACGAATATCAATTTTTAATATTCACGAATACGTATATGAATATCTGGGCCAATATTCGTCGAATACGATTATCAATAACAATAACAATAAATTGAGAAAAACGGTCACACTACCATAGGTATTTAATATTACTACAGTATTTATCGGTTATATGCATTTGCAAATTTGCACGATTTTTGGTGCATATAAGCGGGAAATGATTATATATAAAAAATATTTGGGTGTATTTTATATAACAAACGCATAAAAACAAGTGCATAAAAGCGGTAAATGCTTATAACCGGCGTGCATATAAGCGATAAATACTGTATTATGATAATCCGATGACTGAATTTGAAATTATCAACTTCGTACCTAAATGCCATTTTTTAAAAATTTTATACTTGCATACCTTTAGATTTATAGGCAGATTTTGTAAAAACATTTCTAAACGTTTCAAATTTGTACAAAAAATAACTCAAATACGTTAAAAAAATTTTTTTTCGTACAAATTTCAAAACGTAAAAATTTTTTGTATTTACAAAATCTGGCCTTTAGTTTCACTCTGTGTGCTGCATCTGTGTCGTTGTTTTTTTACGTATTTAATTTTTTTATTTTTCTTAACTTATTTGGCTTAACTTTGTGCTTCACAGTGTGTAATAACGGATATGAAACTGTCCAGCTTCCCATCCTGAATTGTAGTAAGCAGAATGAAAAAATCTCTCAGAGTTTCTTTAACTGCCTGGCCCATAATATCGATAAGAAAATGTCTTTGTAATATGTATATTGAAAATAAAAACAAATTTTAGTTTTTTTCATTATTGTTTCAATATAAATATGCGAAAGAAATTTTCTTACCGACATTGGGGCCAGGCAGTAAATGTCTCAAATGTCTCTCAGTTATATGTCCAATCCACTGCAGCGAACACACATTCAAATTGTCGATAATTTTCTTACGATAATTATACAAATGATTCTATTCATTGTATAGTAGATCTAGAAGCGCTCAAAGTCAGCATGAGGTATATTCAAAAAATCTTTTTGTGGCGGCACAATACTTCTTTCTCATTCGTGAATTAATTGCGGAGACGGCAGTCGTTTTAAAACCGCAGCTCTTAGTAAAATTTCAGTTTTAGAAAATGAAATATTGTTTATCACGGCAACATACAAAGCAAGATACAAAGTAAGATACATATTTCAAAAATAATTTAATTAGGCAGCGTATCATACAGCACGTTTTAAATTTGCTTGAAGATAGTCAAACAGACGCTTCTTTAAGTTCTCGTTATCAAAATTCGAAACGTACCATGTTAAATGAAACCGGAGATTTCGTAAGTAATAAACTTGGATCGGGTACTCATGGATACAAGTGAAAGTGACGGTGAAGGAGAAGAAGATATTTATTGACACCACCATCGAGTGTTCTCAGCGGGCGAATGTTTAGTGCTGGCGGGCTTATTTTCACTCCGCATTGCAATAACCTTGAAGGAGAAAAGGCTTCAAAACTTTTATTTTTGACGTTCTACTGAGCTTTGATCATTAATTTAACATGATATGTAATAGGATTTAAATTTTTTAATACTAGTTGTGAAATATATTTTGTTTGTTTTTACTTTACTAAAGGGTACCCTATACTCACATACTTGTATGACATACATGCCATATTGGACGGATTCCCTGACTGTGTATGGTTAAATTTTTTGAATGACATACAAGTTGGATGAATATTAAATTTTTTTTAATTATTTCTTCTTTGCTTAACATGTACATAGACAGGGCAGCCCCTGTAGTTTGCAGTGTGATTTTGATGGCAATTGCTACACTTTTTCATTTTGGAATCATCTTTTTGCTTATCACAATTGGCAGTGCTGTGTAGTTCACCACAGACGACACAAACGGTGCGCAACTTGTAATATGTTTTGGTGTGGCCATATTCTTGGCAATTTAGACATTGAATGGGCCCTGCTCGCTTGTGTGGTTCCTCTACGGTAACTCGTCGGTGCAGCAAATATCTTAAGCTGTAAATGGGGTGTACTTCATTCCTTTTTAATTTCATATCACCTGGTTCCATTTCCACACGAAATAGTGGTTGGGGAACTCGCTCTCTATTTTTAATGTTAGTAACATTTTTTACTTTAAAATTATTATTTATTAGACCCGCTTTTACCTCTTCTGGATCCACGTATGAATCTATGCCTTTTATCACTACCTGGAGGCCTTTTGCACTTTTCAATTGGTAGGTGTAAAAATTTTTATTTTGTGTTTCAAACTCCGAAACTACTGAATTTTCTGAAAAAAAAAAATAAATTTACATTTAAAAAATTTCATTTCAAATCAATAACAAAAAATTTTAATTCATATCATGAGGAATGTGAATAATTTAAAAAAATTCTATTTTTTAAACAAAAAGAAAATTTAAGTTTAATTTAATCGTATTGAAAAATTCAAATAAAACAATCATATTGAACAGCTATGATTCTGTTGATATCCTACGCAGAGACCGTATTTTAATACTTCTAAAACCATATTTTTTTTTCGTATCAAAAAACAAACACTTGTGATCAAAAAATTATCAGGGGGTGTCATACCGTGCAAAAATTATTGGACCACGGGTCCATTTTAGTGAAAGGGAGTAGTTACAACATGGTCCTATGTAATGCAGTCATGGACCATGTCATTTACAAACAAGAGTTTGTAGTTAAGCGACAAGTGTTCGCGTTTTAACGATTGCAAATAACATAACAATCGTTAAAACAAGAACACTTTAGTGCTCCATCAAGTAGTCACATGGACTAGTTTCCAAACTAGCCTCATTTGAAACTACTCCTGGTCCATTGTGGAGTAGTCTATACTTGCGTGCATAGAGTAGTCACATTTTTTGCAGGGTAGGAGCCAAGTCGGTTTTGCAGATTGTCTTTTGCGACTACTTGGTGTTAATCTACCTTGCTCGTTTGTTTACTACTTTTAATGCATATTTTTGTTTGGTATTTATGCTAAAATTTGTTAAAAATTGTGTTTTAATAAAAACATTTATAGAAAAGAAAATAAGAAATGGGAAATACATTCTATCGTTGTATTATTTATATATACATTTGTGTAATTTTATTGTTTGTGAAAATATCAAATGAATTTATTGAAAATATAAAAAAATTATTATTTAACTATTAAAAATTTAAATTCTATAACACCCGTCAGAGAAACAAGCCGCACGCGGCGGCGGCTTAGAAAAAATACTCGGCGGCGGCTTAGAAAAAATACTCGCGGCGGCTCATAGCCGGCTGACAGCGACTGGTTTTGTATTTCGCGAATATTTTGCGATAAAATGTATATAATCCATTGCACTTTTTACTGTGGAACTTCTTTATTACGAAATTTATGAAATTTTCTTTTTATAAGTTTTTTTAAACAAATTTTTATATAAATTTTTCAAACACCTGACGACTTTCACATAATTTGTAATATGTAGTACAAATTTGCATCTAAAAAACAATTAGCCGGCTGTCGGTTTCAAATCCATTTCCAATAAGATTGGTTTCTATGACACCCCTGTATATTTATCCATTTGGATTTTTTTATTTGAAACAAAGCATTTTTATTTTATTTTCGAAAGAAAATAAAATGAAAATCGTTTATTTATCGTTTATATTTTCAACTTTTTCATCGGATGAACAAATTTTATGTGTACTATAAGAAAAATTTGTTGTAAGAAAAAATCATATAGGGAAAACAGTAAAATAATAAAATGTTTATATGCACATTTGGAACACGTTTTGAATCAATTAATACAAGGAGAGGAGTGAAAGTTGCAAAAACTTTCTTTTACATGAAAGATTACAATGTTACGATTGATTAAAAGCTCCAAAAATGTAAGAAAACAATAAACCTTGGAAAATTTCGCCTATCGCAAAAATAGCGAAAATTCGCGAAAAATTACAAAACTTTAAACAAACCATAATTTTGATTAAAAATTGCTAAAACTGTAAGGAATGAAAATTCGCTAAAACTTGCTAATAGCGGCATGATGCCAAAGTCTAATATGGTTTAAGAATCGTGTAAACTATAAAGAGCCTAACTACTGGAAAAAGTCGCTCCTATCCCGAACATTGCGAAAATTCGCGAGAATTCGCAAAATCGAAAACAAGCCCTAACATTGATTAGAAACCGCCAAAGCCGCATGTTCACGAAAAATTGCTAAAAATATAGACGAAATCAGTAATATTGTAAAGAATAACAAAATCTCAGAAGAATTTGCTAACATCGCGGAAAGTCCAATGTACCTATATAGTAAAAGTTTTTGTTCGTTAATTTTGGCGTGAAATATTTTCAAATATTTAAAATGTGAAGAGTTTGGAAAAAATAATCAGGTATGTGATGGAAATCGAGTTTGAAAACGAAGCGCTTTTGAAAGTCCCTTTTAGCGCACTTTTCATCAAATATTTATATTTTTTGTGATACAACTCTTGTGTAATAAAGAGATACTTTTATAATATTTGTGATAAAATTGTTTTTAATAAAGATATACTATTAAAAAACGCCTTTCAAAACTGCTTCGTTTTCGGAATCGATTTCCACCACATACCTGAATAATTTGAAAATTTTTCTTTTCTGATATTTACCGTTGAAGATTTTTTATTTTTTCATCATAGTGGATATATATATTTGAAAATAAATATATATATTTTATGAATCCAAATTGATTATTAGGCTAAGGTTCGTAACGTTATATTCAGAAAGAATTGGGCATGATTAATATTCCAAGGAACAAGGGAAAAATTAACATCAACTTAATTTTTCAACGTATACAGCAGAACAGAGTAGCGTCACTTTCGGAAGCCGCTACACTTCCATCGTCAGTGCTCACGTGTATTTGCTTATCACCACTTGTGAGGTGGCTTTGTTGAATGTGATTTTAATTCTTATATACAACTTTTTCGTGAAAATTGAATACAAGAATTAAATCACTCTCAAGATGATATTAAAGTGCACTTTTCCAGCGTTGCCATCGGTTTATTTTTCTTCATTCCCATTTTTCTGATTTTGTTCTACTCAAGACAAACTTTTTTGGTTTGATTTTATACTTAAGTATATGTGAACATGTAAACATGTGAAAAGCTCAAGCCAGTAGCTAATTGTTTATTAATATGATTATTTCGAACGTATTTGCTTTGTGAATCCAAATTGATTATTAGACTCTGTTCTGCTGTGTACGTTGAAAAATTAAGTTGATGTTAATTTTTCCCTTGTTCCTTGGAATATTAAGCATTCCCAATTCTTTCTGAATATAACGTTACGGACCTTAGCCTAATAATCAATTGGGAAAAAACGTTCGAAATTATCATATTAATATATATATATATTTTATTTTTTTGTACAAATGAAAATACATTTTCATCAACAAAAATATTTATATGGTATGGAAATAAAAAATCTCTGATCCTACGTCTATACTTGATATATTTTTATCATGATAAATGTCAAATTCCATATAGGAAAAACATCTAATATAAAACAGGTTATATTTCAATATAAAGTTTGACATTTGTCATGATAAAAATTTATCAGGTGTAGACATTGGGTAAAGAAATATTTAAAGTTTTATACTCAATCAACTACACTTTTCTAACACAACAATAAGAAAACGAAATTTTCAATTTTTTCAGTAACATAGTTTATCATTTAAGCTAACGATATAGAAATTACAATTCACATTACAAATCACAAAATTAATTTTAACGAAGTTTTTAAAAACTAAAAAGAAACAGAACAAATATACAATTTATAGTCGAATAACAACAATGTAAAATGTTATGGAAATCAATATTAAAAGAGAAAATCTCATGTTAGTCGAAAAAGTTTGATAAATTTAGTGTTTTTAAAATATATGTTTTAAAAACAAACAAACATACATACTTAGGTATGTATGTATGTAAATAAAAACAATTTGTTTGTATATTGAAAATTAAAAACTAAATAAAAGAAATTTCACATTTGTGAAATAGTTAGAAAATTACGTTTAACAGAAAAATTTATGAAAATTAAATTATTTATATTTTTGCATAAATTCAGCATGGAATTTTTGGAATTTGTTCATCATGTCCTTCAATACGGGCGTTTGAGGTAATATAGTGCTACGGAAATGATAAGTGCCGGGCTTTTGGCCAAAACCACTTCCAGAGACGATGCAAATACCTGAAATAATTTATATATTTATATATGTATGTACATTGTTTTTCAAAATATGTATCTACATACTAGTGATGTTACGAATATCAATTTTTAATATTCACGAATACGTATATGAATATCTGGGCCAATATTCGTCGAATACGATTATCAATAACAATAACAATAAATTGAGAAAAACGGTCACACTACCATAGGTATTTAATATTACTACAGTATTTATCGGTTATATGCATTTGCAAATTTGCACGATTTTTGGTGCATATAAGCGGGAAATGATTATATATAAAAAATATTTGGGTGTATTTTATATAACAAACGCATAAAAACAAGTGCATAAAAGCGGTAAATGCTTATAACCGGCGTGCATATAAGCGATAAATACTGTATTATGATAATCCGATGACTGAATTTGAAATTATCAACTTCGTACCTAAATGCCATTTTTTAAAAATTTTATACTTGCATACCTTTAGATTTATAGGCAGATTTTGTAAAAACATTTCTAAACGTTTCAAATTTGTACAAAAAATAACTCAAATACGTTAAAAAAATTTTTTTTCGTACAAATTTCAAAACGTAAAAATTTTTTGTATTTACAAAATCTGGCCTTTAGTTTCACTCTGTGTGCTGCATCTGTGTCGTTGTTTTTTTACGTATTTAATTTTTTTATTTTTCTTAACTTATTTGGCTTAACTTTGTGCTTCACAGTGTGTAATAACGGATATGAAACTGTCCAGCTTCCCATCCTGAATTGTAGTAAGCAGAATGAAAAAATCTCTCAGAGTTTCTTTAACTGCCTGGCCCATAATATCGATAAGAAAATGTCTTTGTAATATGTATATTGAAAATAAAAACAAATTTTAGTTTTTTTCATTATTGTTTCAATATAAATATGCGAAAGAAATTTTCTTACCGACATTGGGGCCAGGCAGTAAATGTCTCAAATGTCTCTCAGTTATATGTCCAATCCACTGCAGCGAACACACATTCAAATTGTCGATAATTTTCTTACGATAATTATACAAATGATTCTATTCATTGTATAGTAGATCTAGAAGCGCTCAAAGTCAGCATGAGGTATATTCAAAAAATCTTTTTGTGGCGGCACAATACTTCTTTCTCATTCGTGAATTAATTGCGGAGACGGCAGTCGTTTTAAAACCGCAGCTCTTAGTAAAATTTCAGTTTTAGAAAATGAAATATTGTTTATCACGGCAACATACAAAGCAAGATACAAAGTAAGATACATATTTCAAAAATAATTTAATTAGGCAGCGTATCATACAGCACGTTTTAAATTTGCTTGAAGATAGTCAAACAGACGCTTCTTTAAGTTCTCGTTATCAAAATTCGAAACGTACCATGTTAAATGAAACCGGAGATTTCGTAAGTAATAAACTTGGATCGGGTACTCATGGATACAAGTGAAAGTGACGGTGAAGGAGAAGAAGATATTTATTGACACCACCATCGAGTGTTCTCAGCGGGCGAATGTTTAGTGCTGGCGGGCTTATTTTCACTCCGCATTGCAATAACCTTGAAGGAGAAAAGGCTTCAAAACTTTTATTTTTGACGTTCTACTGAGCTTTGATCATTAATTTAACATGATATGTAATAGGATTTAAATTTTTTAATACTAGTTGTGAAATATATTTTGTTTGTTTTTACTTTACTAAAGGGTACCCTATACTCACATACTTGTATGACATACATGCCATATTGGACGGATTCCCTGACTGTGTATGGTTAAATTTTTTGAATGACATACAAGTTGGATGAATATTAAATTTTTTTTAATTATTTCTTCTTTGCTTAACATGTACATAGACAGGGCAGCCCCTGTAGTTTGCAGTGTGATTTTGATGGCAATTGCTACACTTTTTCATTTTGGAATCATCTTTTTGCTTATCACAATTGGCAGTGCTGTGTAGTTCACCACAGACGACACAAACGGTGCGCAACTTGTAATATGTTTTGGTGTGGCCATATTCTTGGCAATTTAGACATTGAATGGGCCCTGCTCGCTTGTGTGGTTCCTCTACGGTAACTCGTCGGTGCAGCAAATATCTTAAGCTGTAAATGGGGTGTACTTCATTCCTTTTTAATTTCATATCACCTGGTTCCATTTCCACACGAAATAGTGGTTGGGGAACTCGCTCTCTATTTTTAATGTTAGTAACATTTTTTACTTTAAAATTATTATTTATTAGACCCGCTTTTACCTCTTCTGGATCCACGTATGAATCTATGCCTTTTATCACTACCTGGAGGCCTTTTGCACTTTTCAATTGGTAGGTGTAAAAATTTTTATTTTGTGTTTCAAACTCCGAAACTACTGAATTTTCTGAAAAAAAAAAATAAATTTACATTTAAAAAATTTCATTTCAAATCAATAACAAAAAATTTTAATTCATATCATGAGGAATGTGAATAATTTAAAAAAATTCTATTTTTTAAACAAAAAGAAAATTTAAGTTTAATTTAATCGTATTGAAAAATTCAAATAAAACAATCATATTGAACAGCTATGATTCTGTTGATATCCTACGCAGAGACCGTATTTTAATACTTCTAAAACCATATTTTTTTTCGTATCAAAAAACAAACACTTGTGATCAAAAAATTATCAGGGGTGTCATACCGTGCAAAAATTATTGGACCACGTGGTCCATTTTAGTTGAAAGGGAGTAGTTACAACATGGTCCTATGTAATGCAGTCATGGACCATGTCATTTACAAACAAGAGTTTGTAGTTAAGCGACAAGTGTTCGCGTTTTAACGATTGCAAATAACATAACCAATCGTTAAAACAAGAACACTTTAGTGCTCCATCAAGTAGTCACATGGACTAGTTTCCAAACTAGCCTCATTTGAAACTACTCCTGGTCCATTGTGGAGTAGTCTATACATGCGTGCATAGAGTAGTCACATTTTTTGCAGGGTAGGAGCCAAGTCGGTTTTGCAGATTGTCTTTTGCGACTACTTGGTGTTAATCTACCTTGCTCGTTTGTTTACTACTTTTAATGCAATATTTTTGTTTGGTATTTATGCTAAAATTTTGTTAAAAATTGTGTTTTAATAAAAACATTTATAGAAAAGAAAATAAGAAATGGGAAATACATTCTATCGTTGTATTATTTATATATACATTTGTGTAATTTTATTGTTTTGTGAAAATATCAAATGAATTTATTGAAAATATAAAAAAATTATTATTTAACTATTAAAAATTTAAATTTCTATAACACCCGTCAGAGAAACAAGCCGCCGCGGCGGCGGCTTAGAAAAAATACTCGGCGGCGGCTTAGAAAAAATACTCGGCGGCGGCTCATAGCCGGCTGACAGCGACTGGTTTTGTATTTCGCGAATATTTTGCGATAAAATGTATATAATCCATTGCACTTTTTACTGTGGAACTTCTTTATTACGAAATTTTATGAAATTTTCTTTTTATAAGTTTTTTTAAACAAATTTTTATATAAAATTTTTCAAACACCTGACGACTTTCACATAATTTGTAATATGTAGTACAAATTTGCATCTAAAAAACAATTAGCCGGCTGTCGGTTTCAAATCCATTTCCAATAAGATTGGTTTCTATGACACCCCTGTATATTTATCCATTTGGATTTTTTTATTTGAAACAAAGCATTTTTATTTTATTTTCGAAAGAAAATAAAATGAAAATCGTTTATTTATCGTTTATATTTTCAACTTTTTCATCGGATGAACAAATTTTATGTGTACTATAAGAAAAATTTGTTGTAAGAAAAAATCATATAGGGAAAACAGTAAAATAATAAAATGTTTATATGCACATTTGGAACACGTTTTGAATCAATTAATACAAGGAGAGGAGTGAAAGTTGCAAAAACTTTCTTTTACATGAAAGATTACAATGTTACGATTGATTAAAAGCTCCAAAAATGTAAGAAAACAATAAACCTTGGAAAATTTCGCCTATCGCAAAAATAGCGAAAATTCGCGAAAAATTACAAAACTTTAAACAAACCATAATTTTGATTAAAAATTGCTAAAACTGTAAGGAATGAAAATTCGCTAAAACTTGCTAATAGCGGCATGATGCCAAAGTCTAATATGGTTTAAGAATCGTGTAAACTATAAAGAGCCTAACTACTGGAAAAAGTCGCTCCTATCCCGAACATTGCGAAAATTCGCGAGAATTCGCAAAATCGAAAACAAGCCCTAACATTGATTAGAAACCGCCAAAGCCGCATGTTCACGAAAAATTGCTAAAAATATAGACGAAATCAGTAATATTGTAAAGAATAACAAAATCTCAGAAGAATTTGCTAACATCGCGGAAAGTCCAATGTACCTATATAGTAAAAGTTTTTGTTCGTTAATTTTGGCGTGAAATATTTTCAAATATTTAAAATGTGAAGAGTTTGGAAAAAATAATCAGGTATGTGATGGAAATCGAGTTTGAAAACGAAGCGCTTTTGAAAGTCCCTTTTAGCGCACTTTTCATCAAATATTTATATTTTTTGTGATACAACTCTTGTGTAATAAAGAGATACTTTTATAATATTTGTGATAAAATTGTTTTTAATAAAGATATACTATTAAAAAACGCCTTTCAAAACTGCTTCGTTTTCGGAATCGATTTCCACCACATACCTGAATAATTTGAAAATTTTTCTTTTCTGATATTTACCGTTGAAGATTTTTTATTTTTTCATCATAGTGGATATATATATTTGAAAATAAATATATATATTTTATGAATCCAAATTGATTATTAGGCTAAGGTTCGTAACGTTATATTCAGAAAGAATTGGGCATGATTAATATTCCAAGGAACAAGGGAAAAATTAACATCAACTTAATTTTTCAACGTATACAGCAGAACAGAGTAGCGTCACTTTCGGAAGCCGCTACACTTCCATCGTCAGTGCTCACGTGTATTTGCTTATCACCACTTGTGAGGTGGCTTTGTTGAATGTGATTTTAATTCTTATATACAACTTTTTCGTGAAAATTGAATACAAGAATTAAATCACTCTCAAGATGATATTAAAGTGCACTTTTCCAGCGTTGCCATCGGTTTATTTTTCTTCATTCCCATTTTTCTGATTTTGTTCTACTCAAGACAAACTTTTTTGGTTTGATTTTATACTTAAGTATATGTGAACATGTAAACATGTGAAAAGCTCAAGCCAGTAGCTAATTGTTTATTAATATGATTATTTCGAACGTATTTGCTTTGTGAATCCAAATTGATTATTAGACTCTGTTCTGCTGTGTACGTTGAAAAATTAAGTTGATGTTAATTTTTCCCTTGTTCCTTGGAATATTAAGCATTCCCAATTCTTTCTGAATATAACGTTACGGACCTTAGCCTAATAATCAATTGGGAAAAAACGTTCGAAATTATCATATTAATATATATATATATTTTATTTTTTTGTACAAATGAAAATACATTTTCATCAACAAAAATATTTATATGGTATGGAAATAAAAAATCTCTGATCCTACGTCTATACTTGATATATTTTTATCATGATAAATGTCAAATTCCATATAGGAAAAACATCTAATATAAAACAGGTTATATTTCAATATAAAGTTTGACATTTGTCATGATAAAAATTTATCAGGTGTAGACATTGGGTAAAGAAATATTTAAAGTTTTATACTCAATCAACTACACTTTTCTAACACAACAATAAGAAAACGAAATTTTCAATTTTTTCAGTAACATAGTTTATCATTTAAGCTAACGATATAGAAATTACAATTCACATTACAAATCACAAAATTAATTTTAACGAAGTTTTTAAAAACTAAAAAGAAACAGAACAAATATACAATTTATAGTCGAATAACAACAATGTAAAATGTTATGGAAATCAATATTAAAAGAGAAAATCTCATGTTAGTCGAAAAAGTTTGATAAATTTATGGCTCGATTATCGATGGCAACCGAACTTCAGTTGCGTTGCCAGCAGGCAACTGAAAATTTGTGGTTGCCAGAAAAGCACTAAAAAGCAACTGAAATTGACAGCTTTCAGTTGCCAGTTGCCATCCGTAATATGATTTTTAGCAACTGGCAACGCAACTGAAGTTCGGTTGCCATCGATAATCGAGCCGTTAGTGTTTTTAAAATATATGTTTTAAAAACAAACAAACATACATACTTAGGTATGTATGTATGTAAATAAAAACAATTTGTTTGTATATTGAAAATTAAAAACTAAATAAAAGAAATTTCACATTTGTGAAATAGTTAGAAAATTACGTTTAACAGAAAAATTTATGAAAATTAAATTATTTATATTTTTGCATAAATTCAGCATGGAATTTTTGGAATTTGTTCATCATGTCCTTCAATACGGGCGTTTGAGGTAATATAGTGCTACGGAAATGATAAGTGCCGGGCTTTTGGCCAAAACCACTTCCAGAGACGATGCAAATACCTGAAATAATTTATATATTTATATATGTATGTACATTGTTTTTCAAAATATGTATCTACATACTAGTGATGTTACGAATATCAATTTTTAATATTCACGAATACGTATATGAATATCTGGGCCAATATTCGTCGAATACGATTATCAATAACAATAACAATAAATTGAGAAAAACGGTCACACTACCATAGGTATTTAATATTACTACAGTATTTATCGGTTATATGCATTTGCAAATTTGCACGATTTTTGGTGCATATAAGCGGGAAATGATTATATATAAAAAATATTTGGGTGTATTTTATATAACAAACGCATAAAAACAAGTGCATAAAAGCGGTAAATGCTTATAACCGGCGTGCATATAAGCGATAAATACTGTATTATGATAATCCGATGACTGAATTTGAAATTATCAACTTCGTACCTAAATGCCATTTTTTAAAAATTTTATACTTGCATACCTTTAGATTTATAGGCAGATTTTGTAAAAACATTTCTAAACGTTTCAAATTTGTACAAAAAATAACTCAAATACGTTAAAAAAATTTTTTTTCGTACAAATTTCAAAACGTAAAAATTGTTTGTATTTACAAAATCTGGCCTTTAGTTTCACTCTGTGTGCTGCATCTGGGTCGTTGTTTTTTACGTATTTAATTTTTTCATTTTTCTTAACTTATTTGGCTTAACTTTGTGCTTCACAGTGTGTAATAACGGATATGAAACTGTCCAGCTTCCCATCCTGAATTGTAGTAAGCAGAATGAAAAAATCTCTCAGAGTTTCTTTAACTGCCTGGCCCATAATATCGATAAGAAAATGTCTTTGTAATATGTATATTGAAAATAAAAACAAATTTTAGTTTTTTTCATTATTGTTTCAATATAAATATGCGAAAGAAATTTTCTTACCGACATTGGGGCCAGGCAGTAAATGTCTCAAATGTCTCTCAGTTATATGTCCAATCCACTGCAGCGAACACACATTCAAATTGTCGATAATTTTCTTACGATAATTATACAAATGATTCTATTCATTGTATAGTAGATCTAGAAGCGCTCAAAGTCAGCATGAGGTATATTCAAAAAATCTTTTTGTGGCGGCACAATACTTCTTTCTCATTCGTGAATTAATTGCGGAGACGGCAGTCGTTTTAAAACCGCAGCTCTTAGTAAAATTTCAGTTTTAGAAAATGAAATATTGTTTATCACGGCAACATACAAAGCAAGACACAAAGTAAGATACATATTTCAAAAATAATTTAATTAGGCAGCGTATCATACAGCACGTTTTAAATTTGCTTGAAGATAGTCAAACAGACGCTTCTTTAAGTTCTCGTTATCAAAATTCGAAACGTACCATGTTAAATGAAACCGGAGATTTCGTAAGTAATAAACTTGGATCGGGTACTCATGGATACAAGTGAAAGTGACGGTGAAGGAGAAGAAGATATTTATTGACACCACCATCGAGTGTTCTCAGCGGGCGAATGTTTAGTGCTGGCGGGCTTATTTTCACTCCGCATTGCAATAACCTTGAAGGAGAAAAGGCTTCAAAACTTTTATTTTGGACGTTCTACTGAGCTTTGATTATTAATTTAACATGATATGTAATAGGATTTAAATTTTTTAATACTAGTTGTGAAATATATTTTGTTTGTTTTTACTTTACTAAAGGGTACCCTATACTCACATACTTGTATTACATACATGCCATATTGGACGGATTCCCTGACTGTGTATGGTTAAATTTTTTGAATGACATACATGTTGGATGAATATTAAATTTTTTTTAATTATTTCTTCTTTGCTCTCACATTTTATATGGTGTAAAGGGAATAGAGACATACTTAAATGTAATATCTTGTAGTAGCATAAGTGAAACCGATTATGACCTTAAGGCTAGGTTTTTGCTATTTTGGATTAATAAATGAAATGAAAATGAAATATCAAAGGAAAACGTACAAAATTTAGATATTTTTCATATGCAGCGACACATTTTTTAAATTATTTATATTTTTTAAATTCAAATTTTAAATCACAATTGGTTTTGTCGCAAGGTTCTTTTCAACTGTAGAGAAGAGCATAATGTTGTGTGCTACATATTATGCATGGAAGCATATTCTACAAGCTTACTCCTAAATGTATTAGGAGTAAAGTTGAATTCTCTTAGAGTTCCACCACTTGGAAACTCGCACATGAAAAGATGTCATATATAACAGGGTGTGGAAGCTGTGGGTTTCTAGCAGTCTGCAAAAATATGAAATGTTGACTGATATATTCTGGACAATTTGTGAGCATTACTTTATAAAAGAATGTAAGTAATCTGATTTGAATGAACTTTTTAAAGCTACACCCCAAAAAATAGTTAACATACCTCGAAACATGGCCATGTAGTTTCAAAGCGTATTATTCTGTTGAAAAGCAAAATGCACCTGTTGAAATCCTCAACCCTGCAACCAGAATAGATTTCTATACAATATAAAAAGTAGGGATGTAACGATACGCCGTTTTGCCGATCCGATACCGATACCGATACTTAAAAATAAATATCGCCGATACCGATTCCGATACCGATACGAATATTGAAATTGAGTTCAAGTTTAGATTAACAAAACTCAAGTGCAATTTTTTTATTATACAAAATTACAGTGTAAGAGATTATTAATATTTAAAATTGATATTGACCCAGTATAAAAAATTGGAAGTATTTTTAAGGAGCTACATTTTCTTTGCTTCCAAAAAATCTATATTAAAAATATGCAGATAACACAGTGCAACAGTCCAAAAAACACACGGACTTGACAGTATAGATTGGATTGTACTACCACGGGGTAGTAAAACCCTATACTTAGCTTGGCGAATTTGGTGACCAGTTTCGTTTTATGGACCTCCAAAGGTTTGGAAAATCAGCGGGCCCTCAAAAAAAGGTGTCGTCAACTTTTGGCCAACAGAAAATTCAAACTTGGTGATACCGCTTAACTATATATAGCAACAATGTAGCTAAGAGTTCGCTAAACAGATTTTATTACCATTTTATGCCAAAAAATTATTTTTTCGTGCACTTTTTTTTTTTGAAAAATAAAGGAAAAAATTTTTTTTTCACTTTTTCCAGAATAACTTACAGGGACTCGTAATTTTTTATTAACAATATTTGGCAAAGTTATAGCTACGGTAAAGCTGAACAATTTTTGTGGACATGTCAATACAATCTGAATGTATTAGTGAAACACAACAGAGAAGTATACACTTGAATATACTATTTAAAAAAAAATTTTTTTTAGCATAAAAAAAATAGTGAAAAACTAGAATTTTTAAGGTAAAAGGTGGCCTGTGTGAGCTATTAGAGTGCCTAAATATGTGTAGATTGTATTGATATGTTCACAAAAGTTGTTCAGTTCTACCGTAACTATAAGTTTGCCAAATATTGTTAGTTAAAAACTACAATTCCCTGTAAGTTATTCTGAAAAAAGTGAAAGAAACAATTATTTCCTTAATTTTGTTAACAAAAAGTTCACAAAAAATTTTTTTTGGCATGAAATGTTAAAAAAATCTATTAAACAGACTCTTAGCTACATTATTGCCATATATAGTTAAGCAGTATTATAAAGTTTGAATTAGCTGTTGGCCAAATACTGATGACACCGTTTTTTGAGAACCCACTGATTTTCAGAAACTTTGGAGGTCCATAAAAAGAATTGGTCACCAAACTGAGTAAAGGGTTTTACTACCCCATTGTAGGAAAATCGAACCTGTACTGTCCAGTTCTTGTGTTTTTCCAAAAGTATTTATTTGTCGCATAGTGTAATTAGTAGAAAAGCAAGAAAAAAATTTATTTCCTTTATAATTTTAAAAAATACTCGCCATACTCGCATAAAAAAATTGTGAAAATGGGTAATTTTTCATATTTTTTTCTTGAGGAAAAATCATTATAGAACACCGAAAAAAAATTTGTCCGAGAATCGCCTCCAATTCGGTGATTGGTAATCGAAAAACAGAACTTCTTGCAATGACAAGGATATGTAAAACTAATTAGAAGTGATCCAAATTTGCAATACTTCCGGATCGCGAATTCTACATTTTCATGACATTTTCTTTTTTTTGCTGGAATATGATTTAAAAAACAACGAATTGAATTTGAATTCATGGTAAAATTAACAAAAAATAAATAATTTTTTTACAAAATAATAGTATAAAATATTGTTAATTTTTAAAATTGATATTAATAAGATTTAAAAAATAACGAAATGAGTTTAGTTCATGGTAAAATTAACAAAAAAATAAATGATTTGTCAGAAAAAAACTCTGAAAAAATTTTTAAAAGTATCGTCGTATCGACAGTAAAATATCGCCGATACCGATGTATCGGAAAATCTGAAGTATCGCCGATATATCGGTATCGGTATCGGTATTCGTTACATCCCTAATAAAAAGATCAACAGAGAATGAGCCAGCCTTTTCCTAATAGAAAGAGGCAGATACAAATTCAGGGAGTATAGTCTTCTTATAGTTTATTTAATTTAGACCATTTAATTTAACCCACCAATATGATTGCTAAATCCAAGATGATTGTCCAGAAGAACGCCAAGACATTTCGTACGATCAACAAATTCAATGTCCTCATCGTTAATTGATATTGATAAAAATAAATGATTAAAAATATTCGTGAAATATTCGCTTGACTTTGGCGAAAACGAATGTCATGAAATAAGAGAATACTCGGCGATTCGAATTCATATATTCGTAACATCATTAGTACATACATATGTATATTTCTAGTGATAAAATGTATATATAATTACCAGTTGTTTCTAACAATTCGGTGGCATAGAAAGTATCTGGAGCCATATTCTTTGATTTGGCGACTTCAATAGCTTTGGGAGGAATTTCTATTTGTGGGAAAACGTACATGGCTCCTTGTATTTTATTCACACTATAACCTTCAAAGCTGCTTAACGTTCTGTGAACTAATTCGGCACGTTCCTTAAGAGCGCCCAAAATATCGTTTTTCTCCTTGATGTATTGATTATAGGACTGCTCACCAGGTTTTGGAGGATTTACCTAAAAGAAACATGTTTTAGGATTAGTAAACATTTTTTTACATTTGACAATTTCTTCGATTAAAAACAAATTTAAAGAAGCAAATTCGATATTTTGGAATGTTTATTTCTTTTTTATGGAGCTATTTGCAAAGCTAAAATAATCCATATCTATACATACATTTAAAGGGTTTTTACGATGGTGATTGTGTAAATTTGCATTTTGCAAATTTGCTATGCATATTATAGTAGATCGTGAACGACTTTTTTAATTCTGTTGCATTTTAGCTTTAAACACCTCATATAATAAAAATAATAGTCTGGGGGTACTACAAACTGCTAATTTGCTGTACTAAATCTGGCAGCATTGACATTTGTTGTCAAAAGTGATATTTTTGTTTTTGAGTATATTAACATACAAATTAGCAATTAATTATTAAATTATGTGAAAAAAATTATTAAAATCAAATTACTAAATAAAATTTAAAAATCATTGTATACACAGAAAAAAGTTTGAACATAAATATTATGAAAAAAGTTCATAATCTATTGTTCATATATTTTGGTAATTTATAAATAAAATACAGGCATTTTTTCATTCACATTTTCATGTGTGCATTTTTGCACACATTTGCATCGTTTGCATACTTTGCACTACCCATCGTGAAAACCCTTATCATAAAACTGTAAAAAGGGCGTGTCTGTACATGAAATATGTTTTGAAAATTTTTATTGTGGCGTAAACAGTAATCGATGTAGAGAACAAAAAACAAAATTTTGGAATTTTTGTCTGTCTGTCTGTCCGAACACTCTCCACGCAAAAACCACTGAAGCGATTTTCATGAAATTTGGTATAGAGCTACTTTAGAGTCCTGATTCAAACATAGGGTACTTTTTACCGCTATAAAATATCTTATTTCTAAGTTAAATTAGAAAAGCGACAATATACCCAATTTTACTAATATAAATATTGTTGGAAATTAGAAAGATATTTTTGTTTTTTTTAACGGTGGTAGCATTGTTTGTTTTGTATAGCGGGAACTTTAAAAAATATGTAAGAAACGTTATATTGTTATATTGTTTTTGTTTTATGACCAAATCGTTTTTTATTATGTGTTTTATTATTTAGGCTATTTTTGGTCAGATTTTACCTTTACTTTAGATGCAAATAAAACAATTTATTCCATCTTTGCTCTCAACGTTTCGTCGGATTTTTTCCGACGTCTTCAGGACAATTTATTTATTTATAAATTCTAACAACAAATTACAAGAGTTAGTTTTTGTTATACATAATAGGTCTGTTCATTTACTTTCCTAGCAGAAACTAGCATCGAGAGAGTAAAGCAGAAATTTGTAAAATTACTCTCCCAGATATGAAAAAGTAAATGAACGCTTTACTAGCAAAAATTTGCAAGTAACACAATAAACAGTTTGTACACCCAGAAAACTTTACTTTAGCTGTTAGTACTTTGTATGAAAAGTTAGACATATCGTAAAAAATATATGAACATTTTATAATTTTGAGGTACATAAACACAACTTAGGATAAAAAGTGTTACCTTTTAACTCTCCCTAAATAAAGCTTTATGAGTAAAGTATTTAAATAGCAGAAATAAAAATACAACTGCTTATACATAAGGATATTTTAGTTAAAATATCTATGAAGTTTAGAAATAAAGTTAATTTTAATGCAGTTCTGGAATTTTCTTTATTAATTTAGTTAAATTTGTTACTTGCAGGGATTTGCCAGGTTTTTTTTCTTATATTTGACTCACATAATATTTCGAGTGTAACCTTTATGATTTAGCCTTAAGGTGGAAAATTTTCTGCCACCCGTATTTAATATTTTTGACTTCTTAAAAAGTATTAATTTCTTAATAATTCATTAAAATTAGAAAAAGTTTACTTTTTCATGAATTTTTCGAACATTAAATTTGTAAACAAAAGATCTAAACAGCTGTTTGGCTAATTTCTGCTAGTAAAAAGTTTACTAGCAAAAACTTGCAAAAAATTTTTTTCTCTTAACTTTTTATCCTCTTTTTTCACTCTCTCGTTGCTAGTTTTTCGAGTACGTGAACAGTTTTCAGTAACAACTAGAAACAATTAGTAACAACTTTCAGTTATTGAACAGACCTAATATTAATTTGTATGTTTGACTTACGATTTATTTATTTATTACAGCACTAATTAAATTATAAAACTGGACAGCACGACACAATTAAATATATAATTTAAATAGAAATAATTTACGTAAAATATCGCAGTCAAACTTAAAACCGAATATCACAGAACTTTACTTTTTAGGCTAATGCAATATAGTATTGCAGTTTGGTGTTACCTTTGTCTTCTTTGGTGTTATAGACGTTTGAGACGTTGTTGAATGCGTAAGCTCTCTAGTGTATGTCTTTTGTTGCGCTTTTTCTCCCTGTCTACTATTTTAACTCCTTTAAAATCTATTTTGTGTTTCTTTTCTTTTACATGTTGAGCTAAAGCTGTTGTCTCTTTTCCTTTATTTATGTATGTCTGCTTCGTGCTCTGCAATTCTAGTACCAAGTTTTCTTTTTGTTGTTCCCACATAGACTCTATTGCACCTTTCCCTCTCATTCCCTTGACAAGTTATTTCATACACCACATTATCTGTTTCCAGTTAGTCTACTTTTGTTCTTTCCCGCGTAAAGAAGTGTCTCAGTGTTTTATTTGATCTGTATGTTATTATTGTTTTTTCATCATTCGCCATATGTTTTAAAGTTTTGTTTTCAGTCAGTTTTGGCACATATGGTACACTGTAAAAAACTTTTTCTGCAGTTTCAGTAGTATTATTTTTTGTCTGATTTTTCTTCAAACATTTGTTTATCAAGTTATTTGTGCTGTATATTGGAAAGCTGTTCTTTGTCATTATATTTCTTATTTTGTTCACGTTGTTATATCTAAATCGTTTATCGCTAATATTAAGAACTTTGTTTATTAAATTCATCGCAGTATTTATTTTCATATTTATTGGTTGTGTTGAATGATAATTGATTAATCTTTCAGATGCGGATTCTTTAGCATACCAGTTTGTTATTAATTTGCTGTTGTTATCTTTTATTTCAGTGATATCTAAATATGATATTTCGTTGTTTTTCTCCATCTCTACTGTGAATTTTTAATCGTTGTGATATAAGTTTAATGTTGTTAATATAGTTTCCATATCATCTTTTTTAATAAATCGTCTACATATTTGGACATAAATTTAATGTATATGTTTGTTTGTTATATTATTATATTTTACAGATACCTTATAGTCAGTCATAAAGCGATCTTTAAGCGCGCGAGGCGGGCGGGCATATCTAGTATTATATAAAACTAAGGTTTGTTTGCAGATTTTTGTTACGGCATCACGCCTAAACGGCAGAACAGATTTAAATAAAATTTGGTACACAGATAGATATTTGGCCCACATTTAATATAGGATATTTTCACCGGATATAGACATTTGGCCCACAATTAATATAGGTTGTATTTGTTTCTTCGAATTTAGACCCGGAGGGTATAAAATGGACATAAATCTGTCATTTGTCAACCGTTTTCCAAAATTCTTTATTGGTTTGAAAGAGTTTGCTTGCAGTTAGGTCCCATCCATAATGCTTATCTCTATCATTTGTGAACCGATTTTAAATTATTTTTTTTAAGGTTTTGTTTCCAGTTTGGTCCCATAATTTTTTTCGAAAGTTGGTGGGGGAGGGAATTCGGTTCCCCCTCACGCATAGCTCTGTAACTTGTCAACCGATTTTTAAAATTATTTTTGGTTTGAAGTGGTTTGCTTGCGGCTTAGTCCCATAATTTATTTTCCAAAATCGCTGGGGAAATTTGCTCCCCATCCACCCCTCTCCCGAATTCTTAACTTTGTCATTTGTGATCCGATTTTCAAAATTCTTTTTATGTTTGATATGTTTTGCTTGCAGTTTAGTCCCATAATTTTTATCGACAAACGTAGGAGGGGTGAAGAGGAGGGGCAATTTTGGTCCCCACGCATAGGAATCGCTTAATTTATAAAAAGAGGACAGCAGAGGACAAAAACCCGGACATTTGCTTAAAAAAGTAGGAATTAAAAATAAAACGAGACTAATTTTTTTCCAATAATTTTACTACCAATAAAATCTTAAATACATATCGATGGTGTTGCGGAAAATGTGCCAGTACATTGTACATAAGTTGTACATGCACATTTGAGAATACATATTTGCATAAATCGAAACTTATGCTCTACATATTGTTAAATAAAATGCAAAAAGTCTCAACTAACAAAAAAGTCAAATCGACTTTTTTATAAATTGCGATGCATTTGATAAACGCACATAATAAATATAAAAATCAGACTTTCCCGAACAAAAATAGCGATATAATTAAGAAAATATTAAAGTAAAAAGACCTGGCCAATCACATATATTACATATTTATCGCTTCTCCTGTAAAATTATGAAAATTTTAGTTAGAGAGTTGTGCGTTTCAGGTGCCGATATATTTATCACGACTTAAAGTATCATTTAAAATGTTGGGAACATTTTGTTTAAACTTATAGCTTCGTCGTTTATACTTTTCAAAAAAGCTTTATAGAACAAGAATTTATTAAAAAGTAGTTCTTCAACAACTGAGAACCCGAAGTTAGTTAAGACTTCAATCGATTACACATAAAATATCTCTGACGGTAGGATTACCGACTTTAAATAAACCCACCTCGCAAGTACTGATATGTAAAATACACATGAATACTGATGATGGAATTGTAGCGGCTTCCGAAAGTAGCGCAGCTATTTTTTGCTGTGTGCGTAGAAGAATTTTAATAATGCTTGATTTTTTCTGAATATAACGTTACGAACCTTAAGTCCAAATCCCACTATTGTCGCATATGGCACAATTTGTAAAAATTTTTGGTGTCCTATATCGGCACACAGTTCCAAACATTGCACAATTTATTTTTGGGGTGTCCCATTATCGTCGCATATTATTACAATATTTTTCGGCTCATATCGGGCAAAACAAAATTGCGACAATAATTGGTTCAATTCGGTCACATTATCGTTCTTTATTGGGCAAATTTATTCATATGATTTTGTTTATTTTCTTGTTGGCAGACGCAGTTCTACTTTTGGAATGGATTACTCTCAAAAACAGAAAACTGCTATGTCCGTATAGATAAATATATTATGGCGTTAAAAGGTTAAAAACGGAACAAATAAAATATGTAATAATAACATACACATACATAAATAAATTTTAGTGAACACTTAACCGCACTTTTCTTTTTATTCTTTTTGTTTCGTAAACAAAAGTTTTCTGAGCAGGGGTGGCTAAGTTTGTTTAGTTATAATTTCTTTTGTTCAATTGCAATTTCTTTTTTTCAACAGTGGAAATAAAGATAAATATGGTTTTCATTTATATGAATAACAGATAAACGATTTTATTTTTAATAATATTAAGTTGAAAAAGTAAAACTTTGTTGGTCCGATTGTGTTATTTCAAAATGCCTTTTACCATGCCTGGGTATCGACTTTGATCGGCGCACAAGTGGCCGATGAAAATCGGTGCATAATGTACAACTTGATTGCTCGTCATTGTGCACAAGGGTGTTCACATTATCGGCGCATCAATCCTGATTTTGATTGCTTATACTCAGCACGATTTCAGCCCAGATTGTCACATTTGCTAAAATAATGTGCGTTCACATTATCGGTACATGAATTGCGATGAAAATTGGTACATTGCGCCGATAGTGGGATCTTAGCTTTAGCCTAATATTAATTTGGATTCGCATATTAAATAGATTATGACCTCTGGCAATACCACCCATATTTCAAATACATATATGCCGTAGAATAACATAGTACACCCTAATGGCCAGTATTATTTACAACATAAGCTGGACCAATTATTTCCCTTTTTAGCTTGGTTTTTAATATATACAAATTTTCAAGCAATATAAAAGCGAAAAAATATATGTATTAATGTAAAACAGAAATTTTACGCAAATATAACTTCCCTTTTTAAGTCGGTAAAAAGTAGGACTTTCACGGACGCAAATTTTTTCCCCGGACAGAGACGACAAAAAGAGGACAGTGCACAGTTACACTGTTTTAACCAATCTAGGAAAACAAAATTAGTATCTCGGTAAATAATTGAGCTAGAGCTAGAGGCATATCTGGACCAACGTGCAACTTCCCTTAATATTTGGGAGAAATTAGACCAGAGCCACGCCCACTGCCCATACAAGTACAACATTTTTCGTTGGATTTGATAAAGTTTATATTACGTTATATAATCAAATATCTAAAACCAATAAATATATGTACTAAATTTTATGAATAAAAAAAAAATTAATAAAAAAATATATACAATTTTGTGAAAAGATCTTTAAGAAAATTATGTAATTTTTTATGGTCGGTATAAAACGAAGTACTAACTTAATTTTTCTACTTAAGTAATCCGCAGAACGTTCAAGTATTTTTGTGTCTTGTTAACAACATTTAAAAAAAATTTCGTGTTTTGAGGTGTTGTGGCTCATTGCAGAATTTTAGAAGATTTGCAAATAGCAGATAAATTACTAATTATATTAAAGTAGACATTTCACCAATTCCTCCTGAGCTAATTTGGCACTGGACCGTACTGGACCCAAAAAGTACTATCTTAGGACTTATTTCACTTAAACACAAGGGGTGATATTATTAATTAAAGCGCAATAAAATAATTTTAACCTTATAGATACAAACTGATTTTATGTATATTACATGGGAGTAAGTTAGACGTAAAAATAAATAAAAAAATTATAAAAAGACGATTCCAATAAAAAGTTACACATGTTTAAAACTGAGCTATTTTTTAGAAGTGTTTTTTATGTATTTAAATTAGTGAAATTCAAATTACCGTTATATTGCTCCAGTTAGCAAATTGGAGAAACTTTTTACATTTTGCTTCTCAATGGAATGGTCTCTTTTATATGTAATTAATATATACTCTAAAAATTATACTAAATAAACGACTTTTGTCTAGCTAGATTGCACAAAACTTACACTGCGCAGTGTCCAGGAAAAAGAGGACGGATAACAACCCTACCCACGCATAACTGTCATTTGTCAACCGATTTTTAGAATTGTTTTTTAGTTTGAAAGGGTTTGGTTGATTTTAGGTTCCATAATTTTTTCCAAAATCGGTGGGGACTATGTACCATAATTTTTTTTCGAAAACCGGTGGGGAAATTTGCTCGCCCCAAGCCTAACTCTGTCATTTGCGAACCGATTTTCAAAATTCTTTTTTGTTTAAAATAGTTTCCCTGAACTTAATCCTATAATTTGCTTTAGAAAATCGGTGGGGAAATTTGCTCTCCCCATGATTAACGCTGTCATATGTTAACTGATTTCCAAAAAAAAAAATTTAAAGGGTTTCCCTGCAGTTTTATTCTGTAATATTTTTTTTCAAAATCTATGGGGAAATTTGCTTCCCCAATGCTTAACTCTGCCAATTGTCGATTTTTCTGTTTGAAAGATTTTTTAGTGCCATAATTTTTTTCAAAAATCGGTGGGGAAGTTTTGTTTGAAAGGTTTTGCTCAAAGTTTGGTCCCATAGAAGAGGAAATGTAACGGAAAAATTGGTAGCCCGATATATTGATTACCGCATAACTATGCCATTTCTTGCCCGATTAAAAAATTTTTTACTTGAAAGGACATGAAAGGTTTGGTACTATAAAAAATTGCGGACGAACATACAATTAGTAGAAGGACACACTATTTGACCTAACGCATAATTGCGTCCCTGTTGTCATCTGTTCAGTGGGATCTTTGTAGTGAAATCGGTTTTTTTTGGTAGAGTTATTTCCATATTGCTAGACCAGATAGACGATAAATAACGCATTAAGGAATTCTCCTCAAAATAATTAAAGCCCTTGCATCGCCGGGTCGAAAAAAGCTAGTTAATCAATAAATGATTCCGTTCAACTCTTTATACTTTCAGCCAGATATTGACATTAAGATCAAATTACTATTTCTAAGAGTGGAATTTCGCATACAAGATTAGAGATTAAACTAAATTTAATATCTGTATTTACTGTTTGAGTTGACTTTTTAATTTTTTTGCTAGTTTAGAATTCAGCCACCAACATTGATCGGAAAAACAAAAAAAAATTAATAAAAAAGGCAAGTCAAAGAATAAATAGTAGGGCATTCACTCGGTTAACCATTAACCGGTTAATTACTACCGGATTAACTGATCGGTTAATTTAAAATTTGCTATTTTCGATTAACGGTTAAACCGGTTAATTGCAGTCGATTAACCAGGGACTGAAACCATGAAAAAAATGGGTTCAGGTTCGGGTTAATCAAAATAAAAAGTTCAGGTTCGGGTTCGGTTCAGGGTTCGATTCCGGTTCGGGCTTAAAACCAAAATTTAAACGCGCGCAATTATTTTGCTTAAACATAAAAATTTTACATTCACGTTTATATGTTTAAACACTATCCTGCCTGTTCTGTAAATCGAGTCGTTTTAAAAACGCTCGATTTAGAAAAATTAAATCCACCAATAGCAAACTTTTTTCATACTTTTCTGCAATTTTAAATTTTTTAGAGCTTAAAATATCATATCTGAAATTAATTTACTATATACGATTTAAACTTCATCAATGGGGGCATTATTTATTTTTGGAAAATGAGAAATTTACTCGGATTCGGCTTACCGAACAGGGCCGTCTATTCTTTTTTTAATTTAATTAAATTTAACTTATTTAGCTTTTTTCAACTTTGTAGCGTACGTACCGCGTTGACATAAGAAAATATACTTCAAATAAGAAATTATTAGAAATGCCCAGAACAAGAAAAAGCTAAAAATTTTGAACACCATTCGGTGTAAATTGTAAAAAATAGTCAGCTTTCGGGGGCTGCCACCTGGTAAGAATTTGCTTTGGACGTTATTTTATTTTGATTTTGTTTTAATTTTTTTGCATGCAAGAAATGTAATGTTTTTTATTATTCTTCTATTAAATAATTTTTTTTTATTTTTGAACCCGAAACTTGCTGAATTTTTGGGTTCAATGGGTTCGGATTCAAAGTCTTTATAAACAGCGAACCTGAACCCGTTTGGGTTCGGTTTCAGTCCCTGCGATTAACCGACGTAAAAATGTTTTTTCATATTTATATGAAAAAACATTTTTACGTCGTTTTTTCATAAAGGTTCCTTGCTACCATTTGGCCAAACATCATGGCACAATCTTAAAAAATCTAATCTCCCCGATTTTTAACGTGAAAAACTCCTTCGAATTAAAGGATAAATTAGATACAATATCTTTGGACGAAAACGACATTATAGTTTCATTCGACGTAGTATCGCTTTTCACAAATATACCAACCCACCTAGCCATAAATAATATACTTGACCAATGGGAACTTCTGAGAGAACATACAACTATACCAAAGACACGCTTTCTCAAGCTCCTAAAATTCTGCTTAACTGACAATAATTATTTCACGTATAATGAAAAATTTTACCATCAAACATATGGTATGCCAATGGGAAACCCAATATCACCAACGATTGCAGATATAGTTTTAGATGCACTACTTGACGATGTAATTAACAAACTGAAAGAGAGGAATATACATATAAAATTCATGTCGAAGTATGTAGACGACCTACTTGCAATTATTCATAAAGAAGACGAAACTATTATATTAGAGACACTCAACGCTTATCACAATAAATTACAGTTTACGATCGAAAAAGAGTCAGAACAACAAATACCGTACTTGGACATGCTTATCATCAGGAATGAAAACAAAGTCATCACAGATTGGTATATGAAACCGACAGAATCAGGACGGCTCATAAATTATAACTCAACGCAACCGATAAAAATGAAGATTAATGCTGCAACCAATTTGGTAAACAAAATAATTTATATAAGCGACAAAAAATTTAGAAATGTAAATATAAATAAAATAAGACGGATGCTCACTATGAACAATTATCCAATTTAAATCACAAACAACATAATTAACAAAACACTGAGTAACAAAAAAATTATAAGCAATGCCGAATCAGGAGAAGAACAAAAAAAATTTTTACATTGTGCCATTTATCCCCAGGCTAACAGAAAACAAAACATTAAAAAACATGATAAACAACGAAAATGTAACGATAGCACACACATCGAACAAAACGCTAAGGCATCTATATACAAGCAAAGAGACAAAAGTAGACAAATTAAAAAAAGATAATGTTGTATACGAACTTACATGCGTTGGCAACGAAAGGGAAAGATGTAACAAAGTTTATGTTGGAACAACAAAAAGAATGCTAGCTACACGATTAGCGGAACATGAGGCAGATATAAAGAAGGGAAAGGAGGCCACTGGACTATCACAACACATTAAAGAAAGCCAACACAGAGTAGATTTTAAGAGCGTAAAAATTTTAGACTAGGAAAAATCCTCAAATAAGATATACATTAGAGAGCTTAAGGATACAACAACGTTTATCGAAAGCTCTAAACACAAAAGAAGACAAAGATCAAACAAAACTCCAGTATTCAGTTGCAATAAACCAATAAAAGTACGTTCTGTCATATAGTTTTAGTTCAATTCTGTGATTTAATTTAATTATTTTATTTATTTATTATATTAATTTTTGTACGTGTTGTCCAACTTTACACAAATATTTTAATAACGAATAAATAGACAGTGATGTAAAATTATAATCGTAAGTTGAACTATGTGTTACATTACAAACATTTATATTTAACAAAAAAAAAATTTATACATACATACATATGTGAATATATATTTAAGGAAAAAAAATTTTTTTTTTCTTCAACAGAATTTAATAAAATTCATCTCCTGATGAAGTCGACAAACCATCGACGAAACGTTGAGATAAAGATTAAATAATTGGTTTTATTTACATCGCCAGAAAAAATTAACATTGACCAAAAATAGCCCAAAGATATATATGGAAATATAAAAATCTTGACAAACTAAGTACTATAACGTATGTTTAATTATTTGTTTCGTCTCATATACAAAAGGTATCTGTTCAGGACTGCCAAAAGTGCCGATTTTTCGGCATTTCGCCGATTTTTCCATCAACAAATTACCAAATGCCGGTTTACCGATTTTAGGTGAAAAATGCCGATTTTTATCAAACCAATAGACAACACGCTAACTCCGATTTTAAACCACATTTTTGTGATTTCGCAATAACAATATTTTATAGTTTTATAAAAAAGGATATATTAAAAAATAGTGAAATTTATTTAATAAATATCAGGGCAAAAAGTTATTTTTGCCTATGATAATAAAATCAAAATTAATCAAATCAGAAATTTACAATATAATTAATAATTGTGTACAAGGGTGCCCCTGTGGCTGAGTGGTACCGACGCTAGCCTGTAAGTCCAGAGGTCGTGGGTTCGATTACCGCCATGGACCCTGGGTGTTTTTGCGCAGACAAGCTGTTCGCTTCGCGGGTTGTGTTTGTTCTTACAAAAAATATAGAAATGCTCACCCTCATACGAAAACTGTTTGATTTTGAATGTAACTTCAAATCACTAAGTTTAATAAATCCAAATATCGTGATGAAGAAAAAATCAGCACTATTTTTGATATTCTCAATTTCAGAATTTTATAGATTACAATCTCTTGCATTTGAACAAATATTCAAAAATGATGAAATTAGTTTATATATAGCCGTGTCACAGATTCCGTTCGGATTGGTTTTGATTCCGTAGTTGTCATTCCGAACAAGTACATTTTTGGTGCTTTAGATTCCGTTTATTTTGTATTTCGTTTTTACAATGATAAAGTTTTTATACCTTGAGGCGTTTGTTTACTCTTGTTTTTAGATGCAAGGCTCACACTGAGCTTTTTATTAACATGGAAAGCTCATGACCAAATATTGATTTGACGCTCCTAAAAGTATGCACGTTTTTTAGTATTTACTGCAAATGAAGTCAATAGAAAAGTGTTTTTCAATTCCACTTTAAAATTTAAAAGTGGTTTGATTACGAAGAAAATTTTAGTTTTTTGAAGAAGCAGCTTCCGGAATTGAAACCAATTCCGATAGGATTGGTATTCTGTGACATGGCTGATAATTTTTGACAAACAATTTCTGCAATAAAGCGAGGCGATTCCACAAAGACTTATACAGTTTTAGCAGAATTTGTGAAAAAATTCTGGATCTGATCCATTCGTCTGCCGGACAAATATTTAGTGCCGTCAATTTAACAACCATACATACTGATTAAGCCTTTTTTGATATTTTTGCAGACACCCAGAGTCTTGACAGGAATCGAACCTGCGTCCTTCCGGTTAATATTCTAGAAAAAATTTTAGTGTAAATTCCAAGGCGAATTCATACTAGGTGGCCGCAAGAACCCAGCTGTTTACGTAAATGTTTACACATTTGGCCTGTCAGCAGTGTTAATCTGCTTTTGACAGCCCAAATGTAAATTCTCCACGGCGAATTCTCTTGCGACTACCTGGTGTTGATCTACCTTGGTAAATTCGTTAATTTTATTTTGACAATTGCTTGAACAAAAAAGTTGCTTTGTTGTATCAATTCGCCGAGGACTATACCTTATTGATCTACTTTGATTCTGTAAATTATTTATATTCCATAGCGATTGCAATTTTTTGTTTTCTTATTAATAGAAGAAAAACGCTTAGTTTTATTTATGCCGATTTTCTTGCCAATTTTTCGAATTGAAGTGGCGAAAATGCCGATTTTTTCCACAAAAAGTGCAAATTTTTAATCAATATCATTTGACAGCCCTGTATGTGTTTAGAAATTATTTTTCATACAAACAAAGAAATGTGTTCAGTGATCTTAACACACCGACCACACGACATATGGCTTAATGCAAGCAATAACGCCGGCAGAACCGCGACGTCAATTGCCAATGTTCTTGCTCGTATTTCTTGGTAGCGAACACGTACAAATTTTAAAACATTAAATTGCCAATTTTGCTGAAGAAGGTTGTGCGTTGTTTACACTGTATTCTTTTATGTATGTAATTTATAATTATATAAATAATAATTTTTAAAATTTTCCAGCGATGTTCTCTTCAAAATTAGCTTTATTGCAAATTTTTTTCACTTTTCACAAAAAAAAACTCAAATGGCAATTGAATTTGATAGCTTGTGTTAAAAGATTATTGCTCAGCAATGTATTTTAACATTTGTTGCTGAATATGTATTTGAACACATATTCATACGGTACACACGCAAATACCTTGTGTCGGCAACCGAATTTGACGGTTGCCCCGGCAATAATTGCTATAAAAAAATTGTTATAAAAAAAGTTTAGTAAAGAACTGCTTCTCTAATTGAACTTGAGGGAATTATTAAAAATCACCAAAACTAAAAATATCGCCAAAAAACTAAAAACAAACGCAAAAAACCGAAAAAATCGTCAAAACGAAAAAAGCACCAAAACTTAAAAAAAACACTTAAACTGAAAATATCGTCAAAAATCGAATAAAATCGCCAAAACTGAAAAAATCGCGAAAACGAAAAAAAGCTCCAAAGCTGAAAAAATCGCCAATCAGTTTCGAAACACCCCATATTCCCAATTACAGTTAAAGATCTGTTACGAAATCTAACACATTTATAAATAACCGTTATTTTAAATTTAAAAAATTATATCTTAATATACTAACACAACGCTTTAAATATTATCAATAGTAAACAAAACGATAGAATTTTCTTCAAAATTTCTTATCGCCATCTTGAAATTGTAAATTTGAATGTCATAATCTTCGACTCCAAAAAACAGCAAATAGCTGATAACTAGTCTTTGGAGCTCATAATCTGATGGCCATTATTAAAACTTAGTGTTAGTTAAAGGTAAGATTTTATAGGACGAATAAACAGTTTTTCCATTATTACAACTTTAATGTAAGCTAAAAGTGAGCAATAAATTAATGATAAGTTCATCCTTCCTGCAACTTTTATCGGGTGGTTTAGTCATTTGAAGTTGCCCCATTTTCCTAAGCTGTAATACATTCCAATTCATCAAGCAAATACACATGTACAACGTTGCCACTACACTATTTAACTATTCATAATAGTCGGTAAATGCTCTGTTATAGCCATACTTTTTATTTACAGGGAAGTTGTAATAATATAAAATTTTTAAAGATTAGTTTATCACTCACTTTTGCTAAAGGTACCTTTAGCTAACGTCTGCTTTACCGGCAAGCTGTAATAATGGCCCTTAGAGCAATTAAAAAATAATGATTTTTTAAAAAAGTATCAATATTATAGCCGCCATATTGAATTCACCATTTTAAATTCCAAATATATGTTTTTAAAATATCTATCGCGGCCTTCCATAGGTTCATTTGCCTTTTTTTAATTTAAAGAGATGATTTTTAAAAATTTCTACCGCCATATTGGATTTTATTATCGGAATCGTAATCCGCAACCCTAAAAGCCTCCATATGGATCTCTAGCCTCTGTCGCTCTTAGTCTTAAAGTAATTAGAAAATTATGATGTTCTTTTAAAAAAATTATCAATATTATAGCCACCATGTTGATTTCACCATTTTAATTATCAATCATTTGTTTGAATAATATCTATCACGAGTATCCAGAGTTTCTTTTGGCTTTATTAAAAAATTTAGAAGTTGATTTTTTAAAAAATTCTATCGCCATATTGGATTTTGATTTTAAAATTTAAATTTCAGAATTGAAACCACAAACAGAATTGAAACACAGAAAAATTTCAATGTGTTTAGAATTTCTTAAAAGAATAATCTTAAAAGAACATTTTCCTTTTGAATTAACTATATTTCTTGCTGATTTAATATTGCAGTACAGTTAAATGAAAATGAAGGTGATACTGAAATAATATGAAAAATCATGTTGATATGATGATGTTATTTCGAGTTAAAGCAACGTGAATTTGATGTTGTACCAATACGAAGAATCATGTTAATTCAAATTTATTTCAAGTTCAAACAACGTGAATTTCAAAAAAATAAAGTGTGTTTGAAATGTATGTTAAAACCGGTTTTTCTATGGAAATTTTGTTTTAACATACATTTCAAAGACACTTTATTTTTTTGCATATGGGGGTAAATAAATACCCATCGTATGTCAAATGAATTTAACTTTAATTCAACGTTACTTAAATGATTATTTAACATAAAACTTATTTGAAATTAAAGTTATAGTCATGTTGATTTAAAATAAAATGTAACGTTTATAACAAATTTGTTTTAACAGTGAACAATTTTAAATCAAAGAGATTTAAGCTTAGATTAATAATTTTTTATTTATTTAAGCCATGAGCAGTAAATTTTCGTAATTCGTTTTTTTGTCGTCTACATAGCCGACGCATGTAAGAATAAACAGCAACAAGTCCCACAACTAAGCACAACAGTGAACTGTAGCAATGAACGAAGCAAATAAACACTTACACACTTAAAAGAAAATGCATTTCTTGTAAATTTAAAATGATTTCATATCACAATTGCGTCATGTTGATTTTACATTCCCTTTTTTTCTGTGTGTGGTGCCAAAAACCCCCAATGCAATATTTTATAAAACCAGTAAACCAATACTCTATTTATGGCCCAAATTCTTGGTTCCTCGCCCATCGTGCAGCGTAGCGAAAACAATAGGGTTCCTTTACACTTTTGGTGTTCGGAACCCTAAAAACGTACGGTGACATAGGACACCGGGTAGGAACGAAGCTGCTATCGCCTTCACCCTACCACTTGTCGCCTGGCCTTATGCCTTCAGGAGGCATACTTAGGCCTGTCGGCTTCGGTCTGTCACCTTCGGCTGGTCACCTTCTGCCGATCGTATACGTCGAATCACATTCGGTCGGCCAACTTCGGACGGTCATATTCTGCCGGTTATATGTTATGTTATTGAAAATCGTCAAACAACAGAAACAAAATTAGCTGTTTAGCTGATTAAGCCAGCTAAACCACCTAAGCCGGCTAAAACAGCTAAGCCGGCTAAACCAGCTAGCTAAGCCGGCTAAGCTGATTAAGCCAGCTAATTCGGCTAAGCCGGCTAAAGGACATTAGCTGTCCGGTGAACCGGCTAATTTTGTGTAAATTTCAACATACAAGTTTTGTATGTTGAAATTTACACTCCGTCTTCACGAGATATAATTTTGTTCTAACATTTGTCAAACTTCATACATAAAAACTTCAGAAAAATGTTAGTGCTATTTTTTCATATCATCTTTGACTTTTGTCAAGACAAATCAATGGCTCGTGAAGACGCTATGTTATCGATGTTTTGAACCATTTTTTCATTCAGCAGTATTGTATTTTTGTTAATATTTGGGATAACATTTTTTAGTACCAAATAGAAAAATTGAAAAAAAATGTTTAGGAAACCCATATTTTTTGACCTCAAATGTTTTAAAAAGGATTCTAAATTCATATCTTCATTATTTAATGCAAAATTAATTGTATACAATACCTTAAAGTTCATGCTTAAAAAATATGATTTGTGTAAAATACTTTTTGTTTGGTTCTGGTGCTGCAGTGAAATTTTTATTTGAACCAATACTAATACAAAACGTTCTACTAATACATTCTTAGACTTAGGTTTTTTGACAACCGACTTAGGTTTCTGACAACTATTTGCCAACAGTCAGGCTTCTATGTTTTCTGTGGTTTAAGCTACCAAACAAAATAATATAATCGGCAACTCAAAAAACAAATTTAAAAATTTAACTTCAATTTAATCACTAATATTTAAGTTAAAAATTGGCTCTAAGGACTGATTTCTTAGTTCTTAGTTAAGCTTAGTTTAAAGCCCCGTTCACACCATGACAGTAACTGTCGTGAACTGCATTGTGACAGTAAGAGCCACTGTCGCAGTATCAAACTGAATTTGATATTGAGACTGCTGTCGTGAGTTACAGAAGAAAGCAATTAGAACGCGCTTTAACCGCCA
Source organism: Panzeria rudis (assembly GCA_956483635.1). Lineage (NCBI taxonomy): Eukaryota > Metazoa > Arthropoda > Insecta > Diptera > Tachinidae > Panzeria > Panzeria rudis. Next base: position 65,013,528 of record OY101451.1, read on the forward strand.
ATACTGTTTTTCAATAATGAATTAAGAGGGGCCAATTTTGCATTTTTTTCAGTCCAGATATGGCATTCCTAAAATGTTTCATATAAATAAGGCAAGCATTTAAATTAAAAACAAAATCACAACATTTTCTTCATTTATGAACATCTGAAATGCAGATTTGTTTTCAAATACACAATAGTATTAAATGTTTTTATTCTTGTTCAGTTGAGCAATGAATGTTACTGTGTTAAAGCCCTTATGACACTACATTTTTTTCTTAATTTTTCAAGTTTTGGAGAACAGTGCAAATATAATATAATGGGAAATTTTACCAGGTGCAAAGAGTTCAGCTATATTAAGATAAATACCATATTGTCAAAGCTTTTACTAATGTTATCGATAACAAATGGGGACCTGTCAAAAAAAATGTAAAAATGTTCAACTTAAAATTGACATTTCAAGCTTGAAACATTAAAGAATTCAGCTTCTTAGCGCCTCTTTTTTCAACTTTTTTTTTCTTTTGTCGTTTTATTATAAATAAAACGTACGCAGCACTTAAAGAAGCCATTACGTTTTGTTTACATTTTGTATAGTTGTTTCTTTCTATCATTTGCTATTTCTTTCTTTCAATTCTATTGCAAAACAATGCAAGAAAAATGTAGTGTCATAGGGCTTTAGCATAGATCATTAACTAGATAATCTTCATTTGAAAAAAATATTTTAAGTTTAAGTTTTAGTTAACCAACAATCATAGTTAATCAAGGTCCTAAAAACTAGCCCTTAATGATTGTTTGAAGATTCCTAGTTTAAAAAAGTATATTCAGGGAATAGTTGCATATTCGCAAGAAAATATTTTATATTAAGAAATTATTGAATAGTTTCGCGTAAACTATGTTATATAAAATTGAATGACTTTCTTTTCGAATGGAAATAAAAAACTGCCGGCAAACTTACCAAAGCACTGACTGCAACTTGACCAGCTGTTGTACTACACAATGAAGCAGTAATCGATTTTGTCAACATAGCCATAACTTGAGGACACATATTGATGATTTCCATATAACCACCACGTATACCACATTCGCCCAAATAACCCTTTGAGACTGACATGAAGCTAGCCAATTCCATATCCTTAAAGGGTGCACCCATCTCATTCAAGACCATTTTGAATGAGAAGAATTTTGAATCTTTATCGTAAACATTATCTTGATACACTTCATCTGCCATTATAACTAGATTGTTGTCATAGGCGAATTTAATAATTTCTTCGATGTTTTTACGAGTCAAAACTTGCCCAGTAGGATTACCAGGATTAATAACAACAATAGCACGTGGATTACAAGTCTTCTTAGCCTCATCGTAGGAGCGTTGTAGTTCCTTACGATTTAGACTCCATCCAGTTTCTTCCTCCAAATAGTAATCAACTTTTTGCAAGCCATACTCGGCAATGGTGGCCGAGTATAAAGGATACTGTGGAATGGGTACCATAACACCAGGAGGTTTTCCACCAACATGACATCTAATTTTACAAAAAACGACAATTGAATTATTGAAAGTTTTATTTACACTAAATATGTTTGCAAAACTAACTTAATCAAAGCCAATACACTTTTGATGCCTGGCGACGCACCACCTGTTAAGAAGACATTATGCCAATCGCAAGGTATACCATCACGTTTAGCAATAAAATCTGCAACTTGTCTGCGCACTACTTCCAAACCAGCAGAATCGGTATATGAGCCCACTGAGCCACCCTGGCAACCAGCTAAAATTTCTCTAGCATGAGCTTTGACATCATCAGGATAATTTGGTGAATTGAGAAGTTCTGGTTCAAAAGTTAAATTTAGGAGCTGAAAAAAGTACATAATAGTTTTGTATAAAAGATAGCGGTACAATTTTTATATGGCTTAAAAAGTAATAAACTAGAGAGGTAAAAATATAAAGTAGAATTATTCGGAAAATTACATTTTTAAAAAACTCAGTTTCGATTTTGATTTAGTAAAAATAAAATGGTTAACCGGTCTTTTAAGTATTTTAATGTTTTTAAATCAATGAAAACAGTCGCCCCTATTCCAGTTGTCGTCGTAGACACAAAACGATGTTGCACATTATTGGTATTCTCCAATAAAATTTGACATTGATATTGTATTAGCGAGTATACACGAAAGCTTGCACAATTTTAAACTAACCATAATTTTGATTAAAAATAGCTACTAATGTAAGGAATGATAAAAAAAACTTTGTAAAAATCTCTAAAATTCGCAAAAACTTGCTAACAGTGGCCTGAAGCAAAGTCTAAAATCGTTCAAAATTCGCGAAAAATGCAAAGAAGCTGAGTGCTTGCGAAAAGTCGTTTTTATCGCGACCATTACAAAATTCTCGAGACGTTGATTTGAATGCGCCAAAATACAACAAAAGAACTCTGAAAGAAAGCGAAAAAATCAGAAGTTCGCGAAAAATTTATAGATGTATTTAAAAAATCGTTAAGCCTGCAAAGAATAACAAAATGCTAAAAAAAATGGTAAAATTGGGCAAATTGCAATGCCTAGTAAAGGTTTTAGTTCTTTAATTTTGATGTTGCAGTAAAACCGCAACACTGCAATGATACGGACGTTTCCGTTTATTCAAGGTAACGATAAACACTCAACATCGTCGCAAGACTGTTAAGGTGGGTCTAACACTTGTACGGCGAAAAATTTATCTTCTGGATGTGGACGGCGCACGTTGGAAAAAAATAGTAAAAACGATCGCATCGCCTATTTTACTTCACAGCGCCTTTGTTATAAGCGATAGGTTCATAGGTTTTGGATATGTTTAATATAACTTTTCAGAGAATTATGTGGTATACAAATTTTTAGTGTAATAGCATTGGACGTTAGTACCCTACACTCGGAAGTCACGACTTTTAAGCAATTGCACCACATGAAGAATTAAAATATATTTGAAATTTTGGCCATTCATTCTCCTAAAAAATAGAAAATAAAGATACACGTGTGTCACCGATTTTTTAAATTTTAGATGTGAACCATTTTTTGGTGCAATGGGCAAGAAAACGCTCATATGCCATTTTCGTTCTTTGTAAATGTACTATAAGTTCTATTAATTAAAAATTTTGTCACTCGCAACAGAATTGTTTGTATAAATTTTTTAATTTTGTGTACCCTACACTGATACCTTACAACTGGCAGGAAAGATGTTTTTAAAGTTATAGTACTAATATGGGGACTTTGCACAAAATGTAATAAATAGTTTATATTACTGATTTTAAATAACTCTGCGGGAAATTTTTGTCAATTGTTCAAAAAGTACCTGTCCTAGGACTTGTGAAAATAGGAAGGTAACGTGACCGGTTAAACTAGATCCCATCTCTTAACAGATATAAATGTTCCAAAAATGTGTAAAATCAGTGTTTGATACAAATAGTCTTGCGAAAGTCCAAATACAAAATATTGTAGCTTTTTTTATAAAATATATCAAAAAATGCGCTAGGGTTTAAGGCTACGATAATTTGCATTTTCACTTTCCCAAGTCTATTTTTACCAAACACTGAACTCCGCTAATTTTCTTCTCTTTATATTACTTGCAGTTACTTTTTTAGGTTTTGGTAGAATGAAATCAGATGGCGATTGGTTTGATTGTCAAAAGAAAAAAATCAAATAAAAATTAAATAAAAATATAAATCAATTTAATACATGTCATTTAAAAAATTTTTAGACAATTTACACATTTATTTAAACAATTATTGAATCCAGATAAGTTACAATGAGTGGGAGAGGTTTATGTAAACTAAATGAACTCAAGTAAGATGCCACAATTATAGTTTTATAGAAACAGTAACTGAGAATGTCACTCTAATGACCCATCACAAAATGTCTAAAAGGTATCAATTGCTCCTTCCTATGACAAAGCCATGTTAAAGTGATAGGTCCCTTCCATGCAAAGTGTTAGAACTCGAACTGGTGCCTATCCCCCAAGGACTAGTCACGTCACAGGTTCTGTGTCAGTTCCCTTCCCTTTAAATAATGTACGTGATATGTATGTATGTATTTTGTTTCACACTAATTATCTTAATATTGTAATTATATTTCAAAATAAAGCACAAACATATTTTTTTAACTTTTGGTTTTATTTAAAAGAAATAATAACAATTGCTAATTATCTGTGTTATTATTGATCTTTATCACTAATTGTTTTCGTCTTGAAGTGGACAGCTTAAAATTATCCGTTTCATGTTTTTATTTAGTAAGTGATGGGAGCGTGATCAATATTTATTCGTGATTTATGCAAAATTTATTATATATATTATATATATTCACATCTTCTTCTGTAAATATTTTAAAAGAGATATTGTCAGTAGAAATATTAACTAACAGTATAAAAAGATTTAAAAAATTTAAAAAAGGTCCGAATAACTTGTAATGTTTAAACTTGAAGGTTATTAGTAATGAAAAGTTTTGTCATGCGGGAATTCAAATACTACACTATTCACTTGTATATTCACTTGTTCAACTCTATTATAAACTCAATAACAAATAAAAAAATCAGTTCCTTATTATATTTTCGTGATGTCTATCTTAAAAAATTCTGATTTAATTGATTGCTGGATATTAGCACCGGCAAATAATGAGATATTTTATGTAACCCATTTTGTTGAAGAAAAAGTAGGCAATTCGTATTATAATAAAGAAACTTTAAATTTAAACATTGGATTTTTTAACTTTTATATGACGAAAATTGAAGAGAATGTAAAAGTAATGAAAGTAGATTAGAAAAAAAAATTTCCAATTGGTTAAACTTAACATTTTTAAAATATGATGAGGTATGGTAAAGAAACACTTTCATTTTATAATTATTAAATTACTTTAACACAATTAGCAGCCCACCACGAGTAAAAACTGTAGTCAACTAGAAGGAGCATCATGTTATATGAAAGAAGCACCAATTTGTAATCCAGTGCATATATGAATGAATGAATGAATTAAGGGTAAACGGGAAACATAGGACACTGCGACCTAAGTAGATCTATTGTATCCCCTGCCATGTGCAAGATCACCTCATCTAGACCCACTCTCCTGAGGAATCTCAAGATTGCCAGTGGGTCGAGTGTTGGCAGTTCCCCCAATCCTCCAATAGGTGTTTGCCCAATTGGCTATATCTTCTGTGGCATAACGCTTCGCACTCCTTTAGAATATGCTCTGGAGTTTCATCGTCGTAATCACAGAATCTGCACAGGTTGTTACTCTCAATGCCAAGTCTGTTGAGGTGTTTTCTCAGTCTGCAATGGCCTGTGAGGAAGCCTGTGAGCATTCTTAGATTGTTTTTACTGAGGGACATGAGAGCTATGAAACGGTTTTGGTTATATGTTTCAATCATTAGCTTTGCATGCCTCAATCTAGGGAGATTGAGCCAGAGATGTTTTCTAGTCCTCTTGATCTCCATCGATATATCTTCCCGGGTTTTGTCCAGTCCAAGTCCGCAAAACGGTTCTGGACCGATCATGGGTGTACTTGCCCCCCTCCTGGCCAATTTATCTGCATTTTTAATGCGGCATTCCCAAGCTAACTTAGAGGTAAACTCATATGAGCTGAGTGCTTTGATTGCAGCCTAACTATCCGAGCAGATGGCTAATTCTCTCCCTCGGTAGCCCCTGTCAAGATTAAATTGTGCGCATCTCTCAATGGCATAAACTTCCGATTGAAAAATTGTAGGAGATTTTCCCAAGGATTCATGGTAGTCATATAAGTACGACTGCAAAAGATTTTGTTGAAAAAAAAATTTTGATAGCCGATTGGGTATTGAAGTAATATCACCAAGCGAGTATTTACTCACAGTGCCTACAAATGAAACTTTTACTGGTGAAAATGAATTAAATTCAAGAGAAATAGTTGAAATCCCAAAGCGCGGTAGACCAATAAAAAAAATTTTACGAGTCTTCAAGATCCAAAAAACGAAGATCGGCAGACCTAATTCAAAATTACAGTCTTGAAGAATTGGAGTATGCCGCAATGCAGTTAAGACAAGTTATACCTGGATAATTCGACCCAAAATAAAAAATGTTTAACATCATTTAAAGCTTTAGCGTTGTATTTAGACCTAGACCTATCTGATAGGAAGTACAATGTTCTTCGGAAGACAATTAACGAATTGCTGAAAATTGTTTACCTTCTCTGTACGCTTTACGTAAGGAAAAACAGAATATTATACCAAATGTAAGAGCTGCAGAAATTTCAGCACAAGTTGATGTAAAGACAATAATGCATAGAACTGCAGAAGCAATAGTAAAACTTTGTGATATAAAGGAGAAACATACCTAAAGTATTTTTAATATGCAAATGGGGAATGGATGGTAGCTCCGGTCATAGTCGATATAAGCAAAAATTTACCAAAAAAGAAAGCAATGATGAGTTTATGTTTTTTATTGCATTTGAGCCTATTAAGTAAGTAATTAATAACTTATTTTTGGTTGCTCTATTAATATTTTACCATTTTGTTAAGAATGATTAACATGACATCTAAAACGGAAATATGGGCTAATAAACAGTCATCTTCAGCATCTTTTTGGTGACCAATTAAATTTATTTTAACAAAAGAAAATCCCGAACTATTCCGTAAAGAATTTAAGGAAGTAAGTGAAAAAATTAGTAATTTGGAATGCGATGTTTTTGAAGTAAACTGGGTTGCTGTGGAAGTTTCCTACGAAATACCTTGCACTATGATCGATGGCGTAGTTGCTAATATTTTGACTAATACAAATTCGTCTAGTAGGTATTTTATATGTCAAGCTTCTCCTACAGAAATGAACAATATAAATATAGCCAAAACTGTAAATACTGATGCCTACAAATTTGGACTTTCGACACTACAATCAAAGCTGGATAAGAGTTTTATATTGTATATTGCATATCGTCTTCCATTTAAAACTTGGCAAGTTAGAAATGAAAATAGAAGTGTTTTTTTAGAAACAAAAAAAAAAAAAGAATTCAAGACGAATTTAGAAAAACAATCGGATTAATTATCGACCAAGTTAAATCTGGGTTCGGCAACACAAATGACGGCAACACTGCTCGTCGTTTTTTTTTCAAATATTGAGCTTTCCGCCGAAATTACTGGTATAAATCATGATATAATAAATAGAAGGTAGTTTCATTCTCTCAATTTTTCTTGACATTCACTACCTGACAAGTATAAGGATTGTGACATTTTCGTTAAAATCATGTTGCCGTACTAGTTTTATATGTCCCCTCAATTTCTGTTCTTTTTTTTGTTATTATGCTTAAAATTGTGATTTGTATGAAAATAATATGAAAAATATAAACTTAAGCAGGTTTATTTGCAATACGCGTTTTTATACGAAAGCATGCAAACTTTAACAATGTTACACGCCACAAAATATATTTAAAAATTAGTCCATGCGTACAAAAGACAAACTCACTTCTACCGTAAAAATATTGAAAACTCTCAGAATTTTAAAGAAGAATGAGTGCCAATATCGCGAAAATTCGCAAAAATAGCAAACATTTAAACAAGCCCTAAAATTCATTAAAACTGCTAAAACTGTAACTGTAATGTTAAGAACTCGAGAAAATTCGTCAAAAGTTTGCTAAAATTTTAATGATTACAAAGCGTAATATTGATCAAAATTTCCTTAAAATGTAAAAACCAAAAACTTTAGAAAAATTACGGCCTTCGCAAAAATTTGCGAAAAAATGCAAAATTTTGAACAAGGCATAATTTTGATCAAAATTTGCTAAAAAAAAAGGAATGCCAAAAATTCGGTAAAAATCGCGAAAATTTTAGAAATTCGCAAAAACTTGTGAACAGCTACATGATATCAACGTCTAATATTGTTCATAAAGCGCGAAAACTTGTAAAAAACCGATTTTTTCGGGAACATTGCAAAATTGGCCATAAGATCAAAAATCTGAAACAAGTCCTAAAATTTATTAGAAACCGCCAAAACTGTAAAAATAAAACAAATGAAAAACGCGAAAAACTTACAAGTTTGCGAAAAATTGCTAAATATATGTATTGATGAAATCAATGAAGTATGTCAAAATGAAGTACAACAAAAATGAAGTATGTATAACAAAATTTCAGAAAATCATGTAAATCGCAAAAATGAAATTGCCAATATCGCGGAAATTGCAAAGTGTAGTAAATGTTTTTGTTGTTTAATTTTTATGTTGTTATAAAACCGCATCATTACAATGAACATTTTTGATGCTTTCGAATTCAACCATAAATATAATTGATAAAATTAAAATTCGTCATAAGTAATAAAACAAAAAGAAAATTTCAATAAATTCTTAAGATAAACGATATAAGCGGGGCTTGTGAATTGAAACTTTTTTTTTTATTTTCCTCTTAATACAATTACACATTTGTGCAAAATAACTCCAGGAGTTGAGATGCCTTTTCCATTATATGGCAACGCTTTTGTATATTTTACCTTAAAAACAAACTTCAAAACTACCTTCTATTTATTATATCATGGTATTAATAAAGAACTGCTTTATAATTTTTCCATTATTTTGCGGTTTGCAAATAAGTATTTCGACCTTCAGGGAACTACTAATATAACACGGAATATGTTTCTGATACATTATGGCTGGTATTTTATGCCTAGCAGTGTGCACAAAATATTAATTCATGGTTGTGATATTATACAATTTTTTGATTTGCCAATAGCTATTTTGAATTAATAACTCAAAGTTTCTAATAAAATATACTAATTTAAAATATTTTCTATTACAGGTAATTTATCTGAAGAAGCATTAGAAGCTTCTCACAAAAATATAAGAAGATTTCGGTTGTCTCATACCAGAAAAAGTTCACGTGAGAATACTAATGCTGACTTAATGCGATATTTACTTTTATCTTCGGATCCACTTTTACATAGCTTCACAAAGGAACATACTCCGCATTAAATATAAGTTCAAAATTGATTAAATAGAAAAGTACATTGGCCCAATTCACAATCTTGTGCAAATGGTCTTGCATCGTAGCATTTGCAAATTGGTATAGTATATTGATACTCACCACTTAACAATTGTTAGTGGTGAGTATCAATATACTATACCATTTTGCAAATGCAACGATGCAAGACCATTTGCACAAGATTGTGAATTCGGCTATTGTATCCACAGATTTTGTTGCAACATATAACGAAATTACGTCATCATCAAGCGAAAGTTGTGAAGATGAATCTGAAGAATAAATGAATAAAAGAATAAAATGAAAAGTTTCGTTAGGGACTTTGAAGTGAAAAGAAAAACAAATTTGAGTTTTTTATTGTTGTTTCAATATAAATTCCCTAACGAAAATTTGCATTTTATTTACAAAACAAGCAGTTAATTCGGAGATCTCGAGAATAAATAAAGTCAAAAAATAAAAAATATTAAAACATACATTTTGCACTTTTTTTCAGTCCAAAGTTCGCTATGGCAAGGAAGAAGTAGCACAGAAAAGCGTTAATTTAAAAGAAACTTTTTTCGGTTGTTACTTAATTTGGGCGACTTTTCTCGTTCGATAATACTTAAATAGGTCTCGAGAATAAATAAAATCCAAAAACAAAAAATATTAAAACATACATTTTGGTATTTTTTCCACTGCAAAGTCCGCTTTGGCAAGGAATAAGCAGCACAGAAAAGAGTTAATTTAAAAAGGCACTTTTCTAGGTTGTTACTTTATTTGGGCGACTCTTCTCGTTTGATAATACTTAACAGGTCTCAGGAATAAATAAATCCAAAAAATATTAAAGTATACATTTTTTTGAGTGTTGTGTTTTTCTTCCGACGGGGTTTTTTGAATTTGTAACGATTTTCCGTCATCCCACGTTTGTAAACAGACCGGTTTCGGCTATGTGCTATCTTCAGTGTTCTATTGAATACTCAATAGAACACAACAATATTCAATAGATGACACATAGCCGAAACCAGTCTGTTTACAAACCAAATTTGACGTGGGATGACGTAGGAAGAAGCACCGCAGAAATCCGTCAATTTAAAAGGCGCTTTTCGCGATTGTAACTTAATTTGTGCGACTCGCGAATAAATAAAATAAAAAAACAAAAAATATTTATATATACATTTTGCCATTTTTTTAGGCTTCAAAGTTCGTTCTGGCTCTGAAAAAGCACCACAGAAAAGCCTTAATTTAAATATGCTTTTTTTCGGTTGTTAATTAATTTGGTTGACTTTTCTCTTTTGCTATTGCTTAAGTAGGTTTCAAGTATAAATAAATGAAAAAAAAAATAAAAAAATTATACATTTTTTTTTCTTTTTTTTCACCCTCAAGTTCGCTCAGTTTATGAAAAAGCACCACCGAAAAACGTAAATTTTAAAATTCTCGTATATTCTCCAAAATAACTCCGATATTTTTCTTATCGAAGCCAATATAAAACTGCGTGCCAATTTTCATAACTCTAGGATAGCGCCTCTAATTTTGCCCACTCGTTATATGGGAACGAATAACTGTGAAGCGGTTCGACTTCTGTATAAAATGGAAAACTGATATACGGGCATGTTCTGAAAATCACGGTGATTTCAAAAGCAAACTGTTAATAACTGATTTGTTAGTGGGTTTTTATTGTATTTTAAGTTTTTATCATTTACAATGGAACATTTTATTTTTGAAATCACCGTGATTTGGCATCTCATGATTTACAGAACAGGCCCGATAATGTGCTGTTGTTTCTTTTCTAAAAACTTTCTATAAACTCATTACATCAGGGTTGCATTTTCTACAGAAGAGTAGAACGGATTGTGGGATAGAGTAAAGCGGCTGTTTGGTTTTTTCTACAATTTTTTCCCAATAAATCGAATCGTAACAGCACGAAAACCGTAACCAGCAAAAATAAAACTTTACAGGAGAAACTTTTTTAACTTCGCTCCAAATGGCAGTATTGCTCTGAAATTAAGTATATCAGTTATTTTTAGTCTAATATACGTAACATAATAAGTTTTAATGGTTTATTTCTAATATTATGGTATTTTATGTGGCTTACGATATTTGTTTCTACCATGCTAACTACCTATTGAATGAATTTTGTTGGTTACAATGAAATTTTATGTTAAAATATTACAAGGTTTTTTTACTTTATTTTATTTTAAATGATGTTTATTCATAACAAAATCACAATTTTTTGGTTTTTATAAACAAAGTTAATGTTTTCGTTAAACATTATTTAAAAAGAAATTAGTAAAACGCATTATGCATCTTCAGCATTGGCATTTTTACGTTCGTAGTGGCTTAATACAATTTTGAGTTGTTTTTTTAGATAAATACTTCACATTTTCAAAACTAAAATTAAAACTATGAAAATTGCAAACAAAGAGATCCGATAAAATTAAATTGTACCTAACAGGATTAAAAAATAAAGCACGAACATTAGATATATATAAAAATATCTTAGCAGTGAACGACAACTACAACAAAAAGTCCTTAATTGTTATGCACTTGGTCTATTTCTATTAGTGAATTCGTAATTGATTGACGAAATTTTAAATTCATATACATAGATTATTATCATATTTTATATAAGGTATTCTGCAAGTGTCTTGAGATCTTTGTGGCACACTAAAGAAATATTTAAAATATTATTATATAACGGCACAGGCCCATTGTAGGTAATTCCAGAGTTAAGCCTACCGATTTGATATCATATTTTTTTGCTTCGGAGTGCCATATTTGAGTTTCATTGTACGGCTATATATTTCAAAGAAAATACAAAGTATCTTAATAAATAGTAATTTCATGACATCGTCTGTGATAAAATGCAATAATAGCATGATGGGTTTGCCCTTGAATTTGATATCGTACGATATCTAAACGGTTCTATTTGGAATAAATTTATCGATATTGCTGTGAATTAAATCAACAGACATCGTATTACGTATTGGTAATAAATACTTTTATGCTGATTACATAATTATAATTTTAAGGAAATCACATATGGTGCCAAGCATGAATCTATTGCGCTTTTGACCTACATAGCTGTCACAGAAGACACTTATCGAAGGATGCGGGTTTTATTCACCCAAAAGTTTTAGATATTGAAAAACCATGGTGAAAATTGCATTATATTCCCATATTCCGTCAGAGAAGCGATAGCCATTTCTTATGACATTTTGATATTTACTCTCACAAACACAGCACATTATTTCTCTTCTAAAAAAAAGTTTTCTTTTCAGAATCTGTGTATCGTCGATAAATGCCGACACGTTTAGTAGCCGGTCTTTCGACATTGCAACAAAGCCCATCAGCACTCGATCTGATTCGGTGAACATTTTACTGCAATAGTTTCTACTCACTTGTGTCACCGGTTTTCAATTTTTGTAGTGTCTTGAGTAATATTATCCGATATTGCTATATGAACATATTACAATGACAATATACAGGACAATTTGATTAATATTTGTGCCTCCTGTATAGTTTGAAAAAATTTTATCGTAACCAACATTTCAGTCACCAAAAAATATAAATAAAAACAAATTTGGGCTTACGTTAAAATTGAATTTGCTGTAAATTTGTTACGGTGCTTTGTAGAACTATGAAATTTTTACAGATAGAGTAAAACATCGCATATTATTGATTTACATTAAAAACGCATATCGAAAACTATGTTGGTTGCGATTTTCGTGCGGTTACGACTCGAAATATCAAGTTATATGAAAATGTCATAGAAAAAATAATCAATTTAAATGGCAAAAACAAAGTTTGGCAGTAATTATTTAAGTCACATGATTAGAAAAATTCGTTTTATGCGCTCATGTTATTCCTGAGTGCAATAGCTTTTCACAGATAATAAATTGTAGTATGTATTTAAAGTAAAAAAGTAAAAAATCATACAATTTTAAAATTTCTGAACTACAGAGACTGGGGCCGTTTCTCAAAACTACGGGCCTCTGAGGCTCGTTTCTCAAAACTACAAGTTACAAATCTACAAGTAAAATACACACAAAATAACAATAAAATTTACAAAAGCTCTGCTGTTTTGTGTGTATTTTACTTGTAGATTTGTAACTTGTAGTTTTAAGAAACGGGCCCTTGGGCCCATACAAAACAGGAATAAAATTTTGTATAGCTGTTGCTGTTTTGTAGGTATTTTACTTGTAGATTTGTAACTTGTAGCTTTGAGAAATGAGCCCTGAGCCCTATTTCTCGAAAGTTTAAATTACAAACCTACAAATAAAATACCCACAAAACAACATCACTTTTACAAAATTTAATTGTTCAATTCACAAGCTCAGTCTTATGTCTTATCTTTTTTTTTGTTGATTGAATAATCTTCATCTAATAAGGTCTATCGCAGTTTATGTCAATAAAAAACTTTTATTACATATTTACCCAACGTTTCGTCAATTCTTTGTTGACTTTCTCAAAGGTTTCGTCTATTTTAAATTAAAAACTTAATGTTATTACAAATAATACCAGTTAAATTACATGGCTCACTTACAAAATGATTAGACCGAATATTCGGTTTCGGTTTCGGACTCGGCCAAAATTGTGGTTTCGGCTGATATTCGGATTAGGCCAACTTTCTAGCCGAATATCGAAACCGAAACTTTTTATTCCCAATAAATAAGGAAGTTAATCGAAATAGTATTTTCCAAATTTTAAAATATGTCACCGCCATGAATCTGTTTTTTCCCGTCCAATATCTTTTAAAATTTAATGAAAATTTTACTTAGCTTTATAAAGCGCAACCAAAAGATATAAATAGTAACATAAAGTATTCAACTGCTTGTTGCCAAAATAAATAACATAACATAGGGAATGGTGAACCAATTTCGATTCCAACCGAAAATCTATTTTATGTTATAATAAATCGATTTTTCGCAATCGAATTTACTTCTGCAATTTTGCGCTGAAATTGATTATTTGTTTTTTAAAATAGATTTTTTAAAATAATTTCAAAATATGAAGAAAGCTCATTTTCAACCTTCACAATAAATTCAATACCGTCGAGAAAAATTCTTTATTGTGTATATCATCGATGAAACGCCTGCGTAAACAAAAAAAAGGTAAATATTCCCCTTTATATCTTTTTAGTTATTCCGACTCAACCTTTTGAGTGGTGCTCTTGTAACGCCATCAACAGAGTGATTAAACACTCCTCAATGTATGTGTACCGAACCCAATATTCCAGTTCCATTCATTATTTAAGCTAATTTCATGCTAAGTTTTTAGTCATATACTCATTAATGTTTAAGTTTTATATTTGCTCGATGGGATGAAATATATCCAATTTCTACTATTATTTTGACAGACACTGTATGTATGTAGAAATACTCTTACGCCCTTTTTCACAGTGTACAGTTAAAAGTTAACGAATACTCTAACGGATAGTTTTGTATGCCGAATTTGCCGTTAAAGACCACGTTAACTTTTAATCAGATTGTGAAAAGGGCCGTTAATAAAATAAATGGCTTTTCAGTTCTGTTAAGTTTTTAAAATGTCAATATCAGTTAATGCTAAAAAAGTTTCGGCAAGTTTCGGATTCGGCCGAATATTAGGTTCGGTTCGGGTTCGGCCTCAAAAAACTGGTTTCGGTCGAACTCTAAAAATGATATTATCGGATATGTTCTGTATTTCATATGGAATTAAAATGTGTGGAATTATCAAAGCATTGTTGTTATAAATATTAATTTACAACAACAATGCTTTGATAATTCCGCACATTTTAATTCCACATGAAATACAGAACATGGCCGTATATCACATTACATGTAAATAGTGTTTTTATAGAAAATTAAAACTGTTTAGTTTTATACAAAACAAAAATTTTTTTAAAGGATTATAAAAACTGTTTAAATCAAACACAACCAGCGTTGCCAAATGTGCAGTTTTATCTGTATTTGACAGTTTTTCTAATCATTTGCAGTTTTTTGCTTAAAACCCCAGTTTTTCTACAAATTGTGCAGATTTTGCAGTTTTTACATTTTTAGTTTTTGCTCTCAAATTTTTATATATTAATTCCAATTTTTAAAGCCATAATTTTACTTTTTTTAATGCGACAATGTAATGCAAGAGGGAATTCAAACTCATTTAGGTCTAAGAAAGTTGTGTTTTTCTATACATATGGAGTTTGCTATTATAGTTCATATGTACGTAATTTTTTTGCAGAATTCTCTTCGCGAAATTTTTAGTGATTTATACAAACAAAAAACTATACTTTCTTACCCCAAAAAAAAAAATAACTGTATACTTTAAATAAAACAAAATCTTAAATACGGCAGCCAAAATTTTAATTACTCTATTTGTTGAATTTTGCTCCTTACGTCTTTAAGCCGATTCAGAAAAAATAAATCAATTTCCCTGTGTAATTTGTAGAAATTTTATAATAAATGTCCCATAGTGCAACTGATAGACTTCCTTTTCATATAATTGAGAAATTTAGTGCAATAACTCTGTAAGCAACAATATCAAACTAATGAATAAATCGACTTTTAAGTTTGAACAAAATTTAAAATTGTATGGTTTTTGGAATTTTCTATTGTAAATACGCAGCATAATTAATAGCAAAATATTAGAATTTATCCAAAAATCTCTCTAGGATGCAAAGCTATGGTGCCTAGCAAGGGAATGAGCACATAAAACCAATTTTTGATTTCATGTGGCTTACCGAGTTTTTGCACTAAGCCCTTCAATTAAAAAAGTTATAAATTTGGAGTGCCTCATTTTCCTAACTTCCGAGACGGTAGTCCGTACCCACTAAGTGCCTTTTCACACTATGCCTTTTTAGCCTGGCTTTTTTGACAATTTTCTTTTAAATCCCCTACGAAAAGTCACACACATTTACATTACAGACTTTTTATCCATGCCTTTTTTGACGATTATACACATGCTTAATGCTGAGAGTACGAAAATGACAAAGAGAAATAACAAAAAACCCCTCAAATTTCAATTTGTGCCTTTTTTCTTACCCCGCTAGCTTCTCACCTCCTCTCTCTCTCAAACTAAAAAAGCCTGCCTTTAAAGCCAGGCGAAAAAGGCACAATGTAAATTGCGTGTAAGCACTTTTTTGCTTGTTTTTCGTTTTCATCTATAAAATTTGAAAATTCCTAAAGGTGGGTTTACATCTGTAAACATTTGAGCCGAACACGTTCACCGCAAATATTTGCATCGCATTTTAAGTAGTGGGACGTGTGCGACGCACAGCAGCAACGCAAGAATGTATATACTATATTTTGGATTTTTTGTGTTCTGTTTTTTCGTGTAAAAATCACTTTTTATTCTAAATTTGCAGTTTTTTAAAAAAAAGTTATGGCAACGCTGTTCACAACTTAAAAATTAATATCACAGCTAAAGTTTATTAATGGCAACGCTGTAGCTTGTATTTATATTATTGGTGTCATCTTTTAAGTTCATGGTTTTGTTTATATTTTGCTGTATTCGCAGACTTTCCATAGTGTATCTTTTCTTTCCTTTATTTTTCACATCTAGTTTTTGACATTCTCAAAATCAGCATCATGTCCACTATTCTGTATATGTTGTGATAATGCTGTTGTTTCTCTCTGTTTTTCGATATCTTTTTTATGTTCAGTCATTCTTCTTTCCAAAGTTCGTTTTGTTGTTCCGATGTATATTGAATCACAGTTTTGTTTATCATCGCCTTTACACTTTACTTCATTTACCACACTGCATTGCTGTTGTTTTTCTATTTTGTCTTTCATATTAGTGAAAATTGTATTTAGTGTAGAATTTGGTTTGAAAGCAAATTTTGTGTTTTCTGTTTTTATTATTAGCGGTTTTCACTCTTGATGATAAAGTACCCTTGTAGATCTTGTTAATGTAGTAGATGTAGTTAAAGTACTAGTATTTACCACAGGCAACAACAAAAAGTACCGAACTTTAGTTTACAACAACACAAAAAGCTGTAGTAAACACGCGTGTTAAATTTACCAGGACAAACCATTGACGAAAAACCAAACAAAAAACAGCTGACCCATTAATTGTTGATGCAAACGAAAAATAGACTCACGCTTTCTAGTGATAAATCTTAGTAAATATAACTGAGTTAAAAACTTAACACAAAGAGTGAAAACCGCTATTGTTTTTAAGTTTTTGTTGTCTGTTAAATCTGGTATATATTATACATAGGTTACACCGTAAAAATTATTTTGGTGATTATAGTTATTAATATGGTTCTGGAAATAATTATTGTTGAGTTTAGTTTTTGTTTCAAATATTAAATTATTGATGAGATTTGTTGGGAAACTATTGTCTTTAAGCAATTTAGTAATTTTATTTATGTTTTTGTTTCGAAATTGCTCATCACTTATATTTAGTACTCTGAAAATGAAACTTTTGACCGTATTAATTACACTGCGTGACAGCATTTTTTTTTTGGCAGAAACGCCACCAAATATCCATTAGTCTAGATACAAAATATAGTCAAACTGCGTACTTGGTTTCTCAATTCCTCAACTTTTATCCTTTTTAAAGGGCTTAACATTTTTCATGAATGCTTATTTTAAATAATTTTTTTTGTAGTATTAGTATCTAATATTTTTTAACAAACTTGGTACCAAATAAAAGGGAAGGCTCTCTAGAATTTTATAAAAATATTTACTTCAATTCCACTGAACAAACATATTAAAAAAATGTTCTTTAAAAAATATATCCTTCCATATCCTGAAAAGTTTTCACTTAATATTTTTTTTTTAAATTTTATGTTGTAGCCTTAAATTAGCTCTATAAGGCTTCGAAATTTTATGATTTTATCTCTCTTAGTTCAAAATCTGTGGCTGTTTTTTAGCGGCACAAAATTATTTTCTATAAAAATTGCATGTAGAAAATTAATTTATAAAAAACAACCATTATTTTTGAGCCGAGAGCGATAAAATCGTAAAATGTGTGTGCATTTTAGAGTTTATTTTAAGTTAATATATATTTTTATATATTTTGCATGACAATCAAATAAAGATTTTGAAGGAAATATTAGAAAAGTTGTTTCCAAGGACATATTTAAAGTTTTTGTTCAGTTGATCTACAACTATTCTTCCAAATCCTTGGCATAAAAACCACGATATCAATTAATATAGATACTAAACATAGTTAAACTGCGTACTGGCTTTTTCAGCTTTTATTCTTTTTAAGGATACTTATTTTAATTTTTGTTTTCATATTAATATGTAAAATTTTTTTAGCAATAGCAGTACCAAATAAAAGGGATGGCTCTGTAGAATTTTATAAAAATATTTCCTTCATTTGCTTTGAACAAAAAAAATTGTCTTAAAAAATCATTCTATAACCTTGAAAATTTTCATCAAGAAGCCTTTTAAAAATTGTATTTTGTAGCCTTAAGTTAGCTCTATGAGACCCAAAAATTTTGTAATTTTGTGTCTACCTAAAGCACAGCGTTGAGCGTCACGTTAGGCTATTCATATATTACGTAACGCTCCAAGAGGAAGGGGGGGTCAATATCTGTTACGAAATGGAGTATAAAAACTCCAAAAATAACCTTACGTAACATGTGAATATACATTCTAAGAGACTACTTTTAGCTAAAAAAAAATATTAAAATAAGCATTCTCGAAAAATGTGAAGTCCTTAAAGAGACACAAAAGATGACGAAATGAGAACTCAAGTACGCAGTTTACCTATGATCACTCTCTATATTAATTTATACATAGTGGCTTTTATGCCAAGGATATGGAAGAAAAGTTGAAGAACAAATGAACAAAAATTTAAAGATGTCCTTGGAAACAATTTTTCTATTATTTTCTTTAAAAACTTTAATTGATTATTTTGCAATATATATAAATATATACATATATTATCATTAAATAAACTCTAAAATTTATAAATTAATTTTCTACATACAATTTTTATAAAAATTAATTTTGTGCCGGGGAAAAAAATCACAGCTTTTGTACTAAGAGAGGTAAAGTCATAAAATTTCGAAGTCTTATAGAGTTAATTTAAGGCTACAACATATAATTTGTAAAAAAATTTTTTTGTGAGCACTTTTCAGGATATGGAAGGATATATTTTTAAGAACTGATTTTTTTTATATGTTTGTTCAAGGGAACAGAAGTAAATATTTTTATAAAATTCTACAGAGCGTTCCCTTTTATTTGGTAACAAGTTTGCAAAAAAAAAAGATATTAGATACTGATATTAAAAAAAATCATTTAAGATAAGCATACATGAAAAATGTTAAGTCCTTTAAAAAGGACAAAAGATGAGGAAATGAAAAACCAAGTACACAGTTTGACTACATTTTGTCTCTAATTAATGGATATATAGTGGCGTTTCTGCCAAATAGAAAAAATTAAAATTTGTCACGCAGTGTTATTTGTGTTTTCGGTTGTGTTGCATTAAAATTCATTAATCTTCCCGATGCTATATCTTTTGCATACCAATCAAATAAAATTTTGTTATTTTGTCGTTTTAACATTATATCTAAATATGGTAATTTGTAGTTCTTCTCCATCTCAACGGTGAATTGAATTTTTGGGTGGAAACTGTTAAGTGTTCTGAGAATTTCATTTTTATCGTCAAGCTTAACTATGGGAAAGACGTCGTCTACATACTTTACTATGTATTGCAAATTTATATTTTTCTGTTTTAAATCAGCTATCGCTTCGTCTAATAGGCTATCAAGAATCACGTCTGCTATTGTCGGTGACAGCGGGTTACCCATTGGCATTCCAAATATTTGATTGTATATTTTGCTGTCATATGCGAAATAGTTGTTGTCGGTTGTATGTCTTATCGTTGTATGTCTTATCGTTTAAAAAAATACGATATTTTTTATGTGCTTGTGAACAAACAAATTTGTTGTATCGTTATTTTGTTAAATTGACATATAAATGTCAATTTAATTAATACCAGCTGGCCTCGAGAGATCAGGTGACTAAGAATATGTTTCCATTTTCCAAATTCGCGTGCAGAATTTATATTTGGGCTGTAAAAAAAGCTGATACATTAACACAGTTGGCAGTTCAAATATGGTAAACAATTCGTAGTCACCTGATCTCTCGAGGCCACCTGGTACTAATTCACCTTGATTTGATACCATGAAATGAAACTAGGTATGGACATTTTAATTTGACGCGAAATAGAATAACTTTTTTCGCGACAAGCAATTTTGATTAAAATAGTTTGAAAATTAAATTGAAATGAATCAAGTATATATTTATCATTAAGAACTTCATTAAGAACTTCTGAAGACACTGGAGCGACTGATTGACCTGCATCTTGGGAACACGATTGATACGCGCGTCATCAGTGGTGCTCAGCATGCCTATTAATTCTGCATTATTAACTAAAAAATCATGTTTTTGAGATGACTCTCGATATGGTAATTTATGAAACTTAATCGATTTTAAATGTGCAATATTGGAGAATTAATTTTCATTCATGTGTTTAAGAAGATAGGGCTAAATTCCTATCCAAAAATTTCAGCCGTTTAAAGTCCTGAGATCAAGAAGAGGACCAAGTTGTTGATACCATCTCATTTCTAGGCAACCTGACAACTTGGCAATATTTTTACTCTTCTAATATGGGGAATAATTGTCGGTATTTTTACCTTTCTAATATTGTATCAGCAGGCATTGATATTATTTGCGTTTCTGAAAAATGTTTCCCATTGGATATTCAAAATTCAGTGTATAACTTACACACACAAAAAAAAAACGCAGTAATGGCAAATAATTTTAACCTTACCACAAATAGAATTTGCATTCAAATCGTTCCCAATAGCAGTGGCTATTTGTTGCATCAACAAAAGTGCTGTTACCTCACATACAAAAATCTTTTTACCAAAAGAAATTGTCTTTGCTGTAAACACAATTTGGCAACTGCAGAAACAGTTTACCAAACGCAATCCGGCAAATACGAGAGTTGTCTTAACAAATGCAATTGTCTTTTTTCCAAATACAGTTAGGGCAAATGCAAAAATAATTTTTTTATATCTTGCCTAATTTCTTCTACCTCGAGGTCTGTGCTAGAAGAAATTAGGCAAGATATTAATATATAAAGGTCGAAAAACTTGGAATAATTTTTATAATATAATTTTTTTATTTTTAGATTTTATTTCTGTTTATAAGAAATATGTACAATGAGAAAAAGAAAGTTAAACGTTTTTGATAAATACAATAGTGGTTTATTTTTTTCTTATGAAAAGTTAACTATCATCTATGTGATGGAAATCGATTCCAAAAACGAAGCTATTTTGAAAGGTGGTTTTTAATATTATTTCTTTATTAAAAACAATTTTATCACAAATATTATAAAAATATTTCTTTATTACAAAAGAGTTGTATCACAAAAATTATAAAAATTTGATGAAAAGTGCGTTAAAAGTGCTTCGTTTTCAAAATCGATTTCCATCACATACCTGTATGTATATATAAACCAGTGTCCACCAAAAAAGAGAGACACACAAATAAGAATGTATTGCTGTTTTTGCAAGTTTCATAAAACAAAGCAACAAACGTTCATTGTTGTTTTACTAAATGAGATTTTTGTGTGTTTTGTTCTCTTGAGTACACACACCTATTGTATACGTGTTTTTAGTGGTATAGGTGTTTTTCCCTAGGTTCAATGTTTGGTGATCGTTGATATAAACACCTTGCAAGCGTACACGCTTATACTTGAGTAAACCCACAAGAGCAGCGGACAGTTTCTTGAGGTTAGTTAATTGAAATACATAACAACGAAAACTGCCATTCTATATCAAAGGCGATGGGTGTTAAACTATCACCAGGTTGCTTTTCTACCGATTGCCTAAAATATACAAGAAATTCATGTATACCATGATCCAATAATTAGGTCTATGCATCTCTACAGCAAAAATGCCATAATCGTGAAGATGTCAAACGAACTCCATATATAAAAAATTTTGTTTACGTTTTTTATATATGAAGTCTGACATCTTTACGATGGTAAACAATAAACAGCTGTCGAGTTGCATTGACCTGATTATTGGATCATGAAATATACATACATATGTATCAGTCTTGCCACGGGAAGAATACAAAAAAGTTACGCCTTTCCTTCAAAAAAGTATCGTTTTTCGTCAAAAATTACATTTTGAAATATTCCTTGAATAAATAGTAAATTTACCGAAATACAGCTGGCTTGTGAATTGAAAAATTAAATTCAATTTTCCAATATTATCTTACTTCTTAAAAATGAGGCCAATAAATTTTCACATTTCCTAAAAGAGAGTGTGCCAAACAAAAGCGACGCTACACTAAAAATGCTCTTCCTGAAACAAATTTAGACTATGTTACCGGTAAGTAAGTAATTTAGGTTCTATGGTGGGATATTCCTAAAATATATTGATTTTTGGGAAGGGGTGGTCTAAATATGTAATTAAAATGTTATACTTACTTGACGTAAGAAGGTAATGGGCTTTTGTCCCATCGCATGACAATCACCAATATTTGCACGAATAACATAATCGAAAGGTTTTTTGACACCCTGAAAGTAAAACAGTTAATTATAATTACACAATTATTAACATAATGACAAATAATGAATATTTAAAATATAACACAGCGGACCAGACTTTTGGTGCCCGAAAATCAATTTTTCTTAGCAAGAAGTTAATCTTTTTTAGTTTTAACCTTATTAAAGTTGTGTGTGTATGCCGAAAGTTCAAAAAAAAAATACGTTGCATACACAATGCGTTATAGGAAACAAAGCTTTTAATTAAAAAATGTTTCCCAAAATGTAACGAAATATTTAGAGAATATCTCAACATTTCAGTTTACTTTATACATTCTAAAGATACAAATGGATAAGTATCCTGTTTTTAAGTACATAATTATATTATTATTTTTATTTTTTTATATAATAAAATTTCCTTCATTTGCAATTTTTTTATATATCGCGATTTTTAAATTTACTTAATATGCCCCATTTTTTCGGTAGAAATATATTTATTCGGATAAATTTTACTAATCTAGACAAAAATATCTTTCATTTGAGTATAATAATGATCTTGTAGCATTAGACTTTGGTGGTATTGTAAACCTATTTAGCACTTAATTTTGTCTTGTGTATTTTTTCAAGACATTTTAATAGATACGTTTTTTTTATAAAATTGAGTTTATTCTAGTATCCTCGTCGTGCAGTACCGACAACGATTGATACTGTTCTATGCTAATGTACATCACAGCGCAGTCCTTCGTCGGTAATGTTAGCAAAATCGTCGGCGAAGTAAAACAATTGATAAAATGGCTATAAGTAAAGCTTAAGAAAGTTAATGTGTCTACTTAACACCCGAGGCTCTGCAACACCTTTTACATAACGCGCAACAGCATAGTTGTAAGAGAATTAAGTTTTCCATGTATATGTCATTTTCACCATCTTGTAATCTCTATTCTATCCATTCCACAAAGAAGGTAACACATTAATTAATTAACTGGTAGCCATTAAGTGACCGAGTTTTTAATTTTTAGGTTCAAACTTTTACGCTATCTCTTAAACTAATGGGTTAAAGATAATTTAGTAGTCGAATTTTGGTGGTTCTTTTTTATTGAATAGGGCAAACCATTCTCCAGTTATGCTAATATATGTTCCGCAAGTGCATTCATTTTTGACATAACGGTATATCTCGAAGACTAGAGCTGATAAAGAAATTGAAGTGCAGATTCGCGTTCAGCGGCCCAAATAACTAAATTAACAACTTCAAGTTCGAGGTAACGAAAAAGTTTACAGAAGTCTGTAAATTCATGGGTTTTTTTTATTTTAATAGTTATGGACTTTTTCCATATTTTGCATTTTATATCGTTAAATATGCGATTTAGATAAAAGTCCGGAAGGCAAAAGCTATAGGAAATTTCACAGGCAACAACTGTAATTTTTGCATCAAGCATCAACTTTTTGAGAGGTAAGACAAAAATATTTCTACTGACAACACTTGCTATATGTTTTAATTTCGTTTAATTTCGACTACAACAACATATTATGTTAAGCAAAGTTATATAAATAGTTGTAGGAAACATCTTCGTTTAATGTAGTAATAGACGGAATTGCATTAAAAAATCTTATACTAAAATTGAATTCGGGTTAAGCTCTGAAATTTTTGTATATGTATGTATGTTTGCATATGTAAATGTCATCGGCGAACAGTTTTCAATCAAAATGTGATTTTCAAAAAAATGGTTTATAGAGGTTATTGATTTATAGAGGGCTTCGATATAGCTCCTTTATTGCAACGCAAGTTGACGTGAATTAAAAAAACACGATAACAAATATGGAATTTCGAAAGTACTGAACGTATTTGTCTAAAAATTAAAATAGTTGTAGTCAAGCTTTCAGAGTTCCCTGTATGAAATAACGTCGTTGGGCGTTATTTCCATAAAATAGGTCCCAATGAAATAACTCCCAACGAAATGAAACCTAAAAAATGAAACAAGTCCAAACAAAATTTAATGAAATAAAAAAAAAATGAAATGAAATTATTCCAATTTTCGGTATTTGCTTCATAATGAAATAACTCGCATACAAAAAAAATGAATTAAGTCCCATAAAATAAAACCCAAAAAATATGAAAGAAGTCCAGAATTGTTGATGAGCTTATGGGATATAAAAAAAGTTTTTACAGAAAATCTTTAGTAAGCGCAGCCGGTTTTCTAAATATGTACCTCAGAGAAGAAATTCCCTAAGCTTGGGCAAAAGCCGGCAATGCAGAAAATCTTTAGAAAGCGAAGCCGGGTTTCTAAGCACCTCAGAGGAGAAAATCCGGGAGCAATGATTTTCTCATTTTTGGTATTTAGAAAACCATGTTCGCTTACTGAGAATTTTCTGCGTTGGCGTCCTTCGGCCGGTCTTAAGGATTTTCTTTTCTGAGGTATTTCCAAAACCGGCTTCGCTTCTTTAAGATTTATGGCCATATGTATAACGAGGACTTGGCATGAAGATAGTGTAACCGATTTAATTGAACTGGTTCTTAGCGAGTTATACTGAACTATTTGACATTAAAAATCTGTATATACCGTGCTTTTTAATGTCCAATTGTATGCAAAAAAATCTTTAAGACCCAGTACAATTTCATCACTTATGCTAAGTTCCTGCCAAGTTTTGGTTATGCATACGGCCGTTGATGTATTAACGGTATTCGACCGATCGGAAAGGTTTTTCTCATCTGGGGTATTTCAAAAACGGGTTTCACTTACTGAAGGTTTTTAGCATTGTCGGCCTTCGCTCCGGCTTAAGGATTTTCTCCTCTGATGTATTTCCAAAACCAGCTTCGCTTACTGAGGGTTTTCTTCAACTTAAAAGCATAAAACTGGATAATAATGACTCTTTATTCACACCGCCACACACTGGGAAAAAAAAAGCAAATCTTGCGGCGGAAAAATCATATCTTCCAAACGAATAGTCTGATCCACAAAAAATGTGTGGATGAATTATAGGGAAGGATCTAGGCTACAAGGTGTGTTAAAATTTAGGTATCTATTTTTAACACAGTGGGCGCTATATGTAGTTATTAGGGTATTCATTAGGTTAACCGTTAATCGGTTAATTACTACCCGATTAACTGACCGGTTAATTTAAAATTGTTTTTTTTTTCGATTATTGGTTAAACCGGTTAATTTCAGTCGATTAACCAATTAGCCGACGTAACAAATTTTTTCGTATTTTGTAGAATTATAACGTGTTTTTTGTGTGTTTAATTATTTGTTTCGTCTCATATACAAAATGTATGTGTTTAGAAATTACTTTTCATATAAACAAATAAGTGTGTTCAGTGATTTTAACTTAAGTAAAACATTAAAATCTTTGGACGAGCCTATAAAGGAATTTAGTAAAGACTCTGCTACTCTAATTGAACTTGAGGGAATTATGTATTAAGTTTTTGTTTAATAGTTTTATAAAATCTAATAATACTGTTGCCAACGATTTAATTAAAAATCTATGGATTCGATTTAATGAGAGACGAATTCCATTATTTTATACCTCCACTGAGCTCTGCCAGCATGAATTAGACGATGACCTTACAACAGAAACTATCGATAGTAATAAGGGGTTTTTCAATAAGAGCGCTACAAAAGTTTTTTTTAAATAAAACAAAAACGTTTTTGGATATCAATGAAATTCTTTATTCTTGTGAAAGTACGTTCGATGCCATTATGTATGGAACTCGATTTCTTTTGCATGACCACCACGGGCACGCTTGCAGAAGTCCAGACGCTGAACCCAATTTTCGACGGTTTTCAAGCATAAATCGGCCGATACTGCTGCAATTTCACGTTCGATATTCGTACGAAGTTCATCAATCGTCGCTGGCTTGTTGGCATAGACCATAAACTTGATGTAGCCCCACAGGAAATAGTCTAACGGCGTCAAATCGCACGACCGAGGCGGCCAATAGACTGGACCATTTCGTGAGATAACACGTTCTCCAAACTTGGTTTCCAATAAATTGATTGTGACATTCGCTGTGTGGCTTGTGGCGCCGTTCTGTTGGAACCACATGTCCTGCAAGTCCATATCATCCAATTGGGGCCAAAAATATTCTGTTATCATTGAACGGTAGCGATTCCCATTCACAGTACCGTGCCGGTCTTGATCATCACGGAAGAAGTACGGCCCAATGACGCCGCCGGCCTATAAACCGCACCAAACCGTTATTTTTTCGGGATGCAATGATGACTCATGGAGTTCGTGTGGATTGCTGTCTGACCAATAACGCATATTTTGCTTATTGACGAAGCCATTCAGCCAGAAATGAGCCTCATCGCTGAAGCTGATTTTTCGCTCTTAACGTTGAGGCCACTGACTCCGAATTTCGGTAGTAAATTTTAATAATTTCGACTCGTTGTTGGCTCGAATATCTTTCCATCATGAAATGGCAATCCTTACTGAAGAGAAATGTCAAAAGAGCGGCAAAAATATGGCGTCGTTTGCTGTCCCTATCGGTCTACTTTTGTAACGTCCCTGTTGAAAAACTCTTTACAAGAAATGTTTTAACAGAATTAACCGAAACTATTAGTAGTGTTAAGAATTAAAAAAAAAATTAGAACAGGACTCTAATGGCATAATGGAAAAGTTTATAAGTTTAGAAAAAATCAGGAAAAGGACTGAGAAACTAGATATTTTGTACGATTATGGATTGCTTTGGATTTCTTCAACATCTACGATAAATGAAAGGATTTTTTCAAGCCAAGTTTTATCGAAACTAAAGAAATTATTTTTCTAAAAAATTATTTTAGAAGATCTCTTTAAACTATTGAAATAACTGAAATAACTGATGATCGCACAAACTTGTTAATTTTTTAATTAATACATATTTATGATTTTTCGCTTGATTATGTTCAGGAATTGTTGTTTGTTATGTTATTGGTTTTTTTACTAATAAATTCAAAATAAAAGATAATTTATGCAATTTTATTTGCTAAAATTACTTGATTTAAAAAAATTCATTAATCGGTTAACCGGTTAATACCACAATTAACCGATTATTAACTGATTAAGACAAAACCTCGATTTATTAATCGAGCGAAAGCAGAAACCCGATTAAATGAACACCCTAGTAGTTATATAAGACCAATTTTACCGATAAAACTCTTTAGTCGTCGGAAAGCTTATATCTTTCAAAATAATAATCTGATCCACAAAAAACATATGCCTGGAAAGGCTGTAGGCTATAAGGCCTGTAAATATATTAGCTATTTTTAGCACAGTGGGCACTATATGTTGTTAGATTAGACCAATTTTACCAATAAAATTCTCAAGTCTTCGGAAAACCCACATCTTCCAAACTAATAGTCTGATCTACAAAAATTTATTGATTAATTTTAGGCAAGAATGTAGGCTATAAATTTTGTAAAACTTAAGCTATGTACAGACGTTTGTCAGATCTTACAATATTGTAAGTAAAATGTGCTAAAAATTTCTTACCATCGGGTGAACTGAAATTTTTTGTCTGACAACGTTGGCAGAAAAAGCATTGTCAGTTAATAGTACCTGCTGACAAAAAATTGTCAGAGTATTGTCAGACATTTTTTAATTGTCAGATGTGCGAAGTTTCTGCATCTGACAATGGCGTCATTGTCAGAGTTCTTTATAT
Source organism: Panzeria rudis (assembly GCA_956483635.1). Taxonomy (NCBI): domain Eukaryota; kingdom Metazoa; phylum Arthropoda; class Insecta; order Diptera; family Tachinidae; genus Panzeria; species Panzeria rudis. Next base: position 65,041,543 of record OY101451.1, read on the forward strand.
TGGCAGCACTGCACACATCTTTTTTTTAGGGAAAAAGGAAAATAAAAGAAACTATGTAGCTAAAATAGTTGAAATTTCTTCTTTATGTTTAATACTAATTTACATTTTCACTTTTTAAAGTTAGCACAAGCACAGATGATAAATAATTGATAATTTCTGTTATATGATCTAAGTCTGGCAGCGCCAAACAACAGATCTGACAATTTTTGCATCTGACAATAGAGAGAGCTGCCAATTTTTTTACTGACAATATTGTCAGACAAATTTATTGTCAGACAATTGTCTGTCAATAAATTGTAAGCTTTTCTAACAACTTGTATACAATCGTGTGAACTAACAATATACCTTGTGCTGACAATTTTGTACTGTCAGTACATCGTCAGCACATTGGCAGATCTGACAATATTGTAAGACCTGACAACCATCTGTACAGGCCCTTAGTCTGCTATTTTTAACACAGTGGGCGCTATATGTTGTTATATAAGACCAATTTTACCGATAAAATTTTTTAATCGTCGGACAACTTATAACTGCCAAATTATTAGCCTTATCAACAAAAAATGTATGGATGAATTATAAGCAGGATGTAGGCTTTAAGGTCCGTACAAAATTAGTCACCTGTTTGAACACAGTAGGCGATATGTGTTGTTGTATAAGACCAATTTTACCAATGTAATTGTTAAGTTTTCGAAAAACTCATATCTTCCAAACTAATAGCTAAAAACAAAAGTGTATAGATAGGTTGTACCCAAGAATGTAGGCTATAAATTGGATGCTATATTTTGTTATATAGGACCAATTTCACCGATAAAACTCTTCAGTCGTCGGAAAGCTTATATCTTCCAAACTAATAGTCTGATCCACAAAAAACGGAAAGGCTGTAGGCTATAAGGTCTGTAAATAAATTAGCTATTTTTAACACAGTGGGCGCCATATGTTGCCATATACGATAAATTTTAAAAATTCAAATGCTTTAAAAAATAAAATTCAAGGTGCATTGTTTTTCTGTATTTGCGGTTGTAAACATTAACTGAAATAGCAAATGTATAAAGTAAGTCCGTTTAAAATAGCTGATATAACACTTGATAAAAAAAACTTACTTTGTCCGAAAACGTCCGTCATTAGCGATTCAATACGCCAACAAATTTGATATAAAAATCAATAAAGAATAACAACCCAATTTTATCTCAATGTTTAAAAGGCCATATTTTCCGAACCAGGTAGCATAATAATAAATAAATTTGATTTTTAAATAAGCTGATTTGTCGGCTTTGATGCTGCGTTTAAATTATTTTTAAATTCGATAATTTAGTTTTCCGCCGCTAGATTGGGGGTTTTTCCCTCTGTTCGCCATCAATAACATAATGATCAAATGGAACGAATTGGAAAAAATACCCAAATCCCACGATCGAAATTCACAGATATATTGAAATTCTGTCTACTACAGCAATTATTTCATACATGATAACAAAGTTGCTGACATTGTATTGGATACTTTACTTGACGTTCGATGACAACAATACGCTGGATAAGTCCAACACGTTATGCATACACTAATAACTAGACCCGTCACTTAACAACGGGTACATAGAGGCCAAACTGAAACTTCAAAAACCTAAGTATGCTGTCAAAAACCTAAGTCTAACAGTACGTTTACAACTGACAATGCTGTCTTGTCAATAAAGAATACGTACTAGTTGTCAAAATCACTGATAATTGTGTTCATGACGTGGGCGTCCAGACAATAATTATGACAATTAATGTTAAATTCCCGAAATTCCGTGTTTTGCGCAAGCTTTGTAAGTTAAAACTTTGAAAAAGTAAAGAAAATATCAAAATTATAAATATTATAAGCTTTTCTTTTTGAATATTTCTTTCTTATTCACAAAAACTCAAATTAATATCGGCATACATCAAATCATTTTCCGATTTACTGTCTTTAAAATATTCAACACAGTAGTGAAGACAATTGAAAAAGTGTGTATGTATTAGTGAAAAAATTTTATTGTCAAGACCCCAGCTAGCATTTTGTATCATAATCGAATCGTTTGAGAATCAGCAATACAGGCAAAATAATCGCATATGAGCTCATTTTCCGATCATAAATGATTCCCTCGTTGTGAGAAAATGGTACCCTACAGATGAATCATCACAAAGAATCATTTATGATACGTTTTGCTGATTCATTTCTGAGTATTTATAATGATTGGCAATCTTTTTCGTCTCTTACAAAAAACTAATAATGTTCTCCCCTTTCCTTTATCATCCAGCTGAGCAAAATGTGATTACAAAATGATGCTAAAAAAATATCATGATATTTTTGCGGTTTCTTGACATTTTGTTGCTGTATTTTCAAGAAATCATTATTTGATCATATAGATGAATCATTTGTGAATCCTTTTTCAATCACCCAAGTGATAAATCAGTTTTTAATACTCAAAAGTGATCTCAGAAGAATCATTTAGGAGAATTTTGCCAAAAATAATCACCCAAATGCTAGCTGGGACAGCATTAATGCTGTCTTGACAAAAATCTCCTAAATTATTCTTCTGAGATCACTTTTGATGATTAAAAACTAATTTATCACTTGGGTGATTGAAAAAGGATTCACATATGATTCATCTACATGATCAAATAATGATTTCTCGAAAATACAGCAACAAAATGTATAGAAACCGCAAAAAATATCATGATATTTTTTTAGCATAATTTTCTAATCACATTTTGCTCAGCTGGATGATAAAGAATTTCTTGCTATGCTATTGCTTTTGTTTATAACGGTAAACTTTTTTACTTTCAATGAAGCAACAGCTTCGACATTTACATATTATGAATTTTTGTTTAGTCGTCTCGTTAAAGTCGCGGGGAGTTTTTTGTAAGAGATGAAAAAGATTCCCCAATGATTATAAATACAACCAGAAAATTGCTCAGAAATTAATCAGCAAAATGTATCATAAATGATTCTTGGCGATGATTCATCTGTAGGGTACCATTTTCTCACGACGAGGGAATCATTTATGATTGAAAAATGAGCTCATATGCTGATTCCCAAAAGATTAGATTATGATACAAAAACTATATAATTTACGATTGAAAAATGATTCGAAAAAGACTCCCCAATGATTATAAATACTACCAGAAAATTGCTCAGAAATGAATTAGCAAAACGTATCATAAATGATTCTTTGTGATGATTCATCTCTAGGGTACCATTTTCTCACAACAAGGGAATCATTTATGATTGGAAAATGAGCTCATATGCGATTATTTTGCCCGTAATGCTGATTCTCAAACGATTCGATTATGATACAAAATGCTAGCTGGGTTGCCTAGTGTAAACACTGAGTAAGGATGTATTAGTAGAACATTTTGTATTAGTATTGGTTTAAAATAAAAATGTCCCCACAGCACTAAAACCGCACTTGGTTGTAACAAAAAGTATTCTAAAGTATTTATATTTTTTATACACGAATTTTTAGAAGTTCATGCAATTATTGTTGAATTAATTAATGAAAATATGAATTTAGAAGCCTTTTTAATACATTCGAGTGCAAAAACTATTGATTTGCTAAACATTTTTTTTTGCAATTTTTCTATTTGGTACCAAAAATTTTTATCCCAAATAGGAACAACAATACAATACTGTTCAATGAAAAAAAGGGTTGAAAGCTTTGATAAATTTCATGTCGAAAATATTTTAAAATTACAGCAAGATATATAAAATTTATATCAAAACAAATAAAAAAATTAAATAAAACTAAAAAGTGTTTGTGCGTGGAAAAAAGTAACGATTTAGTGCATTTTCAAGTGAAAAAATTATAGTCTCTCAAGTGTGTTGAAATGCAAAAATGCTGTCCTCTCATTTTTGTTGAATTCACAATATTTATACGTGTGAAGAGAGTTGTCATTATTTTATTGACAGTGCGAGAGCTAGTTATCTATGTTTATCAATGGCCATGTCTCTTTTGTAATCATAGCTTTATGGCAAACAAACTATTTTAAAATAGTATAGACAGGAACCATATTTTATTGTTATAGTCATGCTGGTATTGAATTTTCAAATATACTATGATTGTAGGTAGAATTTTTTTACCAATAAATTCAACCATGTTGCAATCAATATGAATGATAATAATGCCATAATTATATGTAAAAATAAGTTTTTTGTCGTAAACTAATTAAGGTTCACAGTTATTTAAAACAATAATAACTTATTTGCCACAACCATAAGCTATATCGGGAAACATGACAGTGTTGACGCAACCATGCCCCACAACCATATCTTTTCTCTGCGTGTATAACTTTGGACTGAATTGTGATTTTTAAACAAAATGTTTCCAGAATTTAAGAATTATAAATCTACGAAAAAATGTTTTTGCAAATCGGACAAGATTTGATTTCCCAATTAGCAAAACAGTGGACTAATGTTGGTAAAAAAAGTAAAAATTTTAATTTTTCTTGTCAAATATCTCCTAAACTGTAAGCGCAAACCCATATATCGTCGCCTTTCTTCTTATACCACGTAGGCGCCATTTTTTCGAAATTGACTTTTTTGGTTTTTATGGTAGAAAATAACATTTGCCACCCGATTGCATTCTTATCTTGACAACTTTGTATGAAAAAATAAAAATTAAAGCCATTTCGAAAACCTCGTAAGCGCCGTACAAAATGTGATTTTCATGCAAAATTGAATTCTTTTTATATTTAAATCTGGAAATGTTTAACTCCCACCCACCAAATTCTTTTTTTTTTTTTTTGAGACTTAAAAATATATGGAAAGTTTCAGGCCAATCGGAGCATTTTTGGAGTAGCGCCAAGCTCTCAAAGTCAGTTACTTTGGTAAAAACGACACTTTTCGTGTACCCCAATTATTTTGACATAACCAACATTTCTTTTAAAGGATTCAAAGGTCTATCTGTACTCCTTATAGTAGCTCCCATACAAACCGTAAAATGTACGGGAAAAAAAATAAAATTTATCGAATTTGAGTTATTATTATTTTTTATGCCAGAGTAATTGGGATACATGAGAGAAATCGATTTGTTATTTATTAGCTGTAGTTTACAAAATACAAGTTCTTGTACAAGGCGAATCCATTACCAGGTGGCAGCATTACGGCAGATGACTATTTTTTGCTCTACTCGTATTTTAACCAAGAAATGTCAAAAAACATTGTCGGTGTGTTCTTCTTACTTTGTGTGAGTGTTTTTTCTTACTTTGTGTGTGTGTTTTCTTGCTTTTCTTCTTTATCTTTTTGCTTTTCTTCTTTGTGTTTTTTGACATTTCTTGGCGATTTACACAAACAAAAATTCCCGTTGTTGTTGCATTGTTGCCCTAGTGCTGCCATCTGGTATGAATTCACTTTGCTCTTGTACATGTAGCCCCGGTCTCCCCTATTCGGAGAGAGTAAAAAATAATGTACAGCTATATTACAAATAATTGATGTATCCATTCTTTTGCTAATTTTTGCACACTCTTTGATTGTTTGTGCTTGCTGTAATCTATGTAGGTGATATTAATAAGAGTAATTAAAAAAGAACTGTCGTCACACAAATTCTTTTTAGTAACCGATTGCAATTCAGAAAAAGGTAGAAATAAATTTTCTTATTAAACTTTTTCGGGGTTTATTGGTTGTTAATTGCTTGAATGTTTTATAGTATGGAGGAAAAAATTCTAGGCGAAGTAACTGGACTCTTTGAGAGCTCAGTAAAAGTCACTGATAACGATTTTTACTACCATCATGGATTGGTCTTGAACGAACGGACAGGCCACTTTGAATTACCAACCAGCAATTCACCAACTTATAACTTCCAAAGTGACTTTCATTACTCTGAAAGCTCTTACAATCCGTCTTCGGAATCATCGTTGTCAGTAAATGAAGAAATCTTTCGTGGTACTTCTTTAGATGAGCAGTCCGGAGTTGTAGGAAAAAGTAAAAGAAGAAAGGGGCAAAGCAAACCAGAAATTTGGTGAAAAAAATAGAAATAAAAAATCTCGACTAGAAGGAAAAGCATATTTTAGCAACGAAACTGCGGAGGGCAAAGTTCGCAGCAAAATTAAGCGCGAAAAGAGGACATTGAAACCAGCATGTGATGGCCAAAATTGCAGGAAAAACTGCGGCAAAATTACCGAATGCCAGAGGAAACAAATTTTTTATTATTTTTGGAACCAAGTTTCTTGGGCGCAAAGGAAAGTGTTCATAAGCAATTTAGTTTAAAAAAAAGATGTGCGTCGTCGTCGAACCCATAGTGAAACACAAAGACGTTCTTGTACTCTTCATTATAACGCAAATATTGAAAAGAAAATGGTTCCCGTTTGCAAGAAGATGTTTTTTAATACTTTTGGGCTTAAGGAATGGAGTGTTAGGAATTGAGTTCTTACCGTAAACAAATATGGTATACCTCTTGAGACGACAAAAGCAAAAAATTATAATCTTTTAAAAAGCAGGAAAGTGCTAAGCGCTTCATTTTGAACCTGCCAAAAATGGAAAGTCATTACTGCAGAGCTTCATCAAACAAACAATATTTTGACTTGACATATGCGTCAATTAAAGAAATTTACAGGATTTACGAAAACCACTTAAATAGTGATGGCGCTTCTGAAGCAAAAGCTTCTTATGAAACATTTTTAAAAGTTGTTCACTCATTAAATATTGGCCTTTTTAAACCAAAGAAAGACCAGTGTGATTTATGTTTTGCTCACAAAAAGGGAAATATTGAAAAAGAGCGCTACGAGAAACATATTTTTGAAAAAAAATCAAGCTCGAGAAAAAAAGTCTAAGGACAAAAAGAGAGCCAAGAATCATGAAATAAATATGTTCAATCGCTACCGCAAATTCCTGCCGGGGCTATTTACTTCAAACAAAAGCTAGCGGTACTCCAGTTCACTATTTTCAGTGTCGAAAGCTTGGAAGTGCATTGTTATGTATGGCACGAAGGTGAAGGGGCTATGGACTCTAATATATTTTCTTCATGTATTTATGATTTTTTTTTTAAAATACGGAAAATTTTCTTTGCCTACAGTCGTATATATCGATGGCTGTGGCGCCCAAGACAGAAATACCACGTTAGCTAATACCTTACAGCTGATCGCTTTAAGAAATCATATCGAAATTTTCCAAAAGTATTTGTGCGTAGGCCATACACAAATGGAATGTGATTCGGTCCATTCGCTGATCGAAAAAAAGAAAAAGACTAAAGAACTTTCTGTTCTAAGAGATTTTGTTCAATTAATAGAAAACACCAGAGTAAATCCGTCCCCTTATAAAGTTCACTATATAGATCAAAATTTTTTCAAACATTTTAAAACAATTAAATTTTATCAATCCATTAGACCTGGAATAAAAACAGGCGATCCGCAGCTGATTGATATAAAGTGTTTGCAATATAATGAACATGCCATGTTCTACAAATTGAATTTTGAAAATGAATTTGTTTTGTCTCCCCATAAAAAAAATGTTATTGATCTCAATTTAACTTTGCCTCCACTTTACAAAAGCTCCATTGGCATTAAAAAGCAAAAATATGAAGATTTGATAAGTTTGAAAACAGTAATGCCGGCGAATAGTTGGGCCTTTTTTGAACAACTCGTTATTAATAATAAATAGTAAGATTTTTTAAGTTTAATTAGTTAACGGTCCTTTTCACAATGTACGATTAAAATTTAACGTAGACTTGAACGCCATGTTTGACATACAAAACTTGTCGTTAAAGTCCACATTAACTCGTAATCATACATTGTGTAAAGGGCAGTGAGAAAATTCTTTTTATTTATTAATGGAAGTTTTTTTTTGTTATTATAATTTCGGCTTATTTGTTACATTTTTTCAGCGTCACAATATTTTGAATTTTCTAAGTGAGCTCAGTAGTGAAACAAATAATATGTAATAAGTTTCTTTGTATACATTTTATATACATATACATCTTTCGTTATTTTTTTAAGAGAATAACCGTTTTCTTTGAAAAATATAAGAATAAATGTTAATTTACACAAAGAAATTTATGTTTTTTAATTTTACAAAACTTCGTAAGCGACAAAGTTTGCGAATTGCTGTTTGTGCCAAAAACACGTAAGCGACAAACTTGGATACAGTTACTTGTTGGTAATGATTTTTTTTAAATGATGCTACACCCTTCAGAGAGTCGTAAAGCCGTGTTTTGTAAAAAAACTTTTTGTTATAAAACACATATTTAAAAAGTTGTTTTTTTCATTTTCTGAAAAACGAGTTGTTGGCGCTTACGTGGTTTAAGAAGAACGGCGACGATATGTTGTGGACTTTTTTTCACATCTTGGATAGGCGAATCTACTTGCAAAAATCCTTGTTCATCAGATCAAAAACATCAGCTTTGCATATGTTTGAATTTTTCATAAGCCCGAGGTGACCCACTTTGGGGTCTTGTGGCTCCACCCCTTTTAAGATATAAATTTCAAACTCGTGACTTGAGCTCAATAACACCTGAAATGCCATATGAATGTTATAAGATTTGACGGCTCGTTTAGAAACTGCAGATTTATTTCCAGTTTTTCAAAAATCCCCAACTGTTGAATGTTATAAGATTTGACGGCTCGTTTAGAAACTGCAGATTTATTTCCAGTTTTTCAAAAATCCCCAACTGTGCGTAATAGTAAAAAGTGCAATCTGTTTTATACAATTAGTATGTGCATACATGTGTAAGTATGTTGTATGTATATTCATATCATTCATAAAATATAGAAAATTAAAAGAGTATACAAAATTTTGCTCTCAAAATAAAACATGCGCAAAAATTCCTTTCCAGGAATACATACTCTGCTATTCATAAAAGTTTTTTTCTTTCCTGGCATCTGCAATATTTTGAAAACGCAATAAACAAAACAATAGATATTGAGTTTGGTTAGCTTTTATCATCTGTGTGTGCTATGTACGCAGTTCTTGTAAAATGGATTGATGCTTAAATCTGATAAATTTTCTTTTGTTTTAAACACGTTTTACGTTAGTCATAATTTTATTCTGATATACTCGAATTTTTTATTTTTAATACACGTCATAGTTTAATGTGCTTTTTGTGTAGGATTTCAGACTATTTCGTATAACTTTTAAATCAATAGAATTACATACATATATACATACCCAAGGTAGATCAACATCAGGTAGTCGCAAGAGAGTTCGCCGTAGAGAATTTACATTTGGGCTGTCAAAAAAGCTGATACATTAACACTGCTGACAGGCCAAATGTGTAAACATCTACGTAAACAGCTGGGCTCAAGGCGAATTCATACTAGGTGGCCGCAAGAGCCCTGCAGTGTCAATGTATCAGCTTTTTTGACAGCCCAAATGTAAATTCTTCACGGCGAATTCTCTTGCGACTACCTGGTGTTGATCTACCCAAGGCGAATTCAGTACCAGATGATCATCAGCTGATTACACCCAATCAGTCAAACTCTATATGTATAAGAAAAGAGAAAAACTTTAACCCGAACTGTCAAAGCACAAATAAAAATAGTCCTACACCTACTTTGTATGTGTGTTGTTTTGATGATAAGGCCACTTGATATTAATTCGCTTTGGATCTACCTTGATATGTATGTATGTACCCAAGGCGAATTAATTTTACAGGTGGTGGTAATAATACAACAAACACAATATCAATTCGCCTGGTTGGCCGTATCTATCAAAAACAGAAGACAAAATTTTATTAAAAATGTACTTTTAACAACTGTGATTACAAATCATATGTCTTCTGTTTATTGCCACATAAGTGTATATTACCTAGTTTATACGCAGAGCTTATTTGCAAATAAAAACGTAAAATGCTGCCAAATTCTTTTTTATTGTAACTTATTAAATCACTGATTATTCATCTATTTGTGAATATATTTATCTATTTATTATTTTTTATTAACAAACATACATATGTAAAGGAGGCAACCCAAACTTCTTATTTGCAAATAGCGAGTTAATCAGTAATTGTTTTCGTGAGTTATTAATTTACAATAAAAATACATACTTGGTAGCACTACGTTTTTATTTGCAAATAACTCATGCGTATAAACGTACTATATGCCTTACTAATCATTAAAAAACACACGATTAAAAAGCAATTGAAACATACAGCCAACGCGGCGAAATAGTCATATGTGCTTTCAGCACGACTGGAATATTGGATCATGGTATGTACCATAGAAAAACATAGAAGCCTGACTGGCCGCAAAAAGTTGTCTAAGAAATAGAAAAAATGCAAAAAAATGTTTAGCGAATCAAAATTTTTTGAGCTCAATTGCATTGAAAATGATTCTAGATTCATATTTTCATTAATTAATGCAAAATTAATTGTATATAAACTAAAAATTCGTGCTTAAAAATATAAATTTTGTTAAATGCTTTTTGTACAACAGTATGGTTTTGTAGCTGTGGGTGATATTTTGTTTTAAACCAATACTGAAACAAAATGTTCTAAACAATATGTTCTACTAACACATTATTAGACTTAGGTTTTTGACAGCAGACTTAGGTTTTTGAAGTTTTAGTTGACTATCTACGTATAATCTATGGTATGTACCATAGATAAATACGTAGATTTCCAACTCTCGGCCTGTCTATAAAAAATTTACAACTCTCTTACACGTATAGGTCTCGTGTATTCAACATACATACATTAAGACCATGTCAGATAAAACTTTTGCTTCGCGTTGCGTTACAGATTCGCTTTGACATCTAAGATGAAATGTACATACTTATACGAAACATGCTACATAAAGTACTTTTAATGCAGCGTGAGGCGTAAAGTTCCGCAACTCTCATCTTTTTGCTCAGCTGGAATAATTTTCTTTTATTATATTGCCAAACGAAACATATCGTGCGTTTGAATCTGTTTTAATAAGAGTAAATATGTATGTGCCATTTATTTATTTATAATAAATCGTAAAATAACATAATTGACTTTTATTTTTATAACAAAAAATAAATAAATAGCAAAATTATCAACTACTTTTTTTGGTAAACGAGCAATGCGCGAGTGTTCTCAAAGTTTTCATTGTGTCATACACCTTTTGCTTTACACTTTTCTATCAAAGTTAGAAACGCCACGCAAAGCGACAAAGTTGTATCTGACACGGCCTTTAGAGTGCATAAAAAAAGGTTTTTTTGCTATCATCCAAGGCGAATTCATAACAGGTGGCGTTATCAGCACAGCTGATTGTTCAAGGAACTGCCAAACTTTCCTTATAGATTTTATTTAAATAAATTGAAAAAAATTTGAATGTAAATTTGTTAAATTGTTTTGACTTTGCTTGAACAAAAAAGTTGCTTTGTTGTATCAATTCGCCGATGACTATACCTTATTGATCTGCCTTGCTATCATCTCAAAAGTTCCTACCAGGTATAAAAAAGCTCTCCCTTGACATATTTTGATTCTACGCGACGCTTAACGACTTTCAATTTATTTCTCCAACCAAACTACTATTTTTTAACTTGGGCATATTCTTGTAGGAAAATAAATTTTCACAAAAATGATTTTTTCCTAAAGTTACTATAAAAAAACATTTTTTATGGACACTGTCCGATTTTATTGATTTCTTAATAGTATGTATTAAATACCAAAGAGCGCTTTTTAAAATAAATTTTGGGCCGACTACAAAATTGTTTCTAAGTAATTTTGAATGAAAAACCCTCATTTCTCGAAATTTCATGTAAGTAAAAATTTGTTTTACAAAGTGAAATATGCACTTGTTCAGTAATAATGTAAAATCTAAAAAATTTTTAATTCTAATTTTTTTTGGGAAAAATCGGCATATAAGGATTTATAATGTATACACAGAAAAAAAGGAGTGTATTTTCTAATTTTTGGGAAAAATCGGCACGGCACGTAAGGATTTATAATGTATAGGCAAAAAAAAAAAAAGGAATGTAAAATCAACATGATGCAATTTTGATTGGAAATCATATTAAATTTACAGGAAATAATTTGTTGTTTAAGTGTGTTGGTGTTTATTTGCTTTGTTCATTCCCTGAAGGAAGCCAGAGGCCAAGTGTCTCCAAGGCACCACTTTTGTCAACAAGTTTGGTGACTTTTTTGTGACATTGTTAACGAATCGCCTGCACTTTTTATTTTACCTTTAATAGGAAGAGACGTTTTTGACAGCTACAAAACGATTTTTTATTGTATCATTTTGTTGTGTTGAAAATAAATTCGGCTGCACGCAAAACTAAAAATTTTCATAAAAAATTGATTACAATCATTAAAATGCGCTAGTGAATCTCTGGTGCCAATGTCTGAATGTAGTCCCATAAGAACCACCTAGTCTATAGTAAATCAATAGTTCCGAGGTCTCTAGCGGAATTTCAACGACAAGCACATGCTAAATGTCTATAGCACAGAGCATTGTCCCGCCAAAAGTGGCGATTTCTCGCCAAAAGTGCCGACATGGCGATATTTTAGCGATTTATGCCGTAGTTGACGATTTTGTTAGCTATTTTTGATAAGCCATGAATTTTTTTGTAGTTTTATGTGTGAATTTTTATACATTCATATGTATGTATGCGAACAAAATATATTGAAAGAATATTTTTAACTTCTGACGAAATGCTGAACCAATTTAATTAAAAATTAAGCAAAATATTCATTTTGGCAACTTTCATTCTATTTTTAGCAAATTTTAGCGATTCGGACTAAATTTTTTTTGTTATTTATAAAAAATATTTTTAAAATTAAACAAAATGAATATATTATTGGCAAAAACTAAAGAAATCCCAAATTGGCGATTTTGACGATTTTTGACATTGAATTTAGCGTAAAAGTTAAAAATCAATCTGACAACCCTGGTCTGGGATACAATTAGTCAGTAGTAGTGGAAGGTTTTCACTCTCTTTGCGAGGACCCGGCCTTGCACCTCTCGAACACACAAATTCTTGGGCAGCAATATACTAGACGACCTATCAGAGTTAGCAGAAATTGGTCTAGGTGACCTGATTACAGAGTTCGGATTTGCGCACTCTTTTTGCTCATTGCGCACTTCTTACAAGCGTATTAAAAATGCGCACAAGCGCAAAGAGCGGAGCGGAAAAAAGAGCAATTGGTATGCGCAGCATAAGCGCTTTCGTTTTATTAGCGCAGCCCTTTGCGCAATGCGCATTTTATTTTTTTGTCTGACGCTTTGCTCTGCGCATTGAGCATATTGAGCTGCGCATTGCGCATCCTCTTTTTTATACCAACAGTGCTTGTTTGAGTTTATTTAGTGCTGCAAAAGACATCTTTCGTAGTGACATAATTTTAAGACATTTGACCGTTCGGGTCAAACTTCCAAACCGGAAATATGAACCACTCTACTGACCCAACTTCCGGTCCACCTCCTAAGCCGGAAGTGTGAGCAGCACCGCCTAAAAGCCTCCTCGGAGCTTCAGAGGCCAAATTTAACAATTTCATTAAGCCACTACATAATATATCGTGGTTTAATGAAATGGTTGAATTTGGCCCTCGAAGCTACTAGGAGGACGCTAGACGGGTCAAATATATAGCCGACCACCGTTAGTTTTCTTGTTTGAACACTTTTTCCATACATACCTATAGCCCATCTCCATTCCTTACGGGGGCTCCCATACGTAAAAATGTCTCGAATTTGAAGTAGGTATTTACCAAGCAAACCAATATAATTGCCAGCTTTTGTATATATAATTGTGAATATCTAACCAAAACACAACTTTTTGGCACTCCTCATTTTTAAAAAATATAAATTTTAAAAAATCCACACTCCCTACTATTCTAATACACATAACGTAAGTAAAATAATTAATAAAATAGTTACATTAAAGTCAAGTTGTTTCAACTTGATATAACTTTAATTCAACATGATTCTTCGTGTTGTTTTAAGATAAAATTCACGTTGTTTCAACACGAAATAACTTTGATACAGCTTCATTTTGATTTAAATGTACTGGAATATTAAATCAAAATGAAATATAGTTATTTCAAAAGGAAAATTATTCTTTCAAGATTATTGTAAGTCATGATGAATTAGCTTGAAACACCTATGAAGCAAAATCACTACCGAAAATTAACCTGGTTTTCGACGATTTTACATTGAAATTTTTCTGAGTGTATAGTTCAACCCAAGTCTTGGAGAACCTAGCATCGTCAACGCTGAGGTTCCAGTTGTGGTAGCAGAGTCGAGTACGCCGTCAACCACCTCTTCTGCATACAGGGTCGGTAATGACTGCATCAGCATTCAGATGTCTTGGGTTTTGTGGAAACCTAAACAGTTACTTCCAAAATACATGGCTCTAAATTTGGACCAATATTATTCTGATCCATTTAATCGTCTTCATCGGTAGCCACCTGCATATGCCGCTTGAGATTCCTTTCGCTACCCAACTCCTTCAGTATTGTTTTCATCATCGATGTCATCATTACCGCTATGACCTATGTATTCCTTCGCTATCACAAAGTAATTCTCCAACGTGTTCTTCGGTCATGTTTTCTTTTTAAGAATATGTACAAATATTACACATTAGCGTAGCTAGAAATTGCTACAAAAAATTCTTGGAGGGAGGAGGGACTAAATCCATCATTACCCCCTTATATTATCAAAATTACCCTAATATTTTGAATTTCGAGGGTCTAGAATGGTCCTATGGGGTGTTTGGGGTGTTTAGTCCCCCAAGAATGGCCTATCTACGCCCATGGTATTACGTATCATTTAACAAGTGAAGTTTCCTCAGCGGACTAAAAAGCACTTATGAAAATCATGCTTTTGCTGTAAATGCCCATTGTATCTTTAAAGATACATACAATAAAATATTTATATGAAAAGCTATTTTTTTTTTGTGATATCCGTTTGCATGGATATCACAAAAAAGTCGACCGTCTGGATTGTGGAAACCGCACTTGAGTAAATTAATAGTCATGTTTTTAGTTAAAACATTCATATTAGCTTTATTATGTCGCTGTCTATTAATGTCATGTCATTATACTATGATAAAATTAATAATTAAATAAATTCTAAAAACAAAAGCAAAAGGAAATAACATTTCCAAAAGTAATAAGATCTGTCATACATGCACACACTCATCCATAAATGTATACTCATATGTACGTATATTTATTTATGAAATTTCATATCATTTCAACTTCTCAAATTAAGCTGTAGAGAAAATCCTAAATGACCTCTATCTATAAAATACGATCACAACAAAGTAATATTACTTTGTATACAATATTGTATAATTCTATATGCATATACATATGTATGTATGAGCATTAGGGTGTCCGTTATATCCCAAGTTGGTTTTTTCTTTGGTGCCACCCCCATAATTATATATATATATATATATATATATATATATATATATATATATATATATATATATATATATATATATATATATATATATATATATATATATATATATATATATATATATATATATATATATATATATATATATATATATATATATATATATATATATATATATATATATATATATATATATATATATATATATATATATATATATATATATATATATATATATATATATATATATATATATATATATATATATATATATATATATATATATATATATATATATATATATATATATATATATATATATATATATATATATATATATATATATATATATATATATATATATATATATATATATATATATATATATATATATATATATATATTGTATATATATATATATATGTATATATATATATATATATATATATATATATATATATATATATATATATATATATATATATATATATATATATATATATATATATATATATATATATATATATATATATATATATATATATATATATATATATATATATATATATATATATATATATATATATATATATATATATATATATATATATATATATATATATATATATATATATATATATATATATATATATATATATATATATATATCCAAAAGAAATGAAAATGTTCAAACTAAGCCGTGCGCAGAAATCATGCAACATTTCCTATATAAAAATGCGTGGGAACTTCGGACTTTTTGCATTAAATGTCTCTGCAACAAATAACAATACCTCAATGATCAATAAATAGAGAATTGAACGAGGTAATGTATGATTTTTTAGATTTAAGGTTTTGACCATAGTGGATATTATAGTTTAAAAAATGTTTCTTCTTAAAAAGTGCATAAAAAATAAAAGTAAATAAAAAAATTCGGTTATTTTTCTATTACAGTAGTTTTGAGTTAACTGCCTTTTGTTTAAGCGCACTTTTGGCTTAACTGGCTATTAGTTTGTGTCACTATTCTTTAAAACCCCATACAAATTCCATTTTTAAGTGAACTTTTTTACCTACACTTTCAAGATAAGTGACTTAAATTTTTGACATTTTAAAATTATTTCCATACAAAAAATCGATCTTAGCTGCATTTTGACTAAACAGCACAAAATATATGTTTGCTGTGATTATTCTTCAAAATCATTTTTTTGCCAAAAATATGTACCACAATCAGAGCTGCCAGTAGTGGGGATTTGTCCCCAATAGTGGGGATTTTAAAAGTACTTTGGGGACAAAAAATTTCGTTTGTGGAGACGGGATTTTTCTGGGTATGTTTAAAATTATTGTGGGTATCCTTTGGGGATTTCTTGTCGACAATTGAAATACAATTAAAGCTGACAATAAGGCTTGTTTCCTTAGCATTGGTTCCAACTTTTTTTGAAGTAAAACTCTTTAGTTTTGTGCCAACAGTTGCAAAAAAAGGTATTATTAACGGATTCTTTAGGCTTATTTGCAGGTCACTTCCGAAAAGTTATGCTATGCAATTGCAATGTAAAATTTGTAAACCGTTTATTTTAAATCTTTATACATATAATCGTTTGTGTGTTTGTTAGTAACGCATGATCTTCGAAACTAATAGGTGTTCAAAATTGAGGTATCATTTTAATTTGAATAAAAAAAGATTTTTTTTAGATATTAAAAATATTTTTATTTCAGTTTATTACAACTAGGTTCCGGCTAAAAATAGAAAATTATGTCGGTCAAGTGACCCGCCCTAGAGGCTCAGCAGGCTCCCAATCTTTTACCAAAATTATCAATAAACTGTTGTCAATGGTTGATATCTGCTCGATAATGTTGGTTTTAAGCTCTTGAACTGTTGTGGGATTATTGCTGTAAACTTTCGATTAAAAAAATCTAAAGTTGTCAAATCGCACGATCTTGGTGGCCAATCTTCTTTTAATGATTTTTTTTTAAATACTTTTTTAATAATTTTTTGTTTTAATAATAAAAACACGTTGTTCCTTCGTTTAACGTTCCATATTAACTAACCAGAATGTATTTAGAATCTGAACATAAAAATTTTGAATAAAAATTACAAGTAGGAAAAAAATGGCAGCAAAATTAAAATGATACCTCAATTTTGAACACTGTCGAGTTGTAATTTTTAATACAGGTTCGAGTCAGTCCACATATGATTTCTGTTCTGTTTGAGGTGGTCACGACGTAGATTTATTGAGAAAAACTATTTGAAGTGAAGAAAAATATATTTGGGCAACATTTGCCGGGCTCAGTTAGTTAATTATATAAAATGAATAATTTGGAATACTTTGAATAACTTGGAATAATGCACTTCACAGCACCCTCCTTCGTCGGTATTGTAGCAAAACCGTTGGCGAAGTAAAAGAACTAATAAAATGGCTACACAGCTTAAACAAGTCAATACCTCTACTTGACACCAGAGGGGCTTGCAACACTGCTCTACATAAAACGCGCAATAGCAGAGTTGTAAATAGTTAAGCTTTCTATCTCTCTCCCACTTCACCACCTGTTCTCTCTACACTATCCCTTTCCCAAAGAAGGTAACACATTAATTAATTAACTGGTAGGCATTAATTGCCTGATTGTGTTACTTCTCTTTAAAAAAAATTAAATCTTAAAAGATTACTTTCCTTAGTATGGAGTGTAAAACTAAAAACAAACTGCAAACTAAAAGCCAATGAAAAAATCGGACATGTTCTATATGTCCAGAAAACATGAATTTTTCAAAAGCATTAAATAAAAACGTTTTTAATTTTTTATGCTGAAATTTTGCTAGTCACGGAAAATTTTTACATATAGGAAGTAGTTTCGTTTCAGTAATTGTGCTAACAAATCTATTGGCCAATTCACAACCTTTGTATGTGTTGTAGATCGTACAAATGTTGTTTGTAATTTTCATATAAACATTTATTTAGAAAAAAGTTTATGCGGAAATTACCAACAACATTTATATGATCTACAACATATATGAATTTTGGTAAAAAAGAATTTACACTTTCTGAAGCGTTACTCTTATTATATAAGCGTTACTCTTATTATATATATATAAGTAATGAATACATAGATACAACAATTCATTTAATATGCAACACGAAGTACTAGAATCACTATTACGGATAGATTAACTTAAATAACATTTACCGCTAAGCATTTGAGCGTACCGATGAAATGCTAAATAAATTTAATAGAAAAACCACGTAAATGATACATGCAATTAATACAAAACCCATGTCAGATTCAGTAATAACAATAAAATATATCAACTTTCGTATATAATAAATTTATGTAATTTATTCTGCAATATTTTTCCAAAATCGATGGGGAAATTTGCTCCCCCATTCTTAACTCTGTCATTTGTGAACCCATTTGGATTTTTTAAGGGTTCCATATTTTTTTTAATCGGTGGGGAAGTTGTCTCCCCCATAATTAACTCTGTCATTTTTGAACCGAATTTGAAATAATATTTTGAAAGGGTTTGCTTGAAGTTTGGTCATACAGAAGTGGAAATGGGGCGGAAAAAGTGGTAGCCCGTTATATTGATTATAGCATAATTCCGCCTTTTCTTGACCGATTGCAAAATTTTTTTTATTTGAAAGGACGTGAAAAGTTAGGTATTATAAAAAATTGCGGACGAACACACAATTAGCAGAAGTACACACCATTTGACCTAACGCAAAATTGCGTCCGTTTTGCAATCTGTTCAATGGGATCTTTGCATTGAAATCGTTATTTTTTTTTTTGGGAAGAGTTATTACATCCATATTGCTAGACCAGATAGACCAGATAAATAACGCATTAAGGATTTTTTGTTTAAAGCCCGTGCACCGCCGGGTCGAAAAAATAGTAATAAATATAAAAGATGGCGGTTATGTGTTTCTAGTACCTACATACAAGATTGTACTCCATTTTTTAAATTAAAATTAAAAGCCATGGGGCCATTTATTCGTTGAATTCACTCAGAATTACTCTATAATAATGTAAACAAATATTTGATTTTATTTCTTAAACCTTATTCAAGTTAGTATTTATGTATGACTCTTGCTAGAAATCAAATCGTATGGGGATGCAAATTTTTTTAACACGCTTTTAAAATTAGCAAAAAATTTACATACATTATGTGTAGGTATTATTTATACTCAAAATCAAATGAAAGCGGCGGACCAAAAATTTTAAGTGCCCCAATGATATAATATATATATATATATATATATATATATATATATATATATATATATATATATATATATATATATATATATATATATATATATATATATATATATATATACCTACACATAATGTATGTAAATTTTTTGCTAATTTTAAAAGCGTGTTAAAAAAATTTGCATCCCCATACGATTTGATTTCTAGCAAGAGTCATACATAAATACTAACTTGAATAAGGTTTAAGAAATAAAATCAAATATTTGTTTACATTATTATAGAGTAATTCTGAGTGAATTCAACGAATAAATGGCCCCATGGCTTTTAATTTTAATTTAAAAAATGGAGTACAATCTTGTATGTAGGTACTAGAAACACATAACCGCCATCTTTTATATTTATTACTATTTTTTCGACCCGGCGGTGCACGGGCTTTAAACAAAAAATCCTTAATGCGTTATTTATCTGGTCTATCTGGTCTAGCAATATGGATGTAATAACTCTTCCCAAAAAAAAAATAACGATTTCAATGCAAAGATCCCATTGAACAGATTGCAAAACGGACGCAATTTTGCGTTAGGTCAAATGGTGTGTACTTCTGCTAATTGTGTGTTCGTCCGCAATTTTTTATAATACCTAACTTTTCACGTCCTTTCAAATAAAAAAAATTTTGCAATCGGTCAAGAAAAGGCGGAATTATGCTATAATCAATATAACGGGCTACCACTTTTTCCGCCCCATTTCCACTTCTGTATGACCAAACTTCAAGCAAACCCTTTCAAAATATTATTTCAAATTCGGTTCAAAAATGACAGAGTTAATTATGGGGGAGACAACTTCCCCACCGATTAAAAAAAATATGGAACCCTTAAAAAATCCAAATGGGTTCACAAATGACAGAGTTAAGAATGGGGGAGCAAATTTCCCCATCGATTTTGGAAAAATATTGCAGAATAAATTACATAAATTTATTATATACGAAAGTTGATATATTTTATTGTTATTACTGAATCTGACATGGGTTTTGTATTAATTGCATGTATCATTTACGTGGTTTTTCTATTAAATTTATTTAGCATTTCATCGGTACGCTCAAATGCTTAGCGGTAAATGTTATTTAAGTTAATCTATCCGTAATAGTGATTCTAGTACTTCGTGTTGCATATTAAATGAATTGTTGTATCTATGTATTCATTACTTATATATATATATATATAATAAGAGTAACGCTTATATAATAAGAGTAACGCTTCAGAAAGTGTAAATTCTTTTTTACCAAAATTCATATATGTTGTAGATCATATAAATGTTGTTGGTAATTTCCGCATAAACTTTTTTCTAAATAAATGTTTATATGAAAATTACAAACAACATTTGTACGATCTACAACACATACAAAGGTTGTGAATTGGCCAATAGATTTGTTAGCACAATTACTGAAACGAAACTACTTCCTATATGTAAAAATTTTCCGTGACTAGCAAAATTTCAGCATAAAAAATTAAAAACGCTTTTATTTAATGCTTTTGAAAAATTCATGTTTTCTGGACATATAGAACATGTCCGATTTTTTCATTGGCTTTTAGTTTGCAGTTTGTTTTTAGTTTTACACTCCATACTAAGGAAAGTAATCTTTTAAGATTTAATTTTTTTTAAAGAGAAGTAACACAATCAGGCAATTAATGCCTACCAGTTAATTAATTAATGTGTTACCTTCTTTGGGAAAGGGATAGTGTAGAGAGAACAGGTGGTGAAGTGGGAGAGAGATAGAAAGCTTAACTATTTACAACTCTGCTATTGCGCGTTTTATGTAGAGCAGTGTTGCAAGCCCCTCTGGTGTCAAGTAGAGGTATTGACTTGTTTAAGCTGTGTAGCCATTTTATTAGTTCTTTTACTTCGCCAACGGTTTTGCTACAATACCGACGAAGGAGGGTGCTGTGAAGTGCATTATTCCAAGTTATTCAAAGTATTCCAAATTATTCATTTTATATAATTAACTAACTGAGCCCGGCAAATGTTGCCCAAATATATTTTTCTTCACTTCAAATAGTTTTTCTCAATAAATCTACGTCGTGACCACCTCAAACAGAACAGAAATCATATGTGGACTGACTCGAACCTGTATTAAAAATTACAACTCGACAGTGTTCAAAATTGAGGTATCATTTTAATTTTGCTGCCATTTTTTTCCTACTTGTAATTTTTATTCAAAATTTTTATGTTCAGATTCTAAATACATTCTGGTTAGTTAATATGGAACGTTAAACGAAGGAACAACGTGTTTTTATTATTAAAACAAAAAATTATTAAAAAAGTATTTAAAAAAAATCATTAAAAGAAGATTGGCCACCAAGATCGTGCGATTTGACAACTTTAGATTTTTTTAATCGAAAGTTTACAGCAATAATCCCACAACAGTTCAAGAGCTTAAAACCAACATTATCGAGCAGATATCAACCATTGACAACAGTTTATTGATAATTTTGGTAAAAGATTGGGAGCCTGCTGAGCCTCTAGGGCGGGTCACTTGACCGACATAATTTTCTATTTTTAGCCGGAACCTAGTTGTAATAAACTGAAATAAAAATATTTTTAATATCTAAAAAAAATCTTTTTTTATTCAAATTAAAATGATACCTCAATTTTGAACACCTATTAGTTCCGAAGATCATGCGTTACTAACAAACACACAAACGATTATATGTATAAAGATTTAAAATAAACGGTTTACAAATTTTACATTGCAATTGCATAGCATAACTTTTCGGAAGTGACCTGCAAATAAGCCTAAAGAATCCGTTAATAATACCTTTTTTTGCAACTGTTGGCACAAAACTAAAGAGTTTTACTTCAAAAAAAGTTGGAACCAATGCTAAGGAAACAAGCCTTATTGTCAGCTTTAATTGTATTTCAATTGTCGACAAGAAATCCCCAAAGGATACCCACAATAATTTTAAACATACCCAGAAAAATCCCGTCTCCACAAACGAAATTTTTTGTCCCCAAAGTACTTTTAAAATCCCCACTATTGGGGACAAATCCCCACTACTGGCAGCTCTGATTGTGGTACATATTTTTGGCAAAAAAATGATTTTGAAGAATAATCACAGCAAACATATATTTTGTGCAGTTTAGTCAAAATGCAGCTAAGATCGATTTTTTGTATGGAAATAATTTTAAAATGTCAAAAATTTAAGTCACTTATCTTGAAAGTGTAGGTAAAAAAGTTCACTTAAAAATGGAATTTAAGCCAAAAGTGCGCTTAATTATTTTTTTTTTGGGAAGAGTTATTACATCCATATTGCTAGACCAGATAGACCAGATAAATAACGCATTAAGGATTTTTTGTTTAAAGCCCGTGCACCGCCGGGTCGAAAAAATAGTAATAAATATAAAAGATGGCGGTTATGTGTTTCTAGTACCTACATACAAGATTGTACTCCATTTTTTAAATTAAAATTAAAAGCCATGGGGCCATTTATTCGTTGAATTCACTCAGAATTACTCTATAATAATGTAAACAAATATTTGATTTTATTTCTTAAACCTTATTCAAGTTAGTATTTATGTATGACTCTTGCTAGAAATCAAATCGTATGGGGATGCAAATTTTTTTAACACGCTTTTAAAATTAGCAAAAAATTTACATACATTATGTGTAGGTATATATATATATATATATATATATATATATATATATATATATATATATATATATATATATATATATATATATATATATATATATATATATTATATCATTGGGGCACTTAAAATTTTTGGTCCGCCGCTTTCATTTGATTTTGAGTATAAATAATACCTACACATAATGTATGTAAATTTTTTGCTAATTTTAAAAGCGTGTTAAAAAAATTTGCATCCCCATACGATTTGATTTCTAGCAAGAGTCATACATAAATACTAACTTGAATAAGGTTTAAGAAATAAAATCAAATATTTGTTTACATTATTATAGAGTAATTCTGAGTGAATTCAACGAATAAATGGCCCCATGGCTTTTAATTTTAATTTAAAAAATGGAGTACAATCTTGTATGTAGGTACTAGAAACACATAACCGCCATCTTTTATATTTATTACTATTTTTTCGACCCGGCGGTGCACGGGCTTTAAACAAAAAATCCTTAATGCGTTATTTATCTGGTCTATCTGGTCTAGCAATATGGATGTAATAACTCTTCCCAAAAAAAAAATAACGATTTCAATGCAAAGATCCCATTGAACAGATTGCAAAACGGACGCAATTTTGCGTTAGGTCAAATGGTGTGTACTTCTGCTAATTGTGTGTTCGTCCGCAATTTTTTATAATACCTAACTTTTCACGTCCTTTCAAATAAAAAAAATTTTGCAATCGGTCAAGAAAAGGCGGAATTATGCTATAATCAATATAACGGGCTACCACTTTTTCCGCCCCATTTCCACTTCTGTATGACCAAACTTCAAGCAAACCCTTTCAAAATATTATTTCAAATTCGGTTCAAAAATGACAGAGTTAATTATGGGGGAGACAACTTCCCCACCGATTAAAAAAAATATGGAACCCTTAAAAAATCCAAATGGGTTCACAAATGACAGAGTTAAGAATGGGGGAGCAAATTTCCCCATCGATTTTGGAAAAATATTGCAGAATAAATTACATAAATTTATTATATACGAAAGTTGATATATTTTATTGTTATTACTGAATCTGACATGGGTTTTGTATTAATTGCATGTATCATTTACGTGGTTTTTCTATTAAATTTATTTAGCATTTCATCGGTACGCTCAAATGCTTAGCGGTAAATGTTATTTAAGTTAATCTATCCGTAATAGTGATTCTAGTACTTCGTGTTGCATATTAAATGAATTGTTGTATCTATGTATTCATTACTTATATATATATATAATAAGAGTAACGCTTATATAATAAGAGTAACGCTTCAGAAAGTGTAAATTCTTTTTTACCAAAATTCATATATGTTGTAGATCATATAAATGTTGTTGGTAATTTCCGCATAAACTTTTTTCTAAATAAATGTTTATATGAAAATTACAAACAACATTTGTACGATCTACAACACATACAAAGGTTGTGAATTGGCCAATAGATTTGTTAGCACAATTACTGAAACGAAACTACTTCCTATATGTAAAAATTTTCCGTGACTAGCAAAATTTCAGCATAAAAAATTAAAAACGCTTTTATTTAATGCTTTTGAAAAATTCATGTTTTCTGGACATATAGAACATGTCCGATTTTTTCATTGGCTTTTAGTTTGCAGTTTGTTTTTAGTTTTACACTCCATACTAAGGAAAGTAATCTTTTAAGATTTAATTTTTTTTAAAGAGAAGTAACACAATCAGGCAATTAATGCCTACCAGTTAATTAATTAATGTGTTACCTTCTTTGGGAAAGGGATAGTGTAGAGAGAACAGGTGGTGAAGTGGGAGAGAGATAGAAAGCTTAACTATTTACAACTCTGCTATTGCGCGTTTTATGTATATATATATATATATATATATATATATATATATATATATATATATATATATATATATATATATATATATATATATATATATATATATATATATATATATATATATATATATATATATATATATATATATATATATATATATATATATATATATATATATATATATATATATATATATATATATATATAATGGGTGATTTTATAAGAACTATCGGAAAGTAAAAAAGAAAAAAACACATAAAATTCAGAAAAATTCATGAAATATTTATTTGGATCGATAGTTGGGTCGATATAATTTAATGTTTGAAGATTATTTCATGCAAATGTTGGCCGCGGCTGCGCCTCAAATGGTCCATCCGCTTAGTCCAATTTTGGCATACTCTTTCCAACATTTCGGCCGGTATCTCACGAATAATGTTGGCAATGTTGGCTTCCAGTGCGTCAATCGAAGCGGGCTTGTCGCTATAGACATTAGCCTTAACATAGCCCCACAAAAAATAGTCTAGAGGCGTTAAATCGTACGATCTGGGCGGCCAATTGACTGGTCCCAAGCGTGAAATAAACTGTTCACCGAACTCGCCTCTCAATTGGTCCATTGTTTCGCGTGCTGTGTGGCATGTGGCACCGTCTTGTTGAAACCACATGTCATGCAAGTCAAGCTCTTCCATTTTGGGCAGAAAAAAGTTTGTTATCATCGCACGGTAGCGCTCACCATTCACAGTAACGTTGTGGTTCGCATCATCTTTGAAGAAATACGGCCCAATGATGCCGCCAGCCCATAATCCGCACCAAACGGTTGTTTTTTGTGGATGCATTGGTAGCTCTTGCAATGCTTCTGGCTGCTCTTCACTCCAAATACGGCAGTTTTGCTTGTTCACGTATCCATTCAACCAGAAATGAGCCTCGTCGCTGAACACAATTCTTCGATAAAAAAGTGGATCTTCATCTAACTTAACAGAGCACGCATTTTGGTAATAAAATTCAATAATTTGCAAGCGTTGTTCGTTTGTAAGACGATTCATGATTAAATTATAGACCAAACTGAAGATGTTTGACAGTGACACAAGATACAAAACGTGCGTGAGCTGTCAAAACTAGTGTTGCCAAAAAGATAATAGCAAAAAAATCACTCGTTATATATATATATATATATATATATATATATATATATATATATATATATATTATATCATTGGGGCACTTAAAATTTTTGGTCCGCCGCTTTCATTTGATTTTGAGTATAAATAATACCTACACATAATGTATGTAAATTTTTTGCTAATTTTAAAAGCGTGTTAAAAAAATTTGCATCCCCATACGATTTGATTTCTAGCAAGAGTCATACATAAATACTAACTTGAATAAGGTTTAAGAAATAAAATCAAATATTTGTTTACATTATTATAGAGTAATTCTGAGTGAATTCAACGAATAAATGGCCCCATGGCTTTTAATTTTAATTTAAAAAATGGAGTACAATCTTGTATGTAGGTACTAGAAACACATAACCGCCATCTTTTATATTTATTACTATTTTTTCGACCCGGCGGTGCACGGGCTTTAAACAAAAAATCCTTAATGCGTTATTTATCTGGTCTATCTGGTCTAGCAATATGGATGTAATAACTCTTCCCAAAAAAAAAATAACGATTTCAATGCAAAGATCCCATTGAACAGATTGCAAAACGGACGCAATTTTGCGTTAGGTCAAATGGTGTGTACTTCTGCTAATTGTGTGTTCGTCCGCAATTTTTTATAATACCTAACTTTTCACGTCCTTTCAAATAAAAAAAATTTTGCAATCGGTCAAGAAAAGGCGGAATTATGCTATAATCAATATAACGGGCTACCACTTTTTCCGCCCCATTTCCACTTCTGTATGACCAAACTTCAAGCAAACCCTTTCAAAATATTATTTCAAATTCGGTTCAAAAATGACAGAGTTAATTATGGGGGAGACAACTTCCCCACCGATTAAAAAAAATATGGAACCCTTAAAAAATCCAAATGGGTTCACAAATGACAGAGTTAAGAATGGGGGAGCAAATTTCCCCATCGATTTTGGAAAAATATTGCAGAATAAATTACATAAATTTATTATATACGAAAGTTGATATATTTTATTGTTATTACTGAATCTGACATGGGTTTTGTATTAATTGCATGTATCATTTACGTGGTTTTTCTATTAAATTTATTTAGCATTTCATCGGTACGCTCAAATGCTTAGCGGTAAATGTTATTTAAGTTAATCTATCCGTAATAGTGATTCTAGTACTTCGTGTTGCATATTAAATGAATTGTTGTATCTATGTATTCATTACTTATATATATATAATAAGAGTAACGCTTATATAATAAGAGTAACGCTTCAGAAAGTGTAAATTCTTTTTTACCAAAATTCATATATGTTGTAGATCATATAAATGTTGTTGGTAATTTCCGCATAAACTTTTTTCTAAATAAATGTTTATATGAAAATTACAAACAACATTTGTACGATCTACAACACATACAAAGGTTGTGAATTGGCCAATAGATTTGTTAGCACAATTACTGAAACGAAACTACTTCCTATATGTAAAAATTTTCCGTGACTAGCAAAATTTCAGCATAAAAAATTAAAAACGCTTTTATTTAATGCTTTTGAAAAATTCATGTTTTCTGGACATATAGAACATGTCCGATTTTTTCATTGGCTTTTAGTTTGCAGTTTGTTTTTAGTTTTACACTCCATACTAAGGAAAGTAATCTTTTAAGATTTAATTTTTTTTAAAGAGAAGTAACACAATCAGGCAATTAATGCCTACCAGTTAATTAATTAATGTGTTACCTTCTTTGGGAAAGGGATAGTGTAGAGAGAACAGGTGGTGAAGTGGGAGAGAGATAGAAAGCTTAACTATTTACAACTCTGCTATTGCGCGTTTTATGTAGAGCAGTGTTGCAAGCCCCTCTGGTGTCAAGTAGAGGTATTGACTTGTTTAAGCTGTGTAGCCATTTTATTAGTTCTTTTACTTCGCCAACGGTTTTGCTACAATACCGACGAAGGAGGGTGCTGTGAAGTGCATTATTCCAAGTTATTCAAAGTATTCCAAATTATTCATTTTATATAATTAACTAACTGAGCCCGGCAAATGTTGCCCAAATATATTTTTCTTCACTTCAAATAGTTTTTCTCAATAAATCTACGTCGTGACCACCTCAAACAGAACAGAAATCATATGTGGACTGACTCGAACCTGTATTAAAAATTACAACTCGACAGTGTTCAAAATTGAGGTATCATTTTAATTTTGCTGCCATTTTTTTCCTACTTGTAATTTTTATTCAAAATTTTTATGTTCAGATTCTAAATACATTCTGGTTAGTTAATATGGAACGTTAAACGAAGGAACAACGTGTTTTTATTATTAAAACAAAAAATTATTAAAAAAGTATTTAAAAAAAATCATTAAAAGAAGATTGGCCACCAAGATCGTGCGATTTGACAACTTTAGATTTTTTTAATCGAAAGTTTACAGCAATAATCCCACAACAGTTCAAGAGCTTAAAACCAACATTATCGAGCAGATATCAACCATTGACAACAGTTTATTGATAATTTTGGTAAAAGATTGGGAGCCTGCTGAGCCTCTAGGGCGGGTCACTTGACCGACATAATTTTCTATTTTTAGCCGGAACCTAGTTGTAATAAACTGAAATAAAAATATTTTTAATATCTAAAAAAAATCTTTTTTTATTCAAATTAAAATGATACCTCAATTTTGAACACCTATTAGTTCCGAAGATCATGCGTTACTAACAAACACACAAACGATTATATGTATAAAGATTTAAAATAAACGGTTTACAAATTTTACATTGCAATTGCATAGCATAACTTTTCGGAAGTGACCTGCAAATAAGCCTAAAGAATCCGTTAATAATACCTTTTTTTGCAACTGTTGGCACAAAACTAAAGAGTTTTACTTCAAAAAAAGTTGGAACCAATGCTAAGGAAACAAGCCTTATTGTCAGCTTTAATTGTATTTCAATTGTCGACAAGAAATCCCCAAAGGATACCCACAATAATTTTAAACATACCCAGAAAAATCCCGTCTCCACAAACGAAATTTTTTGTCCCCAAAGTACTTTTAAAATCCCCACTATTGGGGACAAATCCCCACTACTGGCAGCTCTGATTGTGGTACATATTTTTGGCAAAAAAATGATTTTGAAGAATAATCACAGCAAACATATATTTTGTGCAGTTTAGTCAAAATGCAGCTAAGATCGATTTTTTGTATGGAAATAATTTTAAAATGTCAAAAATTTAAGTCACTTATCTTGAAAGTGTAGGTAAAAAAGTTCACTTAAAAATGGAATTTAAGCCAAAAGTGCGCTTAATTATTTTTTTTTTGGGAAGAGTTATTACATCCATATTGCTAGACCAGATAGACCAGATAAATAACGCATTAAGGATTTTTTGTTTAAAGCCCGTGCACCGCCGGGTCGAAAAAATAGTAATAAATATAAAAGATGGCGGTTATGTGTTTCTAGTACCTACATACAAGATTGTACTCCATTTTTTAAATTAAAATTAAAAGCCATGGGGCCATTTATTCGTTGAATTCACTCAGAATTACTCTATAATAATGTAAACAAATATTTGATTTTATTTCTTAAACCTTATTCAAGTTAGTATTTATGTATGACTCTTGCTAGAAATCAAATCGTATGGGGATGCAAATTTTTTTAACACGCTTTTAAAATTAGCAAAAAATTTACATACATTATGTGTAGGTATTATTTATACTCAAAATCAAATGAAAGCGGCGGACCAAAAATTTTAAGTGCCCCAATGATATAATATATATATATATATATATATATATATATATATATATATATATATATATATATATATATATATATATATATATATATATATATATATATATATATATATATATATATATATATATATATATATATATATATATATATATATATATATATATATTTTTTTTTTTTATGTGCCCCATAATAAAAAATAAATAAATATATATATATATATATATATATATATATATATATATATATATATATATATATATATATATATATATATATATATATATATATATATATATATATATATATATATATATATATATATATATATATATATATATATATATATATATATATATATATATATATATATATATATATATATATATATATATATATATATATATATATATATATATATATATATATATATATATATATATATATATATATATATATATATATATATATATATATATATATATATATATATATATATATATATATATATATATATATATATATATATATATATATATATATATATATATATATATATATATATATATATATATATATATATATTTTTTTTTTTTTTTATTATGGGGCACATAAAAATTGTGGTCCGCCATTTTGGAGTGTCCGCCATACTGTGTTTTGATGAATTCCACTTAATTTTGAGGTCCCTTCTCAGAATCATTCATTTGATTTTTAGTATAATACCTACACATAACAATGTTTGTAAATTTTTTGCTAATTTTAAAAGCGTGTTCAAAAAATTAGCATTCCCATACGTCTTGATTTCTAGCAAGAGTCATACATAAATACTAGGATGTATTTAAAAAAGATTTGCTCTAAAACGATGAATGTATCTCAGTTTAAATACACACCTTAACATTTTGTTGTTTTATACTATGAGATAAAATACTTTTGTAAATTTTTTCCGATAACAATATAAGAAAAAGAAATCTGTTTAATACAATCGTCCATGTTCTGGAAAACGCATCGTTTTTAAATCGCCTACGGTTTGAAAAACGGATTTTAGCATGTTCTCAAAACCGCGCGATTTGCTAGCGTTTTGCTGTTTTCCGAAGTTGTGTTCGATTAATAAAAATATAATTTTGTTAATAACAAAACATAAACAAAGAAAAATATTTTAAATTAAAATGCCGGTTCCATAAAAAATCGCCCAAAACCAAATCGCCCAAAAATAAAAGTGAAAAATCGCCCAAAATTTTTCCATACAAATTTTGGGTGATTTTTCATATGAAAAATCGCCGCAAAATTTTGGACGATTTTTCATTTTTTTGGGTGATTTTTCATTTTCAAATTTTGGGCGATTTTTCATATTAAAAATGTTTCCATGAAAAATCGCCCAAAACTAAATCGCCCAAATATAAAAATGAAAAATCGCCCAAAAATTTTTTCATACAAATTTCAAGTTATTTTTCATATGAAAAATCGCCCAAAATTTTACACCCAAACATTCTGGTAATCATCAAAATCGAATATAGAATTTAAAATATTATATTATATTAAATAATTGAACGTTTCTCCAATGTGTTCCATCTCCACCATTATTTGGCTTCTATAGCAGTAAAAGTGGTTTAGAAAATTGTCGTAAGCGAAGCAGATATTTGACATACCATAGAGTTTGAAATTCTTCCACCCGGCCAAAGGCCGTCTACATGAAAAGTCGTTGAAAGCACGTACCAAATTAAGCATTCCGAAGACTATTAATATTGAAAATTGTCGTAATTTTAAACTCTATGGTATATCAAGTCTGGGTTTCGCTTACGACAATTCCACGGAAAGTCTACTAATATTGAAAATTGTCATAAGCGAAGCCGAGATTTGGTATACCATCCTTCCGTACGGCCGAAGGCCGGTAACACGCAAAGTCGTCGAAAGCACGTCCTATATTAAGCATTCCGAAGGCTACTAATATTAAAAATTATGGTAAGCGAAGCCAATTTTTGATTCCACCTGCACGAAAGATTTTAAACTCTATGGTATGTCAAACCTCGCCTTCGCTTACGATAATTTTCTATATTAGTGAATCTTGGAATGTTTAACTTGAGATACGCTTTCGACGACCTTCCGTGTAGCCGGCCTTCGGCCGGACGGAAGGATTTTACACTCTATGCTATGTTAAATCTTGGCTTCGCTTACGACAATTTTCAATATTAGAAGCCTTCGGAATGCTTAATTTGGTACGTGCTTTCAACGACTTTCCGTGTAGCCGGCCTTCGGCCGGGCGGAAGAATTTTCAACTCCTTGTATATAAAATCTCGGCTTCGCTTACGACAAGTTTTTAGATTACTTGCCTTTAGAATATTTAATTTGAAACGCGCTTTTGGCGGACGGAAGGACTTTAGACTCTATGTTATATGTAAAATTTTGAGCTACGGTTTCCTTGACGTCTTAAATTTCCGGCGTTCGATAAATGATAATTACTGTATTATATATTTATAAATTTTTGTTGTATCTATGATAATTATCTATATTACCCTTGGAGAGCCATACTATCATTTTTGGCCGATGGAAAATATTTGTTCATACTTTTATTGCAATTCAGTAAGAAACGAAGACTACCCATGAAAAATTTTGATGGCAAAGTAATGAGTTAAAATGCAAAAAAAACATACCCTTCACTACTTCTACTTTGGCATTTTAACCAATTACTTTAGCATGGCGATGTCATTGGAAGCAAGTACATGCCATATTGTGTTATTTTATGACAAGTGTTTTACTCACTAGGCTACTGCACAACTATTTTATTACTGGCATAAAATTTGTTTTCACAAACATGAACTCAATTAAAAGAAATCTATTTTACTTCCCCAGGGGTTGAACTGTGTATCCTCTGTATGATAAGCAGATACACTAGTACTCTGCCAATAAGAGAATAGATGGCTTGTTTAATTACTAGTAAGTAATTGTTCAACTACTGTAAAGTAATTCAGACAGTATGTAGTTTATAGTTGAAAAGTATGTTGTGCGGTAATGACAACTCATTACCAAGTTTTTGCTGGGTATTTATGCTTTTCTGTAAGTTTTATTTTTTTTTTTCAATATAAAAATTAAATTACTATAATTTTCTAATTTTTTTTGTGTTTTTTAATTTTGGGCGATATTTCATATTATTTGGGCGATTTTTCATTATTTTTTTTTTTTGTGATTTTTAATTTTTTTAATTTTGGGCGATTTTTAATTTTTTTGGGCGATTTTTCATTTCAATTTTTGGGCGATTTGGTTTTTGGCGATTTTTCATGGAGCATAAAATGCCTACAGCGTTCTTGCTTGCTATACTGGCTTTAAAAAAGATACAATCATCGCCAGTTCAAAAGTAGACAATTGAGATAGACAATTGACAAAATCAAAGCTAAGGCCCCTATTATGATTCACAACTTAACTAGGTTAAGTTGTCAATGCTACGACCCAACTCAACCTTTTTTTGTATTATGATTCACAACTAATTTAAGTTGTCTTCGAAAAAAGGTTCTTATCTATACTCTCTGTTTTTTGAAACCATAGTAGCCATCACAAAATATTTTGAATATTTTTAGTTTTGGCCTCACTATTTTTTTCTTTAGATCTTATATTTTATGGATATGGCAACAATATGGGTTGACAAATGGGATAGATTGGCGCCTAAAAGTACCATTTTAAAAATAATTAAAAGTAACACAATAGTCGAAATAAAAACCAAAAACAACTGATAAAAAACTGAGACAACTGCTTTGATGAAGTTGTATTCCATAATAACAATTTGACAACTACGACTCAATTATTAATTTTGTTGTGAATCATAATAGGGGCCTAATTTTTAAATTACATGTTTTTAATTAAAATCTTAAAAAAACGTTACAAGTTTTTCTTCAAATAAAAAGAAAACATATTCAATTTAAATTGTGCATTATTTTATTTTCTCTTTAAAGTACTGATTATATAAAATAGACCAAATCGCTTCAGTATACGCAGCGGTTCGAAAACGCTAGAACAGCTGCTTGGCGTTTTCGATTTGAAATTTTAAGCGATATGCGTTTCTCAGAACATGGGAAATTTTTTTAATTAAGATACTTTACGCCGATAATATCTAAAACGCTTCCATACAAAATTAATTAATATCATAGGTGTTTTTACCCAAATAATACTTATTTGGGTAAATAATATAATACCAAAATCTCGAATATAAACTTATTATTTCAATTTCAGATAATAAAATAATAGATTACAAGCCATTTGTGAAAAGTTTAATAATTTTATTAATTTTTGTTTATGTATTTATTATTATTATCAAAGAAAACAACAAACTACAAAAGCAAATTTAACAAAAAAAAGTACAAGCAAAGATAAAAACACGTCAAATAAAGTATATGTACATAATATGTATATGTTATGTATACATTTGCATGGAAAGAGATACTAACAAATCGTACAAAAAAGCATTTAATGAAATGGGAGCTTTCGGACAAGTAAAATAAAATTGAATAAAAGTCCAGATAATTAAAAGAGTAACTATTTTGGCCAGAAAACTATTAATATATTCTCTGCGTTGCCACTGTTTCCAACACATATAACAAAAAAAATGTCAAATCTAATTTTTTATCATTTCCGATATATTTCATCAAAATACGTCACTACAAAAAAGGTCAGACTTCACCGAACATAAAACTAAAACGCTAAATAAAGACCTAACTTTATCTTATTGTTCTAGGTTATCAGGTCGCTGGTGAAAATTATAAAGAAAGGGTTCCAGCCCACTTGGGTCCAATAATAATGGTCCCTTATTGTTCTATATATACTAGGGTATTCATTCGGTTAACTGTTAATCGGTTAACCGGTTAATTACTACCCCATTAACTGACCGGTTAATTTAAAATTGGCTTTTTTCGATTAACGGTTAAACAGGTTAATTTCAGTCGATTAACCGACGTAACAATTTTTTTCATATTTTGTAGTATTATAACGTATTTTTTGTGTGTTTAATTATTTGTTTCGTCTCATACACAAAATGTATGTGTTTAGAAATTACTTTTCATACAAACAAATAAGTGTGTTCAGTGATTTTAGCTTAAGTAAAACATTAAAATCTTTGGACGTGGCTATTAAAGAATTTAGGAAAGACTGCTACTCTAATTGAACTTGAGCAAATTATGTAAGGTTTTGTTTAATAGTTTTATACAATCTAATAATACTGTTGCAAACGATTTAATTAAAAGTCTAAGGATTATATTTAATGACAGACGAATTCAATTCAGGAATATTTCCTTCTAGCAACAGTGTTTTAAAATGCAGTACAAAAACGGAAACTAAGGAATTCGAAAATAAACTTTTTTTCGCTGAGCTTTGTCAGCATCAATTAGATGATGAACTTACAACAGAAGAAACTATCGATAGTAATACAAGAAATGTTTTAACAGAATTAACCGAAACAATTAGAAGTGTTAACAATTTGAAAAAAATTAAAACTAGATGGCATAATGGAAAATTTAGAGAAAAAGTTTAGAGAAAAAGTTTAGAGAAATCCAGGAAAAGGACTGAGGAACTAAGTGTTGTGTATCATGGATTGCTTTCGACTTCTTCAACATCTACGATAAATGAAATGATATTTTCAAGCCAAGTTTTATCAAAAGTAAAGAAATTATTTTCCTGAAAGATTGTTTTAGAAGATCTTCTTAAACTATTGAAATAACTGATATAATGATCTCACAAACTTGTTAATTTTTTAATGAATATATATTAATGATTTTTTTTTTGTTTGCTTGATTAAGTTCAAGAATCGTTATGTTTGTTATGTTATTGTTTCTTTACTGTTAAATTCAAAATAATAGATAATTTACGCAACTTTATTTGCTAAAATTAATTGCTTTATGAATAAAATTCATTAATCGGTTAACCGGTTAATAACGCAATTAACCGATTATTAACCGATTAAGCCAAAACCTCGACTAATTAATCGATCGATTAACCGATGAAAGCAGAAACCCGATTAAATGAATACCCTAATACATACACCATTTGATATTTAATTTTCTTTTAGTTTGGTATAGCAGCAAAGTAAGGATGGGCCGAAAATATCGATTCATCGATATTCTCTGAAAAAAGTATCGATATATGTATATCGTCGATATTTTTAATTGCAATATATCGATATTTTTCAAAATATATTGATATTTTTAGCTTTGGTTTTATTTTTCGTGTAGTTTTTAAAAAAATTTCGACAAAATCTTCATCAAACAGAATTTACTAACAAAATCTTTTGTTTTATTTATAATCTTTTGTGTATTCGGAAAATGATCTTTCTTTGAGTATAATTTAGTTGATGTACGTTCCATGAAATATTGGTGAAATAGTAAGAATGTTGGAAATTAACTCTTTTTATCTTAATTATTTATAAGAAAGGTACTTTTTGTGTTTTATTTTTGAAAAATTTATGGATTATGTATGAAACCATGCTTGAAAAAATACCGATATTTTTATTCGATGTATATCGACCTCGGTCGATATATATCGAATAATAAAATAATACACACCATGTGGGAGTTTATCCATTACGATTTACAAGATACAGCCCAATGTCAAAAATACCTTAGTAGCTTTAGGACATTCATTAAATTTTCGATTTCATTTTATATTTAGTATTTGTTTTTAAAGCGGCCATAGTAATACATACATTTGAAAATTTCAGGTTTCTAAATGTAACGGTTCGCCAGACAGAGCGACGAGATAAAATCACAACACTATTAAAACATGAAATTTAAGAAACTATCAATGAAGATAGGGATAGGGATTTTTATTACTTTAGTATAACAATTTCAGTCAAGATTCTAAACACTAACCCCCATATTCACAGAATTTAAAATGAGTTAGAATTTACATTTCAGAATAATTAAGTTCACATTCATATTTAACGCAATGGGCTTCTTTTGATCTTCTAAACTGGCTACCTGTGCAACCTAACCTAGCTAAGTTCACATTTATATACATATCTAGGTATCCAGCAAAAACTTTGCTACTGGTAGACAAAAAAAGTATATGAGGATTTAAGTCGTAAGTACTTACAATTTGACTCGATAACTACTAATTTTTGTTTGAGAAGTCCAAAAAATAAGGGGTACCTCTTACAAATGTATTTACATTGTCACAGCAATTAAGTAGTTACTATTTGGCTTACTTGAAGTCAAAAAATAAGTAGTCAAATAAACAGATTGGAACTAAAAACAAATTTACACACATATTTTATTTATATTTTAATTTTTTTATTTTTTGACCCAGCTGGGATTCGAACCTGTGCTCGTTCTGATTTAAAGACAAGTACTTTACCCACTCGGCTATTGTTGACTTATAAGTTTAAGCGACAAAAATGAGTTTTCATATACAAACCCATGTTGACTTAAAAAGTGGTTGTCTACTTATTTTATTGATACATATCAACAAATTGGAACTACTTTCAGATAATGAGAAAAAGACGTACTAATTTTATTAAAAACTAGGTAGTTGTTCTAACTTGAAGCATATTAACAATATAAATAAATACCACTCATTACTTTGTAACCCATTGATAAAGTACTACCGAATACAAAAATTACAAACCTTTTTGCTGGGTACATAAGTGAATTTGCTTACAAGAAAATAAATCAAATACAGCCAACTTCACGTTGTTTTGCTTTTGAAATACGGCCATGTTCTGAAAACCATTTCTTTTCGGGATCGCAAAATTTAAATACGGAAAACAGTGTTCTTTTAACGGACAATTTAGTGCATTCGTAACTGAGTT
Source organism: Panzeria rudis (assembly GCA_956483635.1). Classification (NCBI taxonomy): domain Eukaryota; kingdom Metazoa; phylum Arthropoda; class Insecta; order Diptera; family Tachinidae; genus Panzeria; species Panzeria rudis. Next base: position 65,079,129 of record OY101451.1, read on the forward strand.
CGGATAAACCATCTGAAACAAGATTAATTGAAAAGCTGCACTAAGTACATTTTTAGTTGAATTCTTTCCTGAAAGTTGCCGATTTCAAGACGAAATGGTTTTCAGAACATGGCCGATAAACTTTGAAATAAAGTTATGAAATGTCTGAAAACAAAGTACTAATTCAGAACTTCATTTTATATGTGATTAAAAACAACTTCTTTGATATCTAAAAATATGCATTAGCTAATTTGGAAACACTTAAAAAGTGGTTCATAAAGAAGTACTCCCTTTATTTTTTGCTGAACAATGATACGTTTTCACTAAATGTCAACGAGCTTTGTTTATGTTGGTTTTCCCAGCTGATCACCACGATCGCGATACGTTTTTACTAGCTCGACCTTTAGAGAATAATAAGTAGCTCTTAATAGTAGTCAATTGTTATCGACAACGAGTGGAAAAGGGTAAATTTTTCGGTGTCGGGTTGAGGTGAAGTCGGCAAATAGTTACAGAATAAGGGAGATAATTTTTTATTTTTTTAAATCTTTAAATGTGTGGTGTTGCGTCGTTTTGCTTATTTCCATTTTCTGACAACTGCCTGTTTTTATAGAATGAAACGAAAATTTCGTGTGAGGAATTATATATTACGTTATTCTGGTTTTTAAAGTATTTTATATTGCAAACAGGTATGGCATCTTTTTACTACGTATATTACACTGCACACATCTATACCCTCATTTGTATGCACGTACATACATACATACATCCATATTTAAGTATGCATGTACTTATTTACATTAGGGGAATCCTATATTTTAAAAGTGCTCCAATTGTAATTCGCACCCCTTGAATTATTTGGATAGTCTCAAAACTTATGCGCACCATTTTTACAAAAGATTTTTTGCCGTTTTTTTATTTTTTTTTAACCACAATTTTATCTATCCCAATTTTATTTATTTTTTTTTTCAAAATACCAAATTTCGCTGAGTTTTATCTTTCAAAAATGCTAAAAATCCAATCACTAGTAATAAAGTTATGACATAAAATATCAGCAACTTAATGGAACGTTTATGGTTATATTACCATCTTCATACCTGAGTGTGTTTTCCATTTACAAATCTACATATTTTGTGTTTCACTTATTAGATCATCCCAAAATTTTTGAACTTTCTCTAAAATTGTGCTTTCTATAATAATGTAAAAAATATTTGCTTTTATTTCTTAAATCTTAAGGCCATGTCAGATAAAACTTTTGCTTCGCGTTGCGTTACAGATTCGCTTTGACATCTAAGATGAAATGTACATACTTATACGAAACATGTCACATAAAGCACTTTTAACGCAGCGTGAAGCGAAAAGTTCGGCAACTCTCATCTTTTTGCTTGCTTTGACAATCAGCTGGAATAATTTTCTTTTATTATATTGCCAAACGAAACATATTGCGCGTTTGAATCTGTTTTAATAAGAGGTAAATATGTATGTGGCATTTATTTATTTATAATAAATCGTAAAATAACATAATTGACTTTTATTTTTATAAAAACTATATATATAAATAGCAAAATTATCAACTTCTTTTTTGGTAAACGATCAATGCGCGAGCAGAGGGCGAAGCCGATGTAAAATGGTGATCGGCGCCGGCTAAGAACAAATATAGTCGGCGGCGGCTATTAGCCGGCTAAGAGCCGAAAATTTTTCGCCGGCGGCGGCTACCCAAATTTATCGGCTAACGGTCGGCTAACAGAGTATTTCTTGCTTACTTACATACAAGGTATATTTACAACAGGTATACTCGGCCCAATTATAAATAAACTTGCCTTTCTAGACGATTTACTGCCTTATTTATAAAAATAATTTTCATAAGAAATTTTTTTCATATGTTCCAAAACCGAATTAAATATTTTTAAATGCGCATGTTAGTAAATATCCACTTTTTATTATAAGAAATCGGCTTAGCCGCTAGCCGATATTAGCCGCAATAATCGGCGGCGTCTAAGTGATTGTGAAAATCAGCGGCGGCGGCTAATAGCCGGCTATTAGCCGACCAGCTTCGTGCTCTGTGCGCGAGTGTTGTCAAAGTTTTCATTGTGTCATACTCCTTTTGCTTTACACTTTTCTATCAAAGTTAGAAACGTCACGCAAAGCGACAAAGTTTTATCTGACACGGCCTTTATTCTTTGCGGGTTTTTTCGATGTTTCCCTTATAAATATTTACAGACAGCATACAGAGTGTTATTTTATTTTCAAATCGCAATATATTTTGAGTTGTACGTATTACATCAACCACAAAAGTGTAATTAAGTGGCTGATATTTTATGTCATAGCTTTATTACTAGAGATTGAATGTTTTTGATTTTGAGCATTTTGGAAAGATAAAAAAAACATTAGTTTTTAGACTATACGAATATTTCTATGTGGTGAGAATTAGAATCGGAGCACTTTTATATATATAGGACCACCCTAATGTGCATATAGTATGTCTTTTTATTTACTCAAAGATACCAATTGAAAAAAATGAGCTGAATTGAATGAATGGTTTTATTTACTTACTTGTTTTAATTCTTTTTCAATTTGACCAGCTCTTATAACTAATGGTCCACGCACTGCATATTCCATGGTAATAAAATTTGGATTGATATTATCCAATTGTAAACATTTGTTTGTTTGTCCTGACATTTTTTTCGATGATGTTGTTAAAGCACGGCAATATTCCGTTGTATATAAATTGTTACTCAAAATACGACTAGTGCGCGAGTTGAGTGTCTGAGCTGGACTAAATGCTGCTGTTGAGAGTTTACGACGATTTTGCTGTTGATTCACATGAATTAACAGCGATTTCCAACGACGAGCTACATGTTTCGATAACGCCGGTGATGTTCTCACGCTATTACTGCTGCTGGAAGTGTTGGCAGTGACTGCAGCCGCAGTAGCACGCTTGATAACAGCATTGGAATTATTAAGTAAAAGCCGACTCATTTTTTTTATTTCTTCAAACTTATTTATTGTGGATATAGAAGTGTGTATAGTATACACTGTATACTCGAGCAAGATAGTAGGTCTGTTCAATAACTGAAAGTTGTTACTAGTTGTTACTGGAAAGTGTTCACGTACTCGAAGAACTAGCAATGAGAGTGAAAAAAAGCATAAAAAGTTTAGAGAAAAAAAAATGTTTGCAAGTTTTTACTAGCAGAAAGTAGTCAAATATGTAGCTGTTTAAATCTTTTGTTTATAACATAAATGTTTGAAAAATTCATGAAAAAAATTTACTTCTTCTAGTTTTAATGAATTATTAAGAAATTGTTAATTTTTAATAAGTTAAAAATATTAAACAGGGTTAAAAAAAATTATATATAATTATATATGATTCATATATAATTATATAGAACTAGCTGTTAAGTATGTCCCTGCCAGGTAGGAAGAAAAGAAAATCTGCTTCGCGCTTCGCAGAAAAAAAAACAAAAAATTTATTTACAAAATCAAGAAGTTATTTTTTCCAAAAAAGGCGAATTTTAAAACCCAAAGAAAAGTAGAATACAAATGAACTTAATAATTAATTAACGAAATAGTACAATTTATTAGTTAAAATTTTTATATATATTTTTTTTCTTTTAATGCAATACAAATGAATTCAATAAAAAATTAACGAAACAATACTTTAAAATATTTCTTTATACACAATACTTTTTCTGAATACTGCTGAACTGCCCGTACGAAGCATTCCCTGCTTTCCATCTCCATGAATAACTTTTATTTTGACGTCATCTGCGGACTTATCTCTTGAAAATGCAATATACAATTGACCATGACTAAAGACCGGCTGAGGCAAATATATTCCCACCTTCTATAACGTCTGGTCCTGCGCTTAATTTACAGTTGTCGTTTTAATTTTGAACCAAAAACACTTTTGACAATGGAGTCTTGCGCCAGCATATCATTTGGTATTTGAATAACATCTTCTCCAAACTCTCTGCTTAGCCCATCTTTAATAGCCAATCTCTGTATGATGAGTCCACTGCTCGAATGCTTAATGTTAAAGGCAAAATTTTAAACTGTGGCCAGAGAGCTGAATATTTTAACGATGTTTGCATAATAGCCATTCTGTGAGCATGGGGAACCACAGGTAAAAATTTTCGAAAATCTCCTCCTAGCATTAATACTTTACAGTCTAAGAGCCGGCTGCAAATTTCTGCACTCATCTGTTTTTTAACGAAATAATTTTTTTTTATGGATATTTAGAAGTAGCGAAATATAGTGGTGTAGGGTTGCCTATTTAAAAATGGCCGCAAGTATTTTTAATTGAATTTAGAATAATTCATTTTTAGGGGTCAATTTCGCCCATGCTCAAATATGGGTTGCCATTCTTTATTTGGCCGCAACTTAGGGTTGCCTGGTACGATTTTTGGAGGTCACTTTCGCTCATATGTTTTTTTAATAAATTGTAGTCCACGTCATAGAGGGACCTGTAGAGATGCTAAAAAATGGGTTGCCATTCTTTATTTGACCGCAAGATAGGGTTGCCTGCTGTTTAATATAGATAATATTAAATGGGAGTTGTTACACTATACCACTAAAATGGGGTATCGTTAGAAGTGTCTTGATCATATATTGGTTATAGGATATGTGACGTCACATAAAATTCAATATTGCGCTCTCCAGCGCGCAAAAAGTAATATATTTTAACAATTATGTAGGAAATATGTGCTCTTTCTACACGTACGTACAATCACAGTCTAACCAGACAAGACACGAGAGGGAAGATTTTGATTATCTTGGCATATTTATTTCTATATCTCTCAAACGAAATAGATGCCCAAAACAAAACAAAAATTTTTATTGTTTGATTTCATATTCATTTTATTTCTACTTCTTCGTAGCAGTATATCTGTCCCTTTTCAACAATTTAGACTGCAAAAAGCTGATTTTTTCATTTTTGAAACAGAAGTTTCTACTCTGTTTACCTCTGTGGTAGAATGAAAGGTAATTTTTTTTTGTGCCCCACGTAAAATTCAATATGGCGCCCTCCGCAGGACAAAAAGTCACGAATTTTAAAAATTTTATTGAAAATATATATCCGTTCATAACGCATCTACTGAACATGTATATCAAATGAAGTACAGTAGTAATATTATGTATATACTTGTGTATATATTTTATTTATTTATTTTGTTTTAGTGTTAATTTTGTCAAAGTCAACACTGTTCCATTGTGTACAGAAAAAAATACCTTTCATTCCTATATTCATTAAGTACATACGTTATGAATGCACAAATATTTCCCAACATATTTTTTAAAATATATTACTTTTTGTGCGCTGGAGAGCGCCATATTGAATGATATGTGACGTCACATATCCTATAACCAATATATGATCAAGACGCTTCTAACGATACCCCACTTTAGTGGTATAGTGTAACAACTCCCATTTAATAGTATCTATATTAAACAGCAAGCAACCCTATCTTGCGGCCAAATATAGAATGGCAAACCATTTTTTTAGCATCTCTACAGGTCCCTCTATGACGTGGAGTACAATTTATTAAAAAAACATATGAGCGAAAGTGACTCTCAAAAATCGTACCACATAACGCCAGGCAACCCTAAGTTGGGGCCAAATAAAGAATGGCAACCCATTTTTTTAGCATCCGTACAGGTCCCTCTATGACAAAGACTACAATTTATTTAAAAAACAGATGAGCGAAAGTGACCCCCAAAAATTAATTATTGTAAATTCAATTAAAAATACTTGCGGCCATTTTTAAATAGGCAACCCTATATACTACATTCCGCTACTTCAAAATATCCATAAAAAATTTATTTCGTTAAAAAAACAGATGAGTGCAGAAATTTGCAGCCGGCTCTTGTACTATTACCTCCAAATGGGTTATCATTTTGCAATAACGTTTTTAATTTATCAACAGCATTAAGAGCGGCCGGACTTAAGGATTTTTTCCTCTATGTATGTCGAAAAGTGGCGTCGCTGAGTAAAGATTTTGCGGCATAGCCGGACTTCTGCCGGCCTTAAGGGTTTTTCCCTCTAGGTACGTCGAATAGTGGCTTCGCTGAGTAAAGATTTTTCTGCATAGCCGGCCTTCGGACGGGATTTAGGGTTTTTTTCCTAGAGAAGAAACACATAGAGCAGAAAAATCTTTACTCAGCGAAGCCACTTTCCGACATACCTAGAAAAAAAAGGAAAAAAATCCTTGAGACCGGCCGAAGGCCGGCTATGCAGATCCACTTTTCGACATATCGAAAAGAGAAAATCATTAGTAACTAGTGCCGAGCTCAATGATTTTCTCCTCCATGGTATGTCCAAAGACGGCGCAGCTTATAATTTTCTGTCTATACACCGTTAGTTTTACACATCAATTCAAATTTTTTTGAAATTTCAATTATAAAATATTGCCCAAAACTATGGGCGATATTTCATAAATACTTTTGGAATTTTTTTCATACCAAAAAAAAAGAACAATGAAAATACATCCAAAAATTATGAAAAATTACCCAAAAATTTTGGGCTATTTTTCAAATGAAATATAACCCAAATTTGTACAGAAATATTTTTGGCCGATTTTTCATGTAGCCGCGATTGTTGGCTCGTCCCAAATAATGAGTTTTGCTTTTTTATTCAGATTTGCCTCAACTGAGTTTGCCCGCATACTTGAGGTAGAAGTTTCGGCTAAAGGCACCGGAAGTTTAAAGTTTGTTAGCCTAATTTGTGTTCAAGAAATATCAGCTACCTCAAAGTTATAAAATTAATGTAAAGTTTTTTGGGTGTAAACTGTTTATTCTGTTAAGCACCCCATACACGTTTCAATTCAATTGTCAATTGAGTCTTTCAGTTGAATTTGATTCTTGGCCACACACTTCATAAACTGAATAGAAAGATTTGCATTCATTTTTCATTTTCATTCCACAATGCAAACAAGCGGCTTGAGTAAAAAATTTGTATGGAAATCACTCAAAAAACTGAGTGCTCTTCATATAAATTTTATACAAGCACACAGGAAGAAAAACGCCTTACTAAATTCAAGTATTTTTTGCTTACTTTGAGTTTTCTTAAATTGTGTACAACAATTTTTATTTTATGTACTACTACCCAGCTAGCATTTGGGTGATTATTTTTTGCAAAAATCTCCTAAATGATTCTTCTCAGATCACTTTTGATGACTAAAAAGTGATTTATCACTTCGACGATTGAAAAAGGATTCACATATGATTCATACATATGATCAAATAAGGATTTCTTGAAAATACAGGAACAAAATGTAAAGAAACCGCAAAAATATCATGATGATTTTGTTATTATACCGGTAAACTTTTTTACTTTCAATGAAGCAATAGCTTCAACATTTAATTATTTTGAATAATTTTTGTTTAGTCGTCTCGTTAAAGTCGCGGGGAGAACATTATTAGTTTTTTATAAAACTTTTCAAAAACTTAATCAGAAAATCGTATCATCAATGATTCTTTGTGATGATTCATCTGCAGGGAACCATTTTCTCACAACGAGGGAATCATTTATGATTAAAAAATCAACTCATATGCTGAGTCGCAAAAGATTAGATTATGATACAAAAACTATATAATTTACGATTGAAAAATGAGACGAAAAAGACTCCCCAATGATTATAAATACTACCAGAAAATTGCTTAGAAATGAATCAGCAAAGCGTATCATAAATGATTCTTTGCGATGATTCATCTGTAGGGTGCCATTTTCTCACAACGAGAGAATCATTTATGATAGAAAAATGAGCTCATATGCGGTTACTTTGCCAGTAATGCTGATTCTTAAACGATTCGATTATGATACAAAATGTTAGCTGGGTATTAGTATAAACTTTTTTCACAGTCGTAGTGTGTTGGTATTTGTTTGCTTGTCGATACGCAGGAAACAATTTTGGTCGACATGTCTAACATCAGAAAAAAATCTGAGACTTTACCAGACAATCACCCGAGTTGTCTAAAATTCCCTGACATTTGGTGGAGCAGTAGGCAGTTTTCTGATACGACGTTTCTGCACATTGTCTGAAATATTATCCGAATAATATCAGAATAGTCTGCACATTATCCGAATGCAATTTAATTTCCTTTAAGGCATTTAACAGAGTAGTCTGCATATTTTGTGATCTACTTTTAGCAGTCACTTCTGCACATTGTCTGATTTTAGTTTTCGTTACAATTCTCATTTATCTCTTGAGCTTATACGCACAAATATTTGAGTTTTTAAACTTATAAAATATGGGTAAATATTTTCTGATGAGCTGCCATAAGCAGCACAACAATGCATGGAGAATTTTAAACGACATTTCTGATAAATTTTTAATTTTAGCTCCGACTTTTCTCTGATATTAATACGTCAAAACGTAAAACGTATCAGATAAATCGGAATATTTTCTGATGTTTTGTCAGACATTTTTCCGACATTTATAAGACATGTCGAAAATTCCTTTAGAATTTCCCTAGGAATTTGTACAGAATTCCGTTAGACCTTTCGGTATAGTTTTTAGAATTTCCTCAGATAAAGAGATCCGGTTTCTTGTGATTTTTCATATGATTTTGGGTACATTTTCTGACCGACATCGGATACGAATTCGGCATCTTGTTCAGACTTTCTGACCGACTTCGGACCGAAATCGGCAAAAATTGTTTGCTGGGTAGCTTCAGTTGCATGTTGTGCTTATGTTGTTATCTTGTTGTTGGTTATTCTGTTTGTTCGTTCAGTTACGACTAATAGCCTACAAATTTCGTATCACATGCTGCTGGTTTATACTGGATTTTAGTTGCCGTTTTTTATATACTGAGTTAGCTGAGTGGTCTAAGGCGTTGGTTTACAAACATGATGAGCTAAGTTCAATACTAGGAATGAGCAAAAATAAATTTGAAATTATTCTGGCAAAAAAAAAACGACTTCAGTAAAAAGAGCAACTTGATGGATGGCCTTTCATATAAACAATTTTGAAAATCAGTATGCAAATGGAGGAATTGTGCTCTAATAAATATTTTGGGTGGAGGCGTGGAAGACTTGCCCCACCGATTTTCGTAGAAAAATTATGCGACCAAACTCTAAGCAAACCATTCCAAACAAAAAAGAATTTTGGAAGTCGGCCCATAAGTGGAGGAGCTATGCGATAATCAATATTTCGGGGGAAGGGGGAAAATTATGATACCAATCTGCAAGAAGGGCTTGCAGCAAATTTCCCAAATGATTTTCGAAAAAAAACTATGAAACAAAACTGTACTCAAACCCTTTCAAACAAAACACAAATTTTGAAAATCGGTTCACAAATGATAAAGTTATGCATGGGGGGAGTAAGTTTCCCCTCCCATTTTCGAAAAGAATTGTGAGGTCAAACTACTAGCGAACCCTTGCAAACAACACAATATTTTTGAAAATCGGTTCACAAATGACATAGTTATGGATTTGGGGGCGGAAGGGGGAGCGAATTTTCCCCTCCCATCTTCGAAAAGAGTTATTGGGCCAAAGTGCTAGCAAATCCTAATTACCCCTACCATTTTCAAGAAGAATTATTCGGCCAAACTGCTAGCAAACCCTTTCAAACAAAAAATAATTTTGAAAATCGATTCACAAATGAGAGTTATGGATTGGGCGGGGGCGGAGGGGGGAGCAAATTTCCCCTCCGATTTTCGAAAAAATTTTCGGGACCGATTTTTCTCAAACCCTTTCAAACAAAACAAGAATTTTGAAAATCGGTTCACAAATGACAGCGTTATGCCTGGGGGCATAACGCGAAAAAAAGATTATGGGACCAAACTGCAGGCAAACACTTTCCAACAAAAAAAGAATTTTAAAAATCGGTTCACAAATGACGGAGTTATGCGTGTACAGACATAAAAAAAGTAAAAAAGAACATACACACGAATTGATAACCTCCTTCTTTTTTGAAGTCGGTTAAAAATATAAATTCTCAAGTCTGTTCTGTTCCAGGATTGATAAGTAAGTTAGCCTGATCGGGCTTGATTCAAGTACGCGGCGGGATTAATTAAAGTACGCAGCTAGGATTTATACAAGTACGCGGCGGGATTGATTCAAGTATACAACGCACTTGAATGTAATACGACGTTTGTCAGCTACTTGTCGGCTATTCCCGAGAAATGAAATTTTTTTTTTTTAATATTTAGTATATTCAACTGCATACTTCTCTGTTGTGTTATGTTGAGTTTCATTAACATTTTGTGCCCAGAAAGATAATGTGTTTCTGCACTTTTTTTGAAAAAATATAGAAAACAATTATTTTATTCAGCATAACTTACAGGGACTCCAAATTTTTCACTACCAATATTTGGCAAAACAACAACAAACAAAAATAGTAAATACTACAATCAGCAACATAAGAAGTGGAACAATGACAAAGAAAGTAAAAAAAATACAATAAAAATATAGCCTAACTCGTAAAAATTAAAAAAAAAAACATTTTTAAGGTACACATTAATTTTTCTGGGATGTTTCGGATGCCCAGACACGTTCAGATTGTATTGATATGTTAACAAAAGTTTTTCACCTCTACCGTAGCTAAAACTTTGCCAAATATTGTTAATAAAAAATTACGAGTGCCTGTAAGTTATTCTGAAAAAAGTGAAAAAAATTTTAGTCTTGATTTTTTCAAAAAAAAGTGCACGAAAAAATATTTTTTTTGGCATAAAATGTTAATAAAATCTGTTTAGCGCACTCTTACCTACATTATTGGCATATATAGTTAAGCTTTATCACCAAGTTTGAATTGAACCTATACTGTCAAGTCCGTGTGTTTTTTGGACTGTTGCACTGTGTTATTATTTCTTATACAATTTTCATAGAAATTATAGAGTTACCATAGATAAACAACTATATCTTTTGAGTCTGTTTTCATCCCATCTTAAAAATTCTACACAATAAAGATATGTCAGTTGGCTACATTCTGCAAAAAAAATCAAGAAAATTAAAATACCATTTTCAGGATATTTAAGGATAAATGATACTTTGGTATTTTAGAGGCACTTGTAGTAGGAAGCTATGTCCTTTTTAATCAGCATTCGTTAAGAGTAGACTGAAACCTTTCGAACGACATCAAATTTATTTATATCCGATGTCGCGTTCTAAAGTTATTCAATATGACGAACTTTTCATAAAAATGGCCGAGATGCCCAAGCTTACAGGCCATAAAAGGTAGTGAAAAATTTACCTTAGGACTTGGTGTTTGTAAATATATATACATTTATTTTTAAAAGGAGCAAATATGAGCAGACTTTTTTTCACCAGTCGTTGTTGAAATATTTATGGTTTTAAGAAATGCAAGAAACGTTGCTTAACTCACTACTATAATCCCTCATATTTCACGAAATTCTCCGATTTTTAGCCCTTGTTGCAAATAATATACAAAATGTATACACAGACTAAACATAAACAAAAAAAACTAAAAACTCAAAAATAATCTTACTAACATGAAGTTTATTGTTATTTTTCAATTCAAAAAACTATCGAAATTTCACTTTTAAAACTAAGAAAATCTCTATTTTTACAGCGCGCAAGAAAAACACTAAAAACTCTTACTTTAGATATGTAGCAGCATAACGGAAAACAAAGCAAAAATGATTTTTTGCCCAGTGATGTAGAATTTTATGTACTTTGACGTGGTAAACAAATTTGTACTGTTTTAAAATTTTTTTTTGTTAATTAATTCCCATTTTTGCCAACGAATACCCCTCTGTGGGCCGTTAAAATTTGGTGTAATTTGTTGAATAATGCTATATTACTGTCAACACAGGATTTTGTTAAAAAGCTAATGAAAATCTTACTTATTCTAGCTTATTATCCTTTTCGCTACATGTTTTCCAATTCAGGCTTTAAAAATCCAATTTTCTTACTATTCGGCCTTAAATATTTTTCATAATTTCAATTTTTTTATTTTTTCCAAAAAGTTGACTCCAAAGTGGTTTTTTAGAATGATGCCATAAGAATACATTTGTACTCAATGGTGAATAGAAAACACATGGGCGGACAAAACTAAATGGAATTGGAGGACGAGGTGGTCCTATATTTGTATCTATGGTAGGCTTAATTAACAGTCTGAGTTGAAACGACCAATTTTCCAACTTTCCAAGTCCATTATTTTATGGAACGACCCAAGAAGGGAGAAAGACGAGGAATTCAATTTTAAACAAGGTGATTTCTTACTATTATCTATAGTTATATTTTATTTGGAAAAAGTTACTCCAATATTTTCAAATTGTGCGAAATTTTGACTCTTTGAAAGATGAGTCCAAATTACTGATTATTGTTTCTAGGGTCGGCCAATTGACATTTTTATTTCCAAATATGAAGCGCTAAAGCGTCAAATTTAAAATGACTTTGCTTTAGTGGTATATGCAGGATTACAATAAAAAATAAATGCTTTTCTACTAATTATCTGCATATTTTTAATATCGATTCTTGGCAGTGAAAATGCATTGCCTTAAAAATTACTTCCAATTTTATTTTATTTGCTACATAACAATTTTAAATAATTATAGTCTCTTACGATGTAATCAGTGCTGCCGCGACCAAAAAATTATTACAACCAAAATTTTTGAAAAAGTTACCAAATGGGGAAAAAAATAAACAAATTTAGAATGCATTGTTTTAATTTAAAAAAAAAAAAAAACATTAAAAATACATTCGGTATTTGATGCAAATGGTCTTGCTAGAGTGCAAATAAAAAATTTCGCAGCTTTTTTTAGGAAATACAAAAACAAAATGCACGATTTTATAAAAAAGCTAGGATCATTTGCATTTTCGTAAGACTATTTGCAAAAAACAGTGAACACTGCTATTAAAATTTATTTTATGTTGCATTGTGATCAAGATTGCAAAAGGAATCGAATAACGGTATCGGTATTGATACCGGTATAATAAATTTTTAAATTTCGGTATCGTGAACGGTAACAGTATTTTTTTATTTCGGTATCGGTATTACCGGTACATACCATTCGTTACCGAGTCTAAAATATGCCGGTATTTTAGACTCGGTAAAATGTTAAACTTTTTTATTCAGACAGTGTACATAGCAAAAAAATAGCAATTTTACATACAGTAAACTTTAACACATAAACAAAAAAATTCTTTAAGTTTTATATCTTTTAAAAAAGATATTTCCATATAAACTTATATGTTTGTATATATGTTTACATACTTATATTAAAAAATTATTTATTGTTTATAAAGAAGTAAATTAAAGAAACTGCAGTTTTTGTAATGCATACTTATAAAGTATACATTTTGGTTAATTAAAAAAATAAAAGATTCGACTATACAAGGTACATGTACACATGTATGTATGTATCAGGCTTGGGGAGTAATGATTACATTTTCACTTCAATTACATACAAGTAATTTGTAATTGCCTTGGTGCAATTACAAATTACTTGCAATTGTAATTGGACTACTACTAAATACAATTACTTCTGATTGTAATTGATGTAGCACCAACTATAAATAATTGTAATTTTAGGAAGCCTATTACAAATTACTTGTAATTGATAATGCAATCATACCAATTGAAATTACAAGTAATTTGCGTTGGCATGATTGCAATTACAATTACAAAAAAAAAATAGCCAAAATGACGAAAAATTTCTACAGATTATGAGAATAAGAAACAATCCCTTAAATTTTTTATACTCATAAGCTTGACGAGCAGCAAAAAAATGGCAAAACATCACTTTTACTCTCAAAATACGCGAAAATCTGACGAATTGCAAACAAGCCGTAAAATTTGTTAAACATCGCTAAAATTCTAAGGAATGCAAAAATCTCAGAAAAAATCGCGAAAATGATGAAAATTCGCAAAAACTTAACATTAAAAACATAGAAAAGTCTGAGAGTGATTAAAAATCGGCCAAACTGTTATAAATACAAGAACTGGCTAAAAAAAACACTTTTTTTTCGCGAAAAACAGCAATATTGCAAACAAGCCTTAAAATTGCTTAAAAATAGCCAAAATTGTAAGGAATGCAAAAAGCTCGGAAAAAATCGCGGAAATGAAGAAAAATCGCAAAAACTTGGTAAGATTAAAAAGATATCAATGTCTGATATTGATTAAAAAATTGGTAAAACTTAAAAAAACTGAAAAAAATTACTTTTATCGCGAATATTGCGAATTTGCGTCATTTTCGCAACTTTTTCTGAGATTTTTGCATTCCTTACAATTTTAGCTATTTTTAAGCAATTTAAGGCTTGTTTGCAGTTTTGCAGTTTTTCGCACATACCCGCTATTTTCGCGATAAGTGATTTTTTAGCCGGTTCTTGGCTTTATTACAGTTTTATCGATTTTTAGTCACTATAAGACTTTTCTATGTTTTTAATGTTAACAAGTTTTTGAGAATTATCGTAATTTTCGCGATTTTTTACTAGTTTTTTGCATTCCATACAATTTTAGCTATTTTTAATCAATTTAGAGCTTGTTTGCAAGTTTAAATTTTTCGCAAATTTTCGCTATTTTCGCGAAAATAGTGATTTTTACCAGTTCTTAGATTTTTTACAGTTTTACCGATTTTTAGTTCATATAAAACTTTATTGTTTCTTCGATGTTAGCAAGTTCTTGCAAATTTTCGTCTTTTGCGTGATTTTTGCCAAGTTTTTTGCATTCCGTATAATATTAGCTATTTTTAAGCAATTTTATGGCCATTTGACATTTTTAATTTTTTCGCGAATTTTCGCGACAAAAATGTGTATTGAACGATGTTTAATGAATTTAGGGGCCTGTTTAAGATTTTTCGCACAATTTTTCATTTTTGCGATGTAAGTAGTTTTTCTACTTTTTATCCTCTTTTAGAGCTCTATATATATTTTCAGTTAATTTTAGAGATATTAAAAATAAATAAATAATAGATTTTATTTGTAATAAAATACATTTATAGTAATATTTATTGTTAAAGTAATTATTACTCCTTTATGAGCAATTACTATTACTTTTGCGCAAATACATGTAATTGTAGTTGATAATCTTCAATTACAATTAAAATAATATATACATATCAACTACCCATTACATGTCATTGTAATTGTTCATGCCTCAGTTACAATTACATGTAATTTTAATTGCTCTGCAGACAATTGCACATTACAAGTAATTGTAAGTATAGTGTACCAATTACAAATTACATGTAATGTCTATTTGAACATGTAATTAATTACAAAATGTAATCAATAACTCCGAAATTGCTCGGATGACAACAACCGCATTTAGACTATCAGCTTCAAGTCAATTGCGGTACGGTACATATGCCGCTATCGATATACCGGTATAAACGTAAACGGTATTTTGGATACCGATATTTTCTAACCGAAATGGGTTTCGGTATCGGTAGTGATACCGGTATCTAATTTTAACGGTATTTGAATCGGTAAATCGTTTGCCAACCTTGATTACAATACATACAAAGGTTATTTGCACTTTATAGTTAGATAATAATTGAACCACCAGTTGGAAGAAGGGAATAAATCCAAAAATATGGAACAGAGATAAATGAAACAAACTTCATAACTTTTTTGTTTCTTCACATAGCGTTTTATAACATTTGGATGAAATGGAGATACTATTAATTATGATTGCATAACAATAGACCTGATTTCCAAATATTAATAATTACTGATATATACACAAATTAACTTCTTGGATTTATTCCCTTCTTCCAACAAATATATTAATAAAAGGCAATTTTTTAACAATGGTATATATATATTTTTTTAAATAATGAATGAAGTAGTTAATATCATTTACTCGTCATCGTTTTCAGCAGTTTCGGTTATTGTAGTAGTTCAAGAGATAATATTATAATATTATCATAATATTCTTTGAATTCGTCGGGAATGTATTGTTTTATTATGCCTTTATAAATGGTAATTTTGGGCTTACATACTTTTTCTGAAGCAAAAAAGTGTCTTTAGGAGAGCCATCTATAAACTCTGAACATATTATATAATTTTTTTATTCGATATCTTGAATATGTTTTTCTTATTCAATGACTTACAGGTGTTTTTTAAACAGTTTTACCATGAATTTTTAAAATCAACAATCAATTCTGAAGTAACAAATAGCACGGAAAAACCAGAATTTTTGCTATTAAAATTTTACTTTTTTTAACTTAATTGTACCAGAATTAATGTTTTATTGATTATCAGTTGGAAAAAGGGAATAAATGACCGGATTTATTCCCTTCTTCCAACTGACTCTTTTTTTAGTCGCATGAAAATCTATTAAATATAAGTGTTACATTTTTGTCTTTAACACGCATAATAGAGCTATGTTTCAAGTAAACAAAAATGCGTATAACTCAATTTTGGAAAATGGCGTTTATTCCCTTCTTCCAACTGATGGTTCAATTACAAAACAAGAAAGCAAAACAAGAAATGTAATTCTTTTACATTTAAAAAGTTCTTACTAATAAATGAAAAATAATGAGAAACTTATCCCCTTATTCTAAGCTCTGTGACAATATAAAAATTATAACAAATGACAATTTTTACATTGCTTAAAATATAATTGCTCGTTTCCACGTAGCATTTTTTATTGCCGGCAATTGCCAAATTCCATTTTGAAAATTAAATTACTCTTTTTAGGTTGTATTTTCTATATGAAGCTTAGCAATTGTCGCAATAAAAATTGCCACGTGGAGACCTAGGGTAAAAATTTTTATTTGTTATAATTTTGTCACAAATTAAAATACAAGTTTTTATTTATTTGAGCACTTATTCATAAAAAGTGTTTTTGTTTTAGAACAGTTAAGCCCGTTATATTTCCATACAAAATTAATTTCATTGAATGTTGATAAATTGAAATTTTTTGAATAAGACTGTTACAATAAACACAATTTTTACTTGTTCAACAAGTTAAATAAAAAAAATATTGATAATTATTATTATTTTAGGAGAAAAGTAACCAAAATGAAAAATATATTCGCATCTCCACATTGAAAAAAAAAGTTACCAAGTTTGGTTAGAAATAACCAAAAACGGCAGCTCTGGCTGTAATTTTATATAATAATATAATTTTAACTTAAAATCAATTTCAAAATGCGTATCGGTATCGATATCGCCGATATTTCTTTTGACTATCGGTATCGTATCGGCAAAAAGGTGTATCGTTACATCCACATTAATAATGTTTATCTGCAAACGTTAGCGATTTTTTTCACTTCACTAATGAATTGCCCTGCTAGTTCACCATCAATAGAAAGAATTTATTCATCTTATGGTTTAATATGGCGTAACTAGGGTTCCCAACATTCCAGTGATTAAATACAGTATTTTGTAGAAATTTCTTTAAAAAAAAATATAGTACACTTCTAATGAAATTGTATTTAATAAAAAGCTTTAAATAAAATATTGATGTTTTATTAAGTATTTATTTTTTACAAAAGGTATAATTCTGCGTCTTTTAAGCGCCCCATCCTTTATACAATATTATTGAATATTTTACTGTCGTTTTAACCTATATATATACTATATACTATGCAATAAACCAATCGTTTCAAAGAAAATATTTCCCAATTTTTCTGACAGTGAAAAAAGTAACCATAATACTGAATAATGTTGCCACAACATTACAAAATTTTCTTGATTGTACAATAAAAATTAAATCTTTTGATTTTTGCCAATATATTGTGCAACCTTCGAATATGGCGATATTATTGTACAATACGAAAAATTTCACAATTTTATTGCAAGTGGGTGGGTCGCTTTAACAATTTTTGGTCTACATTAAAAGTTTCATATCCTTTATTACATTCAATTTTCAGATTAATGTATATCAAAAGTTAATTTTTTATTAAGTCTATACTCGGTCTGTTTCTCATAACTGAAAATATTCAGTCTGTGAACGCCGAAGTGTAGGAATAGAGAGCAGGTATGAACTTCTCTTAAATATATTTGGTAAATTACACTGTGACACACTTCTGATGTACCAATTCTGTTTTGTTGGATCCTATAGGGTTTGATAGCGCGGTAGTAACAATAACTGTCATAATTTCTCAATACTGGCAAGCTTTTACCGCAGCATGAAAGTTTTGATGCTGCGGTAGAGGTCAGAGATCAAATCGATCAATTTGTGAAACAACATATGGTGCAACACTAAAATTTGTCATAGTTGTTGTAACTCGTTACATTCATCTTACTTATCCACTATTTTTATACATAAAAGGTCAGATGCAGACAAATTAATCCGCGTTATCGCGATATTCTAGAAAAATAACAGTTTTTTACTGAACTAAAAGTTTAGCGAATATAAGTGCGATGCAAAGGTCATTATTTTAGAAATGACTGAGGGTTTACAACAAATATTATAAAAAATGAACAAAACATAAATGCATTTAAAAAAAAAAGTATTGTAAATTTCATTCGAAATATTGATAATAATCAGAGCTTGTAAAATTTAAAATTATATAATTAACAATACTGTAATTGTAATTCTGAAAAATATTAAAAATACTATTAATCTATAATAAAAAATAAAAAAAGTGCAAAGCTCAAGAACGAATTCCTCAATAGCTGTGAAGACGTTGTCGATAAAGTTAAATTTAAAAGTTTAACAGTGCTATTCTCGAATTCATGATACTCGTAACTATAATTCAATTGTTTTAAGTAAAATATTTCTTGTCACAATCATTTTATTTCTGTTTTAATATTAAAGCTTCTTAATTTAAATTGTATATGATTATTACCAAAATTAAAAATTACATTTCTTACGCTGCCCGTCTGTCACAGGTTGTTTTCTCGAGAACCGTAAGACCTACGGACCTGAAGTTTTACAGAACACGTAAAACTTTAGCCGCTACAACAGCAAATATATGACAGTTAAAAATTAAAAGGTGTTCTAAAGCGAGCAAGGAAAAATGTGGAAATATTAATATAATATACAGACACTCATACATGGTCACTTAAAATTTTCAAAGTTAGTGTTAATTGGTGTAGTCTGTAGAATAGACTACATCAATTAACACTGATATTTAATTTTAAATGAAATTTATTTGCTGAAATTTATTGGTGCTTTACCAAATCTTCAGTAGACTTCAAACACAATTTTGAACAGTTACACATACATCCTTTTTTTCTTTTGTACAGACTTTCAAAAACCATTTGAGAGTTTACAAATATATAAATGATTTTCAAAAAAAACATTGATTCGCTAAACATTTCTTTTCCAATTTTTCTATTTAGTACTAAAAAAATTATTCCAAATAGTAAGAAAAATGCAGTACTGTTGAATGAAAAAAATGGTTGAAAACTTCGATAAATTTCAACACACAAATGTCAACAAAATTAAAAAAATATATTTTAGAATTACAGCAAGAAGAAACATAAAATTTATTACAACAAATAAAAAATTAAATTAAAAAATTTTTTTTTGTGTGTTCAAAAAAATATACATTTTACCCCATTTTCAAGTGCAAAAATTACGCTCTCCGATTGGATTGATTTTTCTTTTCTGTGTACCTACTTTGTGTAATTAAAAACTCAGATGAAATATTTATTGTATATTCTAATTTTATATTACAGTATAATTCATTTATACGCCACACCGCTTATAGTAGAATTAGCGATATATTCCAAAATGTTAGTTTTTCTGTCATCTATAAGTAAAATACCTGCAAAATATTTTTTATTTAGTCCATTACTCTACGTCTCCACCTAACTTGAAATGCTGTTGTAACTTGAAGTTATGACTGCGTTGTTAAAACAATTGCATTAACAACTATGTTATAACCTGAAAAAAGCATTAACTTGAGCGGTCTACACTTAACATTAACTTGAAGTTAATGTTGAGTTAAGTTAGGTGTAAATTAGTCCTATAGTCCATTTTCGCTTATACGCCACCAAGATTTGGTTTGAAATATCAAATATATGCAAGTTATGGAAGATATAATCCAAAATGCAAAAGTAAAAAAAGAATATATTTTGTAATCATAATTTTATGAAAATATTATTGATGTTGAAGTAGAAATTGTTTTGATTTTAGCAATCTTAATTGCAATATTTGTGAATTGAGTAAATAAGGAAGTAATTTCTTAACGTTAGTTTTATTTTTCTTTGTTAAAAGAAATAACTATATGGGGATTCGCATATAAGCCACAAATTGGCTTATATTGGGTGTTTTTTATTGAGGTATAGAACTTTAAGTTGGCATCACTTTTTTAACTGGCGGCCATTTTGTCAGCTGTCAAGTGATTAATATTTAGTTTGGTTTGCCATTTCATCATGAACAGGTTGACAAAAGAACAACGCTTGCAAATCGTGCAAATTTATTTCGAAAATAATGGTTCAGTTCGCGAAGTTTACCGCAAGCAAAATCGCAAAATTTTGTTCAGTGATGAGGCTCATTTTTGGTTGAATGGCTACGTCAATAAGCAAAATTGCCGCATTTGGAGTGAAGAGAATCCACATGAGACCCTTGAGACGCCATTACATCCACAAAAACTGACTGTTTGGTGTGCTCTATGGGCTGGTGGAGTCATTGGGCCATACTTCTTCCGAAATAATGCTGGAGAGTCAGTTACCGTTAATGGAGACCGGTATAGAGCCATGATAACCGACTATTTTGTTCCCGAATTGGATGGCATGAATGTGGATGAGTTGTGGTTCCAACAAGACGGCGCTACATGCCACACAGCGCACGTCACAATCGATTTATTGAATGAAACATTCGATGAGCGCATAATTTCGCGGAATGGACCTGACAATTGGCCACCAAGATCGTGTGATTTGACACCATTGGATTATTTTCTTTGGGGATATGTGAAGTCGCTCGTCTACGCCAACAACCCAGAAACGTTAGGGGACTTGGAAGCCAACATTCGTGGCGTTATTGCCAACATACGGCCCCATATGCTCGAAAAAGTGGTTGAAAATTGGACCTGTAGAATTGGTTTTATTCGAGCCAGCCGCGGCGGCCACATGCCCGAAATCATATTTAAACATTAATGGCATAAAATTATCCTTCCAATAAAGCCAAATTGATGGACATTAAAACGATTTTCTTGTGTTTTATTTCAATTCGAAGTTCTATACCTCTAAAAAAACACCCTGCAAAAAGGATGCAAATGAGGCAGTGGACTATAAACGAATTTTACTGTAGTTTATTTAAGGTCGATTTTAAGTAGAAATAAAACGGGTAAATATATTATTAACTCTCATTCCATGACTTAATACAAGGTATTTTTCACTGAGATTTACGGTTGGCGTTGCATTACAGTGAGTATTGCTGAGCGCTCCGGGCTCTGCCCTCTATCTCAAAAACGGTTGGGCGTATGAAAAATTGTTTAAAAGAAAATTTTTCGCATATTTTATATTCTAAGATTTGTATAATAAATGTTAACATCATTAGAGCTATAGAAACCGAAATAATAGCGAAAACTGATTTTTGTGGCCTTTGACCTTGAATAACTTACGGCGCCGACACGAGATTTTATGAGACTTTTGAAACAGCTTTTAGAACACCAAAAGGAAGGTACAAATTTTCAGCTTATTATCTCTCATTACGCAGTTGGCCCCTTTACAGGGTTCCGTACACCAAAAGTGTAAAGGAACACTATTGTTTTCGCTACGCTGTCCGTCTGTCACAGGATGTTTTCTTGGGAAACGTAAGAGCTACGAACTTCGGCCGCTACAACAAATATATGACAGTTAAAAATTAAAGGGTGTTCGAAAGCGAGCAACGAAAAATTTTTATATACCAATGTAGTTTTATCGGGAACCGTAAGAGCTACGGACTTGAAATTTTCACAGAATATGTAAAACTTTGGCCGCTAAACAACAAATATATGACAGTTAAAGATTAAAGGATGTTCTAAAGCGAGCAACGAAAAGTGTTGAATTACTAATGTAATATGCACACACTTATATATATATATACTTTAAATTTTCAAAGCTCGTGTTAATTGGTGTAGTCTGTAGAATAGACTACACCAATTAACACTGATATTTAAAACAATAAAAATTAAAGGGTCTTCGATCAGTTAACGTAATTTTATTATGTAATTGAGGCAGTATGCTTTATCTTAGAAACCGTAAGAGGTAAACTCTTGAAATTTTAAAAGCGCTAAAACTAAAAAATTCCAAAATTAAAAAAATTTCAAAATAAAAAAGCGCTTAAAGGAAAAAGCACCAAAATTAAAATAAAATCGCTAAAACGGAAAATATAACCAAAATTAAAAAGATCGCCAACAACTGAAAAAAACGCTGGAAATCGAAAAGTCGTCAAAACAAAAAAATAGCACAACATAAAAAAATCGCTTAAACTAAAAATATCATAAAAAAACGAAAAAATCGCCAAAAATAAAAAAATCGCCAAAAACCAAAAAAATCGCAAGAACAAATAAAATCACAAACCGAAAAAAAACCTCAAAACCGAAAAAAGCGTCAAAACTGAAAAAAGCGCTAAAACTAAAATAATTCGGTAACACTAAAGATATCGTCAAAAAGCGACAACAAAGGTTAAAACAAAAAAAACGCCAAAACTAAACAAATCGGCGAAAAAATTGCAAAAAATAAAAAATCGCCAAAAAAAGAAAAAATCGCCAGAACGAAAAAAAGTCAACCAAAAAAAAAAAAAGCGCTAAAACTAAAAAAATCACCAGAAACCGAAAAAATCCCTAAAACCGAAAAAGCGCCAAAACTGAAAAAAGTCCCCAAAACTAAAATAAATCGCTAAAACTAAAAATATCGTCAGAAAGTGAAAAAAAAATCGTAAAAAACACCAAAACCAAGAAATCGCCAACACTAAAAAAATCGGTAAAAGACAAAAAAATTTCAAAAAACGAAAAATGGGCAGAAAAGAACGAAAAAATCACGAAAATTAAAAAAGCGGCAAAACCAAAAAATCGCCAAAAACAACGAAAAATACTAAAAAAATAAAATTAAACAAAAAAGCACAACGAAAAAACTGCCAAAATTAAAAAAGGGGCAAAAACGAAAAGGGATATACATATGTTTGTTCGTACGGAACCCTTCGTGTGTGAGCCAAAGTCGCACTTTACTTAACTTCTTTCTCCTTATTTGACTAGGCTAATTACATCTTTTTACCACTGAGTAACTAAGAAACGTCTAAGCCATTGCAGATTAGTGAATTCCATTGAGCTTTTCGAACTCCATATTTCAAAAAGAAACCATAATTAATTTTTCATATGTACTCCACATGTTTAGAATGAAGGGAGTTTGCTTGAGATCGTTGACATTAACCTAGTTAGAACTAATGTTCTTGCGCGTGTAAAGTCTTCTACCCCTTTATAAGGCAACATGGTTAAATTAATTTAATTTAACAGATTTTAAGAGCTCGTAGCACAAGTAAAAACTTTTGTTCTAGAATTTCTAGAAAATAATTTTTTTAACGAAAATGAATAAAGAAGGAAGTGGGAAGAAGGTCAAACATCTTGGCAATAAAGTCTTTAAATTAAAAACAGTTTAACTCATAACATTTTAGCAATAAAAAATATTAATTGACTTGGACACTCACAAAATTTTAGAATTAAAACGCGGGTAAATTGTTTTTAAAAAATTGCAGTAAGGCAACACTGACTTAAAAACGTAGGGTACTTTAAATCTGTTCTCCTGTAGATTTAATTTTTTATTAAGAATGAATTTTACAGTTTAAAACTAGATATTGTACCAAAGTTATTGAGTGTAAATAAAAAACAATTGCTTTTAATTAATAGTTTTTATAGAGATTGAATGGTTTATAACATATCTGTAAAAAGGCCCGATAAAGAGCTAAAATTAACAATTACATAACAAATATTTTAAAACTTTTGTTAACAAAGGGTTAATTTAAATTTTTTCAAATATATTTTTTAATTACTTGAAATGCCAAACAAATAGCAATATTCTTTAACTTCTTACAATAAAACACCACGCATATGAATTTTTTTCTGTAGGAAATAGTTGTTCCCTTTTAAATTTATCAGAAAAAGTGCATGTTTTGCTGAGTTTTTACGGTAAATTTTTATTAGCATGTGATGTTGTCTACATGATAACTATGATTGGAAATTAATAAAAAAAAAGCTCTTTTTTAAATACAGAATAGGTATTTGTGACATTTTGTTATAACTGGTTCGAGAACAGCACTGTAAAACAAACAAAAGTAAAGATGTTTTTCAAAATGTGTCGTAAATAGTTTTATATATTCATATACATTTTCACGGATGTATGCAATCGTTAATTGACATGAAAAGCAAATATTTACATGGAATATAATATAATGTAAGTATGTACTAGTGATGTTACGAATATTCGTATTCGACTCGCCGAATATTCGCCTCTTTCATGTCATTCGTATGCGACAAATTCAAGTAAATATTTCACGAATATTTTGCGCATACGTTCCAAAAAATTATACATAAAAATATACAGAAAATTAAACAAAAATATTAATTTTTAATATTATTACTAAAAAACCTTTGTCTCTAACGCAAAACATTAATCTTCTTTTAGTAAAGAAAAAAAGCAAGCAAAATATATTACATAACGAGATAGTATTTAAAAATTAAAGTCCTGTTTGTACTCGTACTTATCATGTTAAATTAACAATCAAAGCTCAGTAAAGGAATGTTGAACTTCAAAAATAAAGTTTTGAAGTAATTTCTCCTTCACCACTAAACATTCGCTCGCTCGAAACTTCGCTGATGGTGTCACTAATGGGTCGATTATGGATGGCAACCGAACCTAAGTTGCGTTGCCAGTTGCTAAAAATGGTATTATGTATGGCAACTGGCAACTGAGATCTGATAGTTTCAGTTGCTATTTAGTGTTTTTCTGGCAACAACAAACTTCCAGTTGATGGATGGCAACGCAAATGAAGTTCGGTTCTATTCATAATCGATCCATAAATATTGCCTTGCTATAGGTAAAAGAAGATCGTATTTTTTATTATTTACTTTACACCATGTCAGTGGGTCTACGTCATTTGCCATCCGTTTGTCTGCTAATTTTTCTCATCAGAATGTCATAATAATGGTAAATACCATAGATAATACGTAGATAGTCAACTCGGCTCCTGTCAAAAAAATAATTACAACTCTCTTCACACCTATGAGTATTTTGTTATCCAACACACTGAGAGAAGCAACTCAACACTCATCAGAGAGCGTAATTTTTGCACTTCAAAATGCAGTAAAATTTATTTTTTGCACGCACAAACACTGTTTTATTTTATTTTTTTATTTGTCTTATAATAAATTTTATGTTTCTTCTTGCTGTAATTTTAAAATATATTTTTAATATTGTTGACATTTCGCGACCTTAGTATTGTTTTGGCCCATATGCCAAAAAGTCGGAATGGAGAAAAACAACAAAGAAGATTTACATACAGTTTTCTCAAAATATATCCCGATAGAATTTTTTTGTATTCTCACCACTGCTTCCGGCATATGTTTGGAAGAAAAATGTACATTTTTGTGAACTTTCATCAATCCGATTAGAAATTAACATCTTTTTACTGAAAGTAAAATATCTTGTTATGTGCTCCAGTAAACACTTTTTTTATTTTATTTGTAAAAAGTAGCTTTTGTTGCTCCATATGTATACTAACTGCTGTGTATTGAGTAACTTGTTATTGAGGTGAAATTTTCTACTTTTTATTGAAAATAAGCGTATAAATGTTATTAGAAAAGATATTTCCATGGAATAAACAGTTAATATTGATGACACTTGGTATTTTACTTGATTTCAGATTTTTATTTAAATTTTTTTTTTACAAAAAATTTATCAAAAATTATGATATCGAGCACAATTAATGCTTGATATCTCAGAAACCAGGAACAATTTCGCGAAACAGTTTTTTGGATTCTGAAAGAGGGTATTCAAAATATATATGCCCCATACTGAACTCAATTTCTTTTAAAAAGTCGCGATTTGTGTGTTGAAATTTATCAAAGTTTTCAACCGTTTTTTTTTTCATTCAACAGTACTGCATTTTAGTTACTATTTGGGACATTTTTTTTAGTGCCAAATAGAAAAAATGCAAAAAAAATGTTTAGCGAATCAAAATTTTTTGAGCTCAAATGCGTTAAAAATGATTCTAAGTTCATATTTTCATTAATTAATGCAAAATTAATTGTATATTTTATTTTAAACCAATGCTAATACAAAATGTTCTACTAACACATTCTTAGACTTAGGTTATTGACAATAGACTTAGGTTTTTGAAGTTTTAGTTGACTATCTACGTACCGATGGCAAATACCTATAGTATTGTAACAGTTTTTCTCAATTTATTGTTATTGACGCGAAGGCTAGATTCTTTTCAATTAAATTTGATATATCAAGTGGCACTGAATTTTTGCTCAAATATT
The DNA here is from genome assembly GCA_956483635.1 of Panzeria rudis. Classification (NCBI taxonomy): domain Eukaryota; kingdom Metazoa; phylum Arthropoda; class Insecta; order Diptera; family Tachinidae; genus Panzeria; species Panzeria rudis. The sequence goes on from OY101451.1 coordinate 65,105,424, forward strand.
CGTATTCGTGAATATTAAAAATTGACATTCCTAACATCACTAGAATGTACATAAATATCTAAAGATGATAGTTTCTATATGACGTATTTTCGCTATAACGCAGAAGTTCGTCCGTCAATAGCTACTCCGTTATAGAGAAGTTCGGCTGTATCAACTTCCTCACTCTTAAATCATTTAAGAAATGTTCATAAAATAACAATTGAAGCTGAGAATAGTGCTTCCATGTTTTTGCGGTAAACTCAACAATAAAAAAAAGTGCGAAACAGTTACCCTTATTATAAATGGCGTCATCGAGCTCACATTAACACGGCACCATAAATTGTCACGTGTCTACTTTTTGTCGACAACAATGGACTTCTATTCCCATGCTCTATTAATTTTTGAAGCATTGGATAGATGACACTAAGAAATTGTCAATAAACATATAAATTGAGTCCTATTTTTCAGAGATATTTTGGCGCTAGCTGGTAAAACTAGGTCTGCGCAGACCTACATGGGATTTGTATAAGAATACAAAGGCAGGTGTCCTAAAAATGTGTGTAAATGTGTTTATTGCTAGGAAACAGACAATGCCATAAAAACACATTATATATATATATATATATATATATATATATATATATATATATATATATATATATATATATATATATATATATATATATATATATATATATATATATATATATATATATATATATATATATATATATATATATATATATATATATATATATATATATATATATATATATATATATATATATATATATATATATATATATATATATATATATATATATATATATATATATATATATATATATATATATATATATATATACAGTAGAATCCCGATAACTCGCAATCCCGATAACTCGTAAATCTCACTAACTCGTAATAATTGGTCGGTCCCTTGAAAAAATCGCGGTAACTCGTATAAAATACATGCATTTCGGTCCCCTCAATAAGTCGTAATTTTTTTGCAAAGTCAATTTGGCAAAACGTCTTATAAGTCGTAATTTCTCACTAAAACTTCTTCTAACTCGTAATTGTAAAAAAAACAAACAAAAAAACAAAAAAATGATGTCGCCGTAAAATGATCATATTATTTACCGTTATGTTTTTTGTGTTTACCATAGTGTTTTGCTCTATTCAACTTGAATTTGTAGCGCATTTTCAGTTCATTAAGTAAAAATGTCAAAGCGGAGTTGCAACACATTGTGCGTAAAAACAAAACAAGAAATTATTAATGCAGTATCGAGTGGAGAAAAAAAAGTTGAAGTTGCAGCTAGATATAAAATAGCTCCATCAACTTTAACATCAATTTTAAAAAAACGCGAGTTTTATTTAAACCTTTCGTCAAACAATAAATTAAAAAGACAAAAAAAATCTGAGCATCCAAATTTAGAAAAAGCACTGTTAAAATGGTTTGAGCAGTGTCGTCATTCTAACATACCAGTCGGCGGAGCACTTATGAGGGAAAAGGCTAAAGCATTTGCTGTAAAATTAGGTTTTCCAGAATTTAAAGCGAGTGATGGCTGGTTTGATCGGTTCAAAAAGCGACATAACATAAGTTTTCGGAAAATTTGCGGGGAAAGGGCCTCTGTGGATGATGATGTGTGTTCAGAATGACGTGCTAAGCTAAGTCAACTCACAGAGGGCTTTGACCCAAAAAATATCTTCAATGCGGACGAAACGGGCTTGTTTTTCAAGTGTCTTCCTGATCGCACTATGAGCTTAAAGGGTGAAAAGTGCCATGGTGGTAAAAGCAGTAAGGACCGCATTACAATAATGCTTGCTGATAATATGGATGGCACAGAGAAACTAAAGCCACTAATAATTGGTAAATCAGTAAAACCTAGATGTTTTAAAAATGTGAAAACATTACCCGTCACTTACCGTGCTAACAAGAAAGCATGGATGACTGCAATCTTATTCAATGAATGGCTTAAAATGTTGAACAGTCAAATGGAAAAACAACATCGTAAAATTTTATTGTTTGTTGATAATTGTCCTGCACACAAAATTGATGAAGATTTAAGTCATGTTCATGTTGAATTTTTGCCGGCAAATACCACTTCCAAACTACAACCACTGGATAAAGGCATTATCCAAAACTTTAAAACATTATACCGAAAAGAAATAGTTTCACAAATGATACAAAATATACAAGAAGAAAAAAATCATAACATCAATTTATATTCTGCCATAAATTATGCTTTTAAAGCTTGGCAGAATGTTTCAAAATCCACTATAAAGAACTGTTTTAGAGCTTGCGGTTTTACCGATTCAAACGAAATGGTAGTCAGCAGTGAGATAGTTCACGTACCGCAATGGGATGAAATTCCACAAAATGAAGAATCCACCATAACGTTCTATGAGTACGTTCATTTTGACGATGGCTTGGCTACAGAAGGAATTTTGACGGATGATGATATTTTGGGCTTAGAAGTTGATGAACAGGACGACAACGATGAAAACGATGTGGAAATTCCACGTGTTTCTGTTAAATGTGCCAAATTTAGCGTTCAAAAAATTCGTGATTTTCTTATGCAAACAGAAACTGATGATGCATCCTTTGAAGTTATTTTTAAACTGGACAATATAATTGATCGTTTAAGTGTACAAAAATCACATCAAACACAAATTATAGATTTTTTACATTAATATGTATTGACATTGTAACTCTTTTCATTTTCTTATATTCTCATAAAACGTCAATAAAAAAAATAAAAAATCCCTCTAAGACGTATTTTTTAAATTTTACTCCCGATAAGTCGAAATCTCACTAACTCGAAAATCTCAATAAGTCGTAATAAACGGTCGGTCCCTTGCGACTACGAGTTATCGGGATTCTACTGTATATATATATATATATATATATATATATATATAAAATATATATATATATATATATATATATATATATATATATATATATATATATATATATATATATATATATATATATATATATATATATATATATATATATATATATATATATATATATATATATATATATATATATATATATATATATATATATATATATATATATATATATATATATATATATATATATATATATATATATATATATATATATATATATATATATATATATATATATATATATATATATATATATATATATATATATATATATATAAAATATAGTAGCACGTTGCCTGCGCACTATTCAATCTGTACGTTCTATATAAGTTAACGAGTTTGTTAACTGGTTGAATAATTTTTTAGTTAATTGTACCGAATTTTTATTTTTTGTAGCGAACTCGCACAGTGATTATGTTTAAATTAAACTGAGAAATTGTAATGCAATAGGCTGTTGGAATTTAGCCTAAAGGTTTTTTTTGTTATATTTATTTATTGTACTAGGGCGGATCAATAAGTCCGTGACTTTTCGAACTTCCCTCGTGGTTATATGAAATGCAACACTTCCCATCAAGTACCACCTGTTAATAGACTACTGTCAAAATTTGAAATTTTGAACAACTGTTCAAAAGATACAACCTCGTGTATTTTTCTAAAAACGGAAAGAAGTGAGTTTCGAGTGCGCATTAAACATTATTTTTTGCGAAAAAAAAACCTCAATCAAACCAAGGAAAAACTCTATAAATACTATGGGGACTCTGCACCATCGATTTCAATGATAAAAAAGTGGTTTACTGACTTTCGTTATGGTCGCACAAGTACAAATGACGCTGAACGTTCTGGACGGCCAATTGAGGTCAGTACACCCGAAAATGTCGAAAAAATCCACGATATGATGTTGGCCGATCGAAGAGTAAAAGTGCGTGAGATGGTTGATGCCATAGGCATTTCATATGGCAGTGTGGTTTCGACTTTAAGTGAACAGCTGGGTTTCAGAAAGTTGTCTGCAAGATGGGTGCCGCGTTTGCTCTCAATTGACGATAATGCACGAGTGCACACGTATGCAGTCTCAATGGCAAAACTGTATAAATTGGGCTACGAATTGGTACCTCATCCGCCATATTCTCCGGATTTAGCCCCTAGTGACTACTTCCTATTTCCAAACCTAAAGAAATGGCTCGGTGGTAAGAGATTTAGATCCAACGATAAAATTATTGACCGAACAAATGCCTATTTTAAGGACCTCGAAAAATCCCCTTTTTTTTGGAAGGGATACAAAAACTGGAGAAACGTTGGACTAAGTATTGAGTTAAAAGAAGATTATGTTGAAAAATAAATTTTGGTTTTGCAAAAAAAAAAATTTGTTTATTGATCCGCCCTCGTATCTTCAATAAAATTGAACTAACAATAAATAATCAAATCTTAACTCTAAAATTTTAATTTTTAAATCTAGCCAATGCCAGACAAAAATATTTGTTTCAGCGATTGGTTCTTTGGTTGTTTAGGTCTCTCGTGTTCGGCTGAGAGCAAGTGTCCCTCCTTCTCAGCCGAGTGTGGCCTCTAAGGTTAATGATGTTTCGGGCTAGGGGATTTGGGTGCAACTAGAGTTTTAGGAAACACTGTCTTAACCAGTGGCACGTCTAGATCTTTATGAATTCGCTTGTTTCTGACATACCATGGGGCTGCTGTAATCGTACAGAGTATTTTATTTTTTTGCTTTTGAATTTTTTCTACATTTGATGCCGAGGCAGTGGATTCCATAGTACCATATTGATTTTAGAATGGACTTGTATAGAAGAAGCTTACAATCTAGACTTAGAGTAGAGTTCCTTCCAATGAGCCAATTCATTTGAGCTGCTTTTTATTTCGTTTGTGTCACCTTTGCATTTATGTGGGACTGGCATGTTAGACGACGATCAAGATGAACACCCAGATATTTTACTTCAGTGTGTAGAGGTATAGTTTGGTTATTTATTTGTATAGGTGGGCAGGTTTCTCTGCACAGTGTAAAAGTAATGTGTAGACATTTTTGTTCGTTAATTTTTATCCGCCATTGTTTTAGCCATTGTTCCAACTGGGGTATATAATCTTGCAGTTTGCGGGAAGCTTCTTGATGGCTTTAGTGAACACTTAGAAAAGCTGTATCATCAGCGAATGTTGATATGTGTATGTTACTACTTACCGGCAAGTCAGAGGCATATATCAGATATAATACCGACGATGCTGCCTTGAGGAGCTCCGGCTTCAATGGGTTACGGAGGGCTTAGAAAATTACATTCTTTAACAACAAATTTTCAGTTAAGTAGCTTTCTAAAAATTTAAGGATGTTTTCGGGTAGGTTTGGCTTCAGTTTATGTATTAAACCTTCGTGCCAATATTTCTTTTCTTCGAAGGTTTTTCTAACCACGTTCACGAGTCTATGTGTTTGTTCAATCGTGCTATGTTGTCTCCTAACCGAATTGGTGGTCTGGAATGCATCCAGTACGATTCAGTATGGGTGTTAGCTTACTCATAAGTAGCTTTTCAAATAGTTTTGACATGTTAGACAACAGGCTTATAGGCCTATAGGACTGCACCTTCGTATGATCTTTCCCTGGTTTAGGTATCATGGTAATCAGCGAAACCTTCCATTCTGCGGGATAACATTTGAGGCGCAAAATACTGTTAAAAATAAATAGAATTATCCGTTTTGCAGTATAGGGTAGCTCTAAGAGCATTTTATTGCTTATTTTATCAGCGCCTGGAGCTTTTTTCGAATTTAAGCCCGCAATACAGTGTTCAATCTCACGAATATTGAACCTCAAAGTAACATCTGGTATAGCGAGGACTGGTGGCAGCTCAACTATAGTATCGGACGTATTTGGAGTAAATACTTTCTGCAAGTGGATTACAAACAGAGTACCTTTTTCAGCGTCAGTTCTTGCCCAGTCTCCATTCGAAGCTCGCAATGGAGGCTTATATATCACTGGTCTTTTGAGGCCTCGGGCTGCTCTGCATAGCGAGTAGTCTGCTTGAGGTGTTGCGTCGATCCCATTCAGAAATTTTTGAAGAGAAGCGGTTTTTTATATTCTAGTAGAGTTTTCAGCTATTTAGTACATTCCTTCAGCCTAGATTTTAGCTGTGGGGATCTGTAGCGTTGCCATTCTCTACGAACTCTTCTTTTTTCGGATAAAAGCCGTTCTACATCTGCTGAATAAATTTTATTATATCTCACCTGAAGATTTGTAGTAGTAGCATTTATAGCAGCTTGCTAACCCTACGTCTTCACGAGCCATCGACTTGAACATGCCAGGAACATGACGCTGACAGAGCAACTGCAAAAAATTCATCAACTTCTTTGTTGTGATGAATACGTGCGATGTCCATGTTCTGCCTTATCTATGTATTTGGTGGTAGTGCAATAGAAATGGAATATTTAACCATTTCTTTCTGTCTCTTTTCTTTCTATTAAAAATGGTTGTTGACGGCGAATCTCATGGCGGACATTGATGCTCAGCCATATGTTCGGGCATCGATGTCAGAGCAAGGACGAAACATGAACATGAGCGGTCTACATTAGCCATATGCGATTTCCGACATGATGTTCATACCAAGTTCATAACTAATGTAGACCCCCAGTTAAGGTTTGCCTCAAACATTCTAATAGCGTCATCTATGTCAGCACCAAAATAATTTTTGTATTTCAACCAATTTATAAGTGTGGTTTTCATCGTTAAATCACAAGTGGGTGAAGAAGTTGTATGTGAATATATAGTGACAATAGTTGGTGAGTGATCTGAAGAAAATTGATGAAATCACCAGGTTTTGATGATGTTAGTTGCTTGAAGATAGTTAGTTGCTTGAAAATAGTCTTCATAATGATTACTCATTAAGTAGTGTTTTAATCGCGATTTTATTAGTATACCCGATCCACCACAAGCTCTACCTTGGGGGTCCTTTATGTCGTAGAGAGTATATCCGTTGATTTTAAAAAAGTTTCTAGCCGTCAAATGCGGCTCAGAGGTAAGCATAACATCAATTTGTTTATCCATCATGAGGTATTCTAGTTCGTTTTTATGTTGGCGTTCTGGAACGCAAACGGCATCCTAAAGGTTAAATAAAAAACTTTGCACAGACCTAAATTTTAAATAAGTTACTCTTTTTAATTCTTTTTGTTTCATCTCCGTATTATTGATATGCTTTGCTTGATTTATTAATAAAAATAAAAAATTCATACTCTTTTGTAGAAAATACAAATCAATAATTTAAAAAGGAATAATAAAAATTTACTGTTTTATAAAGATTCCTAAAGTGAAAAAGTTCAGTTGTAAAACAGTTTTCAGAAAGTGAACTTTATAATATTTCTACATGGTTAGTAAAAAAGTCTAAAACTAAATTTAAACAATTATACATAGTAGAAAAACTTTACTATAAATATAATTTCACTTAAAACACTCTAATAGGGTTGCCAGATACAAAAAGTCAAATAACTGGACAATGGAAAAAATTCACCTGGATTTGGAAAAAATACGAGTAACTTGACAATTTAATAATGCACTTATATGTATTTCAAAAAAGTAACATTTTATTTCAACTATTAAAACTCAGTCTTACGGCATATTACATATACATTACGGTGACCGCATGCTGATCAAAGAATACAGTAAATTATGCAATAGCAATAAATATCTTGTACGAAAATTCGGATATATCAAGCAAAATTTTTTTAAATAAAGATTTGTCAAGAGCAACTAATCAAGTACATTTTTCGTATTAAGGTATCTAATGTAATCTAGCGGCGGAATAGAGTAAAAAATTAAAAGCATTCACAAAATCAAAGAGCAAAAAATTACCTTTGTCAATGAGCAAAAAATTACTTTATGCATCTAGAAAAAACAAAGAACTGATTGGATGAATTGGAAATACTTTTGAATTAACTTTTCTCAAATGTTCTAGCGTCTACGATTTCACTAATCTATTCTTAGCAATGTGAGAAATTTTCAGTCGAAAAAAATATTAATGAAATAAATTGATTGATTAATGAATATATTGATTTTGTTCGATTATTTATTGAATTGTCCTGTTCTGTTCTCCATGCAAAATAAAAATGTTCGGAATTGTAAAATCGTTGCTGTTACAATTTAATATTTATAACAAAAAATGCTTATGATTATTTTTATGTCGCGTTGAATACAGAACAGGTCTGAGCTAGATTTTCTCAAAACGAAACATTTAATAGTGAAAAAAACTACATATGTATTTAGAAATTATCAGTTTATGATCTAATTTATGTAGAAATATTTTTTCTTTTGTTTTCATTATCAAAATATATAAAATGCGAAAAAATTTTATTTATTTTATTTTTGTTCATAAAAATGTGCTAAAAAACGAGTAAATTTAACAAATTTCCGATTAACTTGATTAATTTTTAGCAGTAAAGCTTACTCGAATAATTCGAACGAAATAAAAGTGTTACTCGATTGTTCGATTAATTTCAAAACTTCAATTTCGATTAATTGATTAATCGAACAATATAAAAGTCGAGTAAAATAAATACCTTAATATACATACATATATTGATTTAAAAAAATCGCATAAAAAAGTATAATTATTTTTTTGCCACGTATATTTTTTTATTTACAGATTTAAGATACGATGACACTTGGCAAATATTTGACGAAATAAGCGTAACTACTGCTTTTGCTCAGGATTAGTGTGATTTAACTTGGTTTTTATATTCAAAATATAATTAATTATGCTGCAAAAAGCTTTTTTCATATAATTTTTAATAAATGCGAATTCATATGTAAAAAATATTGGAATTAAAGGAAATAAAATTTTATTTTGTCTGTAGCTTTAGTTGTAAGGAAAAGTGTTTGAAAATGTTTGTAACCTTCATCAAAATTTAGTGTTACTAAAATGGCCAAAAATATATTAATCATTCGATTGCTGACAAGAGAGAAAACAATCTTTTAGGGACATGCCGATGAAAATTCTTATATTCAATACTCACAATCTATTAGTTTTTCATTTGTGAAAGCCGAAGAACTAAATTCATTACATGTTAATCACGACGTTTTTCAGATCAACTGACAAAGCATTTGAAGTATTTTTAAAACAGTTATTAATGACGTGACAATTATAATTTGCCTTTATTTTGTTCGGTTTTAAGTTTTTGAATCAGAGAGCTATGACACCACAGATAACAGCTGCGTTATCAGTGCAATATGCTGTAATTCTAATAATGTTTCCGAAATTATTTTTTGACTGGACATATTGTATTTTAGCTGGAAACTGGACAATACCCTAAATAATTGGACAATCCTGGCCATTCCAGGCCGTGTGGCAACCCTACACTCTAAACCTAAAACTAAATATGAACAATTCTACATAGTAGAAGAACTATACTAGGAAATATTATTGAACTAAAACATTCTAAGCCTAAAACTATATATTACCAATTTTACATAGTAGAAAAGCTATACTACAAAATATTATTGCGCTACAACATTCTAAAGGCCGGGGCACATAGAATCCGTCATACGTCATCCGTTGCCTTTTTCAACTGACGTTAACGGAATGACGGATAATGTTGGCACAATGAGTACTTTGTTAACGGAGAGAAAATCAGCTGTTATTTATTTATTAATTTTAATTTCTTTAATTCTTTATTTTAATTCTTATTTCTTAATTCTTAATTTCTTTATTTTTTTATAACAAAGCACCAAAACTTTATACAATCGAATAAATTTTAATTTAAATTACTTTATTTTTGAGCGAAAAACAAACCCACAACAAAGAACAAATCAAACAATTGTTGTCAAAGTACTCAACGTACGTTAAAAGTTAAAAGTTGGCCAACTTTGTACTTTGCGTTGACGGAGAAGTACTGTATGTGATCAAGTTGATAAGAAAACATGTATTTTAACTTAGCTGTCAGTTGAAAAAGGCGACGTATAACGTATGACGGATTCTATGTGTCTCGGGCTTAAACCTAAAATTGAAGTTAGTTTTTAATAAATAAATTTATGAAATCAAGGTTGCTTTGAAAAAATTTTCAACTTTTTTGTCTACAAATTCTAAAAAGCTTTTCTATTTATATAAAGTAAAAATACAATTCATTTTAAATAGTCTGTTTGGCAGAAAGGAAAGGTTTGTGCCCAGTACAACATACTATACAATCTCAATACTGAATTTTTAAAAACATTTTTTAAAAGAAATATGAAATAGTTTATGTAAAAGTTCATAGCTGGAATGAAAATAATTTGGAAAAAAAATTATCATGTTCGATTCATAGCATTTATGAAAAAATTCCTTGGATATAAGTAATATTTTTTTCTGTGTAGTAGAAAAACTATACCATAAAAGTATTCTGAATTTAAAACAAAAGTTGAACAATTCTACATAGTAGAAAAACTATAATGTAAAATAATATTGCACCTGGAATATCCTCAAGCAATTCTACATACATAGTAGAAACCTACTCCATAAAATATTACTGAGCTTAAAACATTCTAAACCTAAAACTAAATACATATGAACAATTCTACATAGTAGAAAAACTGTATTGTAGAACATTATTAAGTTTAAAAATATTCTAAGCCTAAAACGGAATTCGAAACAATTCTACATACACAGAAATAAAATTACTTATATCCAAGGAATTTTTTCATAAATGCTATGAATCTAACATGAAATTTTTTTCCAAACTTTTTCATTCACGTTAGGAATTTTTACCTAAATTAATTCATATTTCTTAATAAAAATATTTTAAAAAATTCAAGTACATATTGAACTTGTATAGCCTGTTGTATTAGGCACAACTCTTCCCTTTCTGCCAAACAGACTATTTGAAACGAACTGTATTTGTACACTATATTAAAAAAAAAAAACATTTCAGAATTTGTTGACAAAATATTTAAAATTTTATTCAAAGCAATTCCGATTTCAAAAATTTATTTATTAAAAACTAAATTCATATTGCGTATGAAATAATTCATGTTTTTTATTTATAAATTAATAAAATATATGAACAATAGATTATGAACTTTTTTCATAATATGTAAGTATGTTCAAACTTTTTTCTGTGTAGTAGAAAAAAGTAAATCATAAAATATTGATTTTATAAACTAAAGATTTGAAATTGTTAATTATATTGATCTATTGGTAATTTTGTGAAGAGAGCAATTTGATATTATTTATTTAAGTTTAATAGGTCTTCGTGTGAAAAGTGTCGTTTTGAATTTGAACTTCAAGTTGAGCAAATGCATACATATTTGGCAAAATAAAAATTTGAAACTAAAAAGGTCTTTGACTTTTATTTGGACAATAAGTCTTAAGGTTCGTTCACACTTAGCAAATATTGGCCCAAAAAACGTAACCACTACTTTTTCTAAGGGTTAGTGTGATTTAACTTGTTTTTTATATCACAAAATAAAGTTAGTTATGCTGCAAAAAGATATTTTAAAATTATTTTTAATAAATGCTAACCCATATTTAAAAAAATATGGAAGTTAAAGGAAATACAATTTTAGCTTGTCTGTTGGTCACTTTTTTTCCGCAAATATTTATCAAGTGTGAACGTACCTTTAGATTATTTGGAGCCCAGCAAGGTTAAACCCATGTTTTATAATTGATGATATCATTACGCGGCAGATTACTAGTCTTGAGAATATGAACTAAAGCGGCTGCTAGACAAGTCAATATTCAGCTTCAATATATGTATGTGTTTGTGTGCGTTTGTTTACAAAAAATTTATATGTACACATATACGAAGGGGAAATATTGAAGTATAGCAAAATGCTTTTGATTTTCATAACAAACGCACACAAACACATATATTGAAGCCTAGATATTGACTTGTCTAGCAGCCACTTAACAAAATAAGAGAGATTCCGTTGCGTGTGGTACTTGAATCAACGGGATTTGTGACATTCTACTCAAACCAATGAAGCTGAAAAATTGAGGTGAAAACTGTTTAGTAACAATTTATATTGATATGTTAATACGTTTTTGTAGTAGTTTGGTAATTATAATTGTAAAATAACATTAAATGCAACTTTGTAGTGATTTAGATCGTTATTTTGTATACACATATATTTTAGTGTATTGTGAACATACATTTTTTTAAATATTTAAGTGATTGTGATGATTATTGAGAGTTTAGTCGAAAGTTTAGACATTTTGAGACTTGAACATGCTCCAATTAGAAGTATGGATTCCCAAACTGTACAGTAGGGTGGTTCATATATGGCCTTTTTATATTTTTTTAATTTTACAGCCTAACCCACGATATCGACCGCTATCGCTCGCTTGCATTTTCAACGATAAACAGCTGAATTGCGGCCCAGTTAAACCCTCAGCACGACAAGTCGATCGACAATGCAAGCGACCGACAACGTTATAGTTTTCATACAAATTTGGTACCCCCTAAGAAAAGTCAAGCGACGACAAATGTCAAAATCAGTCAATTGTGTTGTTGATGTCGACAAATAAAAAAGAAAAACAATAACAGCCAAATTTATAAAAAAATCTTATTTTAGGTTTAAGACTCACAATTGTTATTGAACAGTTTCACGCTAAAAACTGTTTAATAAAAAATTGCATTCATAAACACTACAATAGACATTGTGTGTTTTAAGGAAATTTAGATTTCGATACTGGCAACACCACCATGTTTTGTAGTTAGTGTTGCAATAAAAAGAATATGATTTCATCCGAATATTGAAATAAACGAATAGCTTTTTATTGTTTTCGTGTAAGTTAAGATTTTTTGAACTCTCTTTATAATATATTTCTCAGCTTATTTAACACAAGTTTTGTATGAAGTAAAAGCAAAAAAGAGAAATGATTACAAAGAGTTCACACGAATCTTTTAATCATGTATGAAAAAGGTACTCGAATAACGAGCCTATTTTCATTTGTGTTGATTGTTTCTACATCACTAACATTTCTTTTTGCTTTTATGTGTTTTGATGGTGTTTTTTTTGCTAATTTTGTTGGAAATTTTGTTTAACTTAAATAATTAAGTGACATATTCTATCAAATTTAAAAAAAAACATACGTAAACGCTTATAGCCAAGACTTCAAGCTTTAATTTAAAGCATATCATGTATTCCTGTGTGCTAAATTTGCAAAGATATTTGAAGTTGAAATTGATATATCGATTATATGAATTTATTGAAGGTTTATAGTAGGTGCATACCATCTTTAAACCTATTTTAAAATTTTCATGTAATATACATTTTTGAATGCAATTTTATAAAATTTTGCTTAAAAGTAGTCTGTTGCCCTGATTTAAATATTTATGAATATGGCTGTAAGTGTTTAAATTTTCTTAATTTAATAATATAAATAAAATAAAGTTGAATAATAATAATAATAATAATAATAATAATAATAACTATACGTGATAATAAAATATTTTAGAAGTTTTATAGCTGAAAGGAAATAGTAATTAAGTAGCAACAAAAATGTTTTTATAAATCACATAAACAAATGTATTTATTGTGTCACAGTATTGAAACATACATACTTATGTATGTTTTTTTTTTTAATTTGTAGTAAGTTTAATTAGCATAGAGTTGCATTTTTTATGGTACACTTTTCAGATTTCAGCGCTTTTTATTTTCAAAGTACCGTTTTATTTGTGCAATCTTTGATGTGGCAATATGTTAATTTGACAATAAGTAAATTCATTAATTGAACAACGTAAAGCTTGACGGCCGACAAGTCGATAGTTAGTGGGTCGCTCAAACGAACTATAATGAGTAATGCCCCTATGTCAACATATACAAATTTTGACATGCGAGCCTCTAATTTGGGGGAAAAAATAGAATAGCTGTGCTTATAATATCATGTATAAATGTACAAATGCACATCTAATTTGACAGCTTATAAATTATGTTTTGAACATAAGGTTGAACAATTATTTGGCAGTTTATTTGCAAATAAATGTTTCTGCGTTCCACACTTGAACATATGGTGTTGGAAAAAGAATTTGACAGTTGAGAACATAATTATTTCCAAGTTTATTACGCGTGGACACCCCCATTAAGGAAGAAAAGAAAACATTTAAATTAGGAAGAAATTATTGTTGTAGTATTAATACGTTTCAAAAACCCAAGTATTAACTAAAAATCCAACAGTGTGAAAACAAATTGTTATGATCTGTCAAGTAATACTTAATGAAATTTGACAGTACAATATTTATCGGACGTGTCAATGATTGATGTATCTCCCCTGGTGATAGTTATTTACTTGTTATTTACAGTTTAAGTTTGTAATAATTGACGAAACGTCGGGAAAAAATGGAATAAAATATTTTGTTTTATTTACATAAAGAGATTTAGGCCGTATTAGCTCATTTTAAAATAAAATAAATTTATTTACTTTAATTTCAGCCTTTTCGTTACAATACATATTTTTCTGATTGTTTAGTTTTTTAATGAAAATGCCTCTTCCCTGCCGTCTTTCCCCTGCTTCATCAGATAACAGGGTAGAGACTTTGCGTCCACGGTAGATAAGGAAGTGAGATAGAGTATCTCCCCTGGTCACTTAAAATAGTCGTAAAAGTAGATTAATTGACTGGCCATTCTGAAACATGCATACAAAATACCTGATTACATACTACTATCTTGGAAAAAATTATTATAAATATTTTTATCACGCCGCTCTTCCTAATATCAGATAACCTCTTAACGTAGAATAACCCAGTTGTGAATTTGTTTGTCGCCATAAATAAAGAAAAAGAAGAACGAAACAATTTGCTCTATTGCAAATTATTTACCTTACGTTTTATTTGGAATGTGATAGTGTAGAAGCAATATGTAATGAGAAGATTTTTTTTAAGACTTGTTGGCAGTCAGACTGATGTTGGTTTGTTTTTCGTCTTACAATATCTAATAAAAATCTCAAAGCTGGTGTTATAGTGTGAAAGGGCCTCAGGTAGCACAGCTTTTGTTTTAGGGGAACTTTAACCATAGGCATAAAGTGAACTTTAAGAGCTTAGTAAAAGATCTTCTACTCTAATTTAACATGAGGGAACTATTAAGTTTTTGTTTAATAATTTAATAAAGCCAATAATACTGTTGCCAACGATTAAATTAAAAATAAAAGGATTAGATTTAATGAGAGACGAATTTAATTATTTTATAACTCCACTCAATAATATTTCATACTAGCAACAGTGTTTTAAAATAGAGTACAAAAACCGAAACTAAGGATTCAGAAATAAACTTTTTGCAGAATGTTTGGTGCTGAGCTTTGCCAGTACGAGTTAGGTGATGACCCGTCAACAGAAGAAAATATCCACAGTAATACAAGAAAAGAAATCTTTTAACAGAATTAAGCTTTAACAGAATTACGCCTTAAGTTTTAAGAATTTGAAAAAAGAATAAAACAGGGCTCTAATGGAACATGGATAAATCCAGGAAAAGGATTGAGAAACTAGATATTGGGTTGGTTCCAAAACGTCAAAACACATTGCAGTGATGCGGTTTTGCTACTGTTTCGATAGAAAGTAATCAACTGTATTGTTTACTTTGTAAAAATAACAGCAACAAATTAGCGATATACAATTTGCATTTGTTTGCGTATCGAAAATTTTATTATACACTAGATGTGCCCGCCCGCTTCGAGCGCTTAAAAATCGCTTTATGAATATAAGATGTCTGTAAAATATAATAATATAATTTTTTTTTCATATTTTTTAAAGTTCCCGTTGTACAAAATAAACAGTGCTACCATCGTCGAAAAAACAAAAACATCTTCCTAATTTCCCTCAACATTTATATTAGTAAAATATGGTATATTTTCGTTTTTCTCTATTTTAACTTAGAAATAAGATATTTTATAGCGGTAAAAAGTACCCTATGTTTGAATCATTTAAATCGAAGTAGAGCCCTTATATTGGCTATATAGGATTGTAGGGAACTGTTATATGTAATGTTAATAATTTTAATAAATTTCCTATAAGACAACGCATGTTTATGGGGGTTAAAATATTTTACGATATTATTGATGAAAAATCAATTAATTTAACCAAATTATTTTAAAACTAGTCATTATTATTCTTATCAAGCTATTCTTTAACCGTTTCATTGATATCCTTGCAGTTTTTTACACTAGTTTTGCTCTGCTTGCAAAAGATAATTTTATCTTAAGCGACACATTGCAGTTACAAAAAATGTAAAAATATTAAAAATTTAAAGGGAAAATGCAGAGACCGAACCGTTATAAGAAATATGGAAAAAAGTTGAGACATAACTGTTAATATATGAGAAATATTTTTTTCGTCTTGAAATAACTGTTATTTTTAACAAATATGTATTTGCGTCTGTTTATAATTTTTGTAATTAACAAAAATTTTTTTCTGTCGCTCATAACTTTTATTTTCAATATGTATTTTTTTACGTTGTTTGATAACAGTTATTATTGAAAAGTAATTTTTTCCGTTGCTCATAACTGTTATTTTCAACCTTTATTTATTTACGTTGCCTAATAGTTATTATTGGAAAAAAGTTTTTACGTTGCTCGTGAGTTTTGTATTCAACATTTATTTCATTTTGTAATTCCTTACAATTTTAGCGAATTTTAATCAATTTAAAATTTTTACGCGAATTTAGCCATTTTCGCGATAGAAGTAATTTTTGGCCAGTTGCTGAGTGTTTTACAGTTTACCAATTTTTAATCAATGCCAGAATTTTGCTATCTTGCCGATTTTAGCATTTGCGAATTTTCGTAATTTTTGCAATTTGCTCAGAATTCTTGGCATTCCTTAAATTTTTAGCGGTTTTTAATAAGTTTTGAGAATGTTTCAAATTTTGCAAATTTTCGCGAACTTTCGCAAAGGATATGATTTTTGCCAGTAGTTGCTTTTAAGAGTTTTATAGATTTTAAATCACTATTAAACTTTGCTATCTTTCCACTTTAATCGAGCTTTTGAAAATTTTCGTAATTTTCGCGATTTTTTCCTTTTTTCATTTTTAGTGGTTTTAATCAAATTTTGGGATTGTTTCCAATTCTGCAATTTTTTGCAAATTTTAGCGATTTACATACACAACAGATTTTTTTTAGCTTTTATCATTTTCTCGACGTTGATTAAGTTTACGTGTTAATACGCAGAGACGCAGAACTTTGCTTAAGTGCTTTGCAACTGATGCTTTGCCCCGCTTGCCATTGTTATTAAATAACACAAAAAATAAATGTTCAAATAAAATTCATCAGCATCGTAAAAAATTGCTTTCCAATAATAACTATTATTAGGCAACGTAAATAAATAAACGTTAAAAATAAAAGTTATGAGCAACGGAAAAAATAATTTTTCAATAATAACTGTAAAGGGCATAATACACAATCAATCAGCTTGATGTCAGATTCGTGTACGTGTGCTTGACGAAAAATCAAAACCAAGTAGATTTTCCATCAAGCGTCGTCGGTGTAACTAATACTAACGAAATTTCACACATACTATTACCACGCTTGTCAAGCATGTTGACTGTGTATATTGCCCTTTATGAAGCAACGTAAAAAAATATAAATTGAAAATAAAAATTATAAGCAACATATAAATATAAATTTTAGAAATAATTATTATCAACAATGAAATGAAAATATTTGTTGATTTATTGTAACTTTTTTAATTCAAAAATAATTTTAACTGTTATTTTGGGTCTTTGGGAAAATGCACTTGAGCTAAAATTTCGTTTGCTGTATTTCCGAAACGGTACATGGCAGGACTTTGAAACTTTGACAGATAGTCCGATTTATCGTAAATAATTGATTTTCGTCCAAAAACGATTTTCGAAAAGCATGTCGCTTGAGATTTTTTGGCGGTTATGGCTCGATATGTATTTAGGGACGTGTGACATGTCAATGTTTACATGGTCGCGTTTAGGAATGCATGACTTTGTTCAGTTGCATGGCAAATGACGTTTTGGGTCTCACCCATTCTGTATTATGAATTCCTTTCGATTTTTTTCAACATCTACGATAAGTGAAAGGACTTTTCCAAGTCAAGTTTTCTCAAAACTAAAGAGAAGAATCGATTAAATCCTAAACATTTAAACCAAATTATTTTTCTGAAAGATTTTTTTAGAAGATCTCCTCCAACTATTGAAATAAAAAATAAAATAATCTCACAAGGTTGGTAATTTTTGAATTAGTACATATTTATAAATTTTTTTCTTGATTTAGTTCAAAAATGTTTATGTTTATTATGTTATTGTATTTTTTCAAATAAACTCAAAGTAATAAATAATTTATGCATTTTTATTTGTTAAAATAACTTTATTTATGAAAAAAATATTAATTGGTTAACCGATTAATACCTAAATTAACCGATTAAGACAAAACCTCGATTAATTAATCGAGCGATTAACCGATTAAAGCAAAAGCCCGTTTAAATTAATACCCTAGTGAGTATACAAGATATTTGTAAACAATTTTTACACAATGTCAAGAAAAATATGACGATTGATTCTGCATTATTAACTCAGAAATCATGTTTTTTGAGTTATGACATTACCGCAACACATGAGCGATATGACGTTAATTCATGGAATTTGAACTGAACATTGAAACACAATTGAGTGGAAATGCTACAACTTTTTGACTTTGATAGATAAGAATGAAACAAACGTACATACGCATGTACATCTTTACGACTTTAATAGAAAAATATTTAATAGTTTGTACTTTTATTATAACTTTTAAGGTTATTGATTCAAAAGTCAAATCATCAATAAATAAAACCACAATTCAGACCAGTGATACATTTAGATTTTTTTTTTTGTTTTGTGCCAAATTGATGATTTAAAAGGGCCAAAATACTTTTGATAGAGCCAACAAAAATTTTTTTGGGATATATTTGATTAAAAGTTTTTTATTTAAATAAAAATAAAGTGCATGCGTTTTATTTTATTTACAACAAAAACAAAATTAACGACAAAAATTCACATTGCTTAAAAGTATTTTTTGTTAAAGTTATTTATATTTCATATATTCGGCCATGTCACAGAGTTCAATTCCGTTCGGAAATGGAATTCAATCCACCCTAATATGTCAAGACGTAGCTGGAGCATACCGCAGCACAGTGGCGCCGCCAACATTCTGGACACACCTGACAAATTTGCACATTTTAGTTTTCTTTTTTTAGACACCAGCTGCTACAAAAATGGGATAGGTTGAATTCCGTTTCCGAACGGAATTAAGCTCTGTGACATGGCCGATTATTTTTAGCGCCTTTTATATACAACAGTTAATATTAAGAAATTTTGTAAAGAGTCTGTGATAAAGAGTATGAAAAATGTCTTGGCAATTTAAAACTTGCAGTTTCGTTATTGATATATTGATGATATATTCAGTACAATGAATTTTTTCAAAAGTAATAGAAGTATAATGTATATAATTACTGCTAATTCATTAATACATATCAAATATGGGTTAAATATAGAATATTCGTTTTGCAGTAATTATAAAATTCCATTGCATCACAAAAATTAATTCTGTTCAAACATTTAAAAAAAAACTAAATTTTATATAAAAACAGTGCATTTTTATTTGAACAGTATATGATACAAAATATTTCTCACATAAATATATTATTACACATTACGCAGTAAAAAATTGCTTCCAATAAAGCAGGTTTCTACTATTATGGAGTAAAAGTACCGCTGACAAACCTGCTGATATCGCTGCTGATTTTTGTATGGCGAGTTCCCGGTTAGGAGTACTACATTTTTACTCACAAAAGCGATTTTGAAGCGCTGAAAATCATCAACATTTTCAGCACTAAAACTGAAAATAAATAAAAAAAATGTTGTATGTGGTTATATTATTTCGTAACTTTATTTTTTTTTTAATTTCATATTTTTACTCACTGTTTGTTATTTTAACTTCAACTAGTATCGAACTAAGATCCTTCAGGTTTGAAGTACAACGTATCAACCAATAGACAAAAATGGTGTTGGAAAACTGCACCAAGAAACTCAAATAAACTTACTCTTCTTTCTCGCTTAAAAATCAACTTTTTTGTATAACTTGTGTACGAAGCTTTTATATAAGTAAAAAGCAAATACTTTTTTTATTCACACTACCCATTGGACGTGTGCATTTGCTAACATTCTCGTTTTAAAACCTGCATTGTTGTGGCGCTTTGAAATCAGCTTTTGAACAAGCTCATATTTTAAAGCGAATTATGATGCGCTTTATTTCTTTAGTGCTTCAAAAAACATTAAATTTTTTACTGGGTTATTATCAAAAAAATGTATGTGTTATCAATAATTTAATGATTTCAAATATACAAATAACATAAAAGAAACTAATGAAATATATACATTTTGTTTAAGCTAAGAGTTTTTATTTCATTAAAATTTAGCTATTTTTACCGCTTTTCGACTAATTATAATATAGCACCTTTTAGAGCTTTTTGGGATAGTGTTTTGTGCTTTTTTTTTTGAAAATGTTAACATCGCTGATTTTGGCACTATTTCGAGTCAAACACGGCCACAAATACCTAGGAATTCATCTTGATCGTCGTATAACACGGAAGACCCACATAGATACAAAGCTGATCAAAATGAAATTGAAACGAAAAAGTTGTATATATAATAATTAAAATACATTCAACAGAGCTACCTGACAAGTGGTGATAAGCAAATACACGTGAGTACTGACGATGGAAGTGTAGCGGCTCCCGAAAGTGGCGCTACTCTCTTCTGCTGTGTACGTTGAAAAATTAAGTTGATGTTAATTTTTCCCTTGTTCCTTGGAATAATAATCATGCCCAATTCTTTCTGAATATAACGTTACGAACCTTAGCCTGATAATCGATTTGGATTCACAAAGCAACTACGTTCGAAATAATCATATTAATGAACAATTAGCTACTGGCTTGAGCTTTTCACATGTTTACATGTTCATATATACTTAAGTATAAAATCAAACCAAAAAAGTTTGTCTTGAGTAGAAAAAAAATCAGAAAAATGGGAATGAAGAAAAATAAACCGATGTCAACGCTGGGAAAGTGCACTTTAATATCAGCTTGAGAGTGATTTAATTCTCGTATTCAATTTTTACGAAAAAGTTGTATATATACACGTGAGCACTGACGATGGAAGTGTAGCGGCCTTCGAAAGTGACGTTACTCTGTTCTGCTGTGTATATAACGTTACGAACCTTAGCCTAATAATCAATTTGGATTCACAAAGCAAATACGTTCGAAATAATCATATTAAGAAATTGAAAGCAGTTCAACTTAATTGGCCAATTGAGAGAAATTCTACACTTATAGGGCATTTGCATTGGCATGAAATCTAATTCCAACGAGATTTTGGGCAAAATCAAGCTTATTTTATTAGATTTCCCATACAAAATAAAATGTAGTTCCCTACTGGATTTCATCAAAATCTTGTTATATATAGGAATTACAACTCTGATTTTTTTCCATTGTACTACAAAATAAACCAAATAAGGTTTGTGTATTTTCTATTAGGTTTATCCTCTAGCTATTTTGGTTTTGAAAAAAATTTTCTATGTAGTTTGACAGTGAAATTTAAAAACATTCCAAAAAAGCTTGGTGTAAACGGTAGCGATTTTAAAATAGATTTCAATTGAAATCTACTAGATTTCGCTCTGATGTAAATCTAGTATAAGCCTAGATTGTAAACTTCTTCTATAGAACTCGATATTAAAACCAATTTGGAGCTCTAGTATTCAGTTATGGGGCACTGTCTCGGCATCAAATTCGAAGGCAACAAAATAAAACTCTTCCTTTGATTACAGCAGCAACGTGGTATGTCAGAGTGTTGCCAGGCTACCTTTTTTCTTCCACGCCATACAAATTTTAAAACCCCCTAAATTTAGCCTATTTTGAGAATAAAACCCCTAAATGTAAAAGTTTATATAATAATTTAATTTCAAGTAAATCAACTTGAATCAGTTCCAATTTACATACTAATATCCTTATCTGAATAAAGCGAAAACACCCTAAATTTTAAATTTTTTTCTGAAAATCCCCCAAATTTATTTTTAGTCTCTTGAATACTTTAATCAGGGTTCCCACATTTCTTTCGAGTTGCATCTCCAGTTTTAAAATTTGCATCCCCAAAATTCCCCAAAAAGCAATTTGTATTAATTTTAATTCATTAAAGTATTAGCTTTGAATACTTTATTTGCACTGTAGCTCATTTAATTTGTGCATATTGATGGTCATACGGTGACAACACGTAATTGATGTTTTATTTTTTTATTCACAAAACGCAGAAAACTTTATATAGAACGCAAAGAACGTTCAGTTATTTTCAAATAAAAATCCACTCAAAGTCTTCTTATATTCCCAAAGCATAAAAATTATCCCCAATGAATTCTCCAATCCCCAAACCAAATATTTTATCCGCATTTCGAAAAACAAATCCCCGATTTGGGGATAAATCCCCTAATCTAGCAACACTGACTTTAATTAAATTTATTATTTGAGATATTTTCCATTTTTTTTTAATTATTTGTTAAGCGTGTCTATGGGCCTGTCCCACGATGTCGACAAGTCGATGTCGTTCTCTTATTTATACTGAAAGTAAAAACAGATTTAAATTTTTATTATTGCTTTCAATATATATAAGAGAACGATATTGACTTGCTGACATCGTGGGATAGACCCTATGTGCATTTCCTTGGTGCTTTTCCAAATCAACCATACATTTGAAAAGTTTCAAACTCAAACCTTTAGTCTTACGCACAGACTTTCAAAAGCCATTTTTTTATTAAGCTTCTCATCTCTCCTGCAAAATGTTTAATAACAATAATAGGCGCATTTGCATTTTATATGACGATATGTTAGCATAATAATTGAATTTTATATCAAAGTATAGATGTAGTAGAAAACTAGTTTTTATAAACATTGGAATCAAATTTCTTCAAAAATATCAAGAGATGCAAATCATCATCGCTAACTTTATACCTGTTATAAGAATTAGAAAGTTTTGGCATAAAATTGAAAAGCAACATATTTTCAAAACTCTTTTCTTTGTAAATCTTGCAGAAAAATTTTTGTTTGATTTTACTACGAAAACGAAATCTCCTAGCTATCATACATAACAATGACACTGAATTATCTACTGCGAAAGAGACGTTGACCAGTGGTGAAATATAGTAAAACTTAGATCTTGTATAGACATGCAAATAGGAAAATCCCCTAGAAATCCCCTAAATTTTCCTCTAAGAATTTTAGCCCCTAAATATAATAAAACCCCCTAAATCTAGGGAAACCCCCGAAACTGGAAACTCTGGTCAGAAGCCATCGCATTCATAAAAACCTATATGTTCCGTTAGTAAATACTGTTTTGAAAACATTTGACAATGAGCCTTATTACTGTTGTCGAATCTGCTCGACAATTTTTAGTAGATTAAAGAAAATTTTTTTTTGTTTCTTTAATCTAGTACAACAGTCGAAGTGGATTCGATAATAAGGCTCATTATATATAAAAAAAATTAAGTTGCACCGTAATAGTTACAAATGCTCGCAAGAGGACTGAGAATGAGATACTCTTGCTCTCAGCCGAACACGAGAGACCCCATACAACCAAAGAAGCAATCGTTGAACCTATCATTTTGTGAGGCATTGGCTGGATTTATTATTAACAATTTTAGTTTTAAGATTTGAATACTTATTGTTTGTTCACTTTACAATTGAAGATTCAATAAATAAATTATATTTAAAAAATATTTTTTTTCTAAATACAATAGTGGGATACTCTAATGTACATATACGCACTCATGTTTAAAAAATTGGCAAATTATCAATAATTATTCTATGTTTTTGGTATTAAAGGCATTTTTTATTATACAAACGTACATACATTCATAAATACACACAAAGGAATAGTTTTGATATTGAAAGCAAAAATTAAAAAGTCAATGCCACTTTATTAAATATATTCTTACATATTTATTTATGTTTGTACATATGTATGATTATTTCTTATTAATAAAGTACAAAATATATAAATACGAAATTTAAAATAGTTGAATTCACACCTCATACGAGCTTTCGCCATACATTATATTGCTGCATAACTATAAAACTTAACATTTAGGGTCATATGCATAACCAATCTTCGCATCAAGTTAGCATAAGCGACAAAATTGAACTAGAGATTAATGGATTTTTCCTTACAACTGAACATTAAAAATCACGGTAGGATATACCCATCAGAGACATAACAGTTATAACCTATATTTGAAAAAAAAACGTTAAATACTTATTATTACAAGCCTTTTAAAAAGTGCTCTCTAAATAACAATACGTATGAAGCTAATAAAAGCGTATTAAAAATGAGCACAAATTGTTTAGTCTTTTTATAACTGTTATGAAAGATTTTTATTTTTTAGGTCTTCTTGAGACCCTTTTCAAAGCTTTTTTTATTTTTTAGGTCTTTAAATAACAGTTATGAAAGCTTTTTGTTTTTTAGGTCTTCTTGAGCTCTTTATAAATGATTTTTATTTTTTAGGTCTTTAAATAACAGTTATGGAAGATTTTTATTTTTTAGATCTTTTCGGTACTTTTATATAAGATTTTTATTTTTTCGGTCTTTTTATCTATCCACACATACATATAATTGTATAAAAGAGGAACATTATATCTTCGCATCTGACTATCGTGGACAAGAAGCTAAAATTGATTTAACATCGCTATAGTTGTAAGGAATGCCAAAAGCTCGGAAACAATCACGAAAATTACGAAAATCGCAAAATTTTGCTAACATGAAAAAGATATTAATAAAAAAATCGGTGAAACTGCAAAAAAAAAAACAAAAAAATTTATAGAAAACAATCACTTCTATCGCAAAAATAGCGAAAAATTGCAAAATTGCAAACAAGCCCGGAAATTGATACAAATAGCTAAAATTGGGAGGAATGCCAAAAACTCGGAAAAAATCGCTAAAATTGTGAAAAGTCGTAAAAACTTGCTAACAACAGGAAGAATTCTGTTTACGAAAATGTCTAAGCTCAGGTAAAAATATATGTACGCAATTAAAATAAAAATAATATTGATCTCGTACAACATGTTTATTGTCCTAAAAAGAATTCCCATGTATTGAACACTTCAGATTCTTTAGAAACCGTTTAAATTTCCGCAAAATGCCTATACTGTATTGGTAAAAAATGTCCATCAAAAGCGAAAAAAATAATAAGAGCTTGTGAGTGTTGGATTATTAAATCAGGTAGGGGAAATTTCGGCTAACTAAGTTGAGACGCATTAAAAATTAATGCAAGAATTTACATGAAAAAAGTCATGTATTCTATTTCGCGACAAAAATTAGTTAAATAGCTGATGTTTCCTTGTAAAAAGCATCCACCTTCATAAGTGGTAAAAGTGAACAAGAATGCTGATGAAACGATGTAGCGGCCTGTCGAAAACAGTAGCACTGATCCGTTCTGCTAATCTGATTTGAATATTCCAACACTCCACTCTTAATTAAAATAATTTGAATTTACATTAATTCAAATATTGAACTAAAAAGCCGAAATTATAAATTTCAGACTTAAATTCAGTTCAAAATAAAATTACGTAAAAAGCATTAACAAAATATTTGACAAGATATTATAGTCTGATTGACTACACAGAAAAAAATATTACTTATCCCAAAGAATTTTTACTTAAATGCTATGAATCTAAGATGATAATTTTTTTCCAAATTATTTTCATTCCAGCTAGAAACTTTTACATAAATTAATTCATAAATTATTTAAAAATTCAGTATTGAACTTGTATAGTCTGTTGTGCTAGGCACAACTATTTCCTTTCTGCCAAACAGACTATTTGGAATTAATTGCACAGAAAAAATTATCAAAGAAATAGTTCAAACAACAGTTTGTCTAAAAATAAATTTAATTTTCAGTAAATGTTCTGTCCATAATCTATGAATTGTTTGTTTGACTTTTATTTAGAACGCAAACACCAAAAACAACAATAAAAACTGTGACGTAAAAAACCACCCCCATGACCAACATACACACAAATAACAACAACAACAAGCATAGCAAGAGGAATGCAATTGTACCAAGTTTGTTTACAAAAGATTTTTGAGTGAATCGATTAGTTAATGTCGTTGCGTTAATTCTCATTCATTTTTAAAAGTATTTAGATAAACATTCGGACTTGAAGACATTTAACAAAGTGAAATCTCATAAATGCTTATGGATGATGATTATGATACAGACAAAAATTTTGTTTGTATTTTTGTTTGATTAAGTAAATTATTTTGCTTAATAGTTGTTAGCATTTTTAGACTAATTGTTTATTAAATTCAGACAGAAATAATGTTTGATATTTTTCAGGAAATCCAGTAAATATTATTGTTTGATTTAGTTAATTGTTTTGTCTACAATTTGTAAATATTTTTAGACAAATTGTTTTACAGATTTAAACAATTTGTTCACTGAAAAAAACACGTTTTTTTCAATGAAATTGTTGAGGTATTTTTGTCTGTATTTACAAATTCGTTTGTAGGTCCGTTCATAGACAAAATATTTACTATTTCATTGAAGTCCTTTACAGAAAATAAAATTTAGTTTATTCTGTGTATATTTTTACTTTATATAAATAAAAAAGCATTTTAGAATTTGTTGACAAAAAAGTTGAAAATTTTTTTAAAAGCAACTTTGATTTCATAAATTTATTTAATGAAAGCTAAATTCATACTGGGAATGAAAAAATTCCTGTATTTTATTTATAAATTACTAAAGTATATGAACAATAGATTATGAACTTTTTTCATACTATGTATATTCAAACTTTTTTCTGTGTAAGTAGATTTTGAGCTTTTTCCAATTTTTTTTGCTAATTTTTTGTAATTTTTCCGTTTTTCTGAGCTTTTTGCATTCTTTACAGTTTCAGCGATGCTTAATTAATTTTAGAGCTGGTTTGAAATTTTTCGCAAATTTTCGCTATTGTCGCGATACAAGTTATTTTTTGCTAGTTTTTGTCTTTTTACAGTTTTACCGCTTTTTAATCAATATCTGACCCTGATACTTTTTGATGTTGGCATTTTTCGCGAATTTTCGTCATTTTCACGATTTTCCCGAGTTTTTGGCATACCTCCTAGTTTTAGATATTTTTAAGCAGTTTAAGCAATTAGGGCTTACTTGCAAATCTGGAATTTTCGCAAATTTTCGCTATTTTCTCCATACAAGTGATTTTTGATATCTATTAATGGAAAACCAAGTTAATATCCAGTTCAATTTCGTCACTTTTGCTAACTTCATGCCAATTTTTAATTATGCATATGGCCATTAACGAACAAACATTTACGCAACAAAAAGGTTTGGTATTTTTTTCAATAATTTGCAAAATTGCAATCAACTGCGTTGTGGAGTTCAAGTGTTAAAAAAAAGAAAACTTAAAAATGTGCTCTCAATAAAAAATTTTAATGAACGAATTCAACAACTGCCAATTTGGTGTAAGCTCACCTAATATTTTCTTTTAATAACATGTATGTATTGTACGCACATACATATATATGTATATACGTATAAAGTTTTTGCTTTTTTTTGGCCTTTGGGTGTTTTGCGTTTAATTTTTTGCATTGACTAATGGTTGACAATCTGTAACGTGTTACGGTTTTTGGCGATTTTTTTCATTAGCGACATATGTACTTATCTATTTCATATGTACATTAAGATGGGTCGTTTCAGAAAAAAAATGTGTGGCTCCCTGAAAATAAACTTCGGCATTTTCTACGAATATTCCCGAAATATATTGTTTTGCGATAGCCAAGATATTTTTTTCGTTCCAAGAAACTGTATACAAAAGGGGTATCAAATGAAAGGTCTTTTGAAAACGCATCGAAAAACATAAATGAAAATTGAAATATACATACATATATACTTTTTTTCAAAATGATAAAGCTCATTAAAGTTTCATATTGCTAAACTATAATTCTACGAATTTAATTTTAAGT
Source organism: Panzeria rudis (assembly GCA_956483635.1). Lineage (NCBI taxonomy): Eukaryota > Metazoa > Arthropoda > Insecta > Diptera > Tachinidae > Panzeria > Panzeria rudis. Next base: position 65,133,260 of record OY101451.1, read on the forward strand.
GCCTTAAGTGTCATAACTTAGTTTAAGACAACGCGTAATAGGTTAGGTTATGTTATCAGGTTGCTAATGAAAATTGAAAGAAGATTCCAGCCCACTTAGGTCCAATAATGATGGTCCCTTTGTGACACCTGTAGGGAGAGAAAGAAGATGATAGTGCTAAAAGTATATAGCGATGAAAAGAGAGAGATTGTTTAAAGATTGTTTAAAGATTGGGAGAGAGAGAGGAGCAGAGAAGAGAGAAGTTAGGCGTACGGAAGGAAGGGTCGTTTATGAATGAAAACGCCATTTGGGTAGTCAGCGAGCAAACCACACGCTCCTCCTTGAGCTCCATTACTGAAAACTCGAAGAGGCTTTTGAAGGATCTTTTGCCTAGAACGCGAAGACGGTGGTCCTCCAGAGCGCGTTAAAGGCACAGTAATCATAGTAGGGGAGACCCATACGGGTAGCATGGGTTCTAAAGGTGCAGTGACCGTGGCCATGAGGTTCCGCAAATGCAACAGTTGGAAGTTTAGGAGTTGCTTAGTTCTATTTAAGTCTAAGCGAGGCTAGATAGTTTTCGCTATAGAGCAGGTTGACTCATTGTACCATATGGTTTGAGCCATCTGCATAAGGGCAGCATCAATTCGTATCCAGCAAGATGAGAGTGGGAGACCGCAGAGATTGTCAATATCGACATCCCGAAACAACTCTCTCCTCTTAGCGAGCTCATTCACAATGATGTTGGCTGAAATGGGCTTATGTCCGCGTAACCATTTGAGGGTGATGCCTGAATGTATCGCCATCACGGTTAGTGCAGTGATGCATTCCAGGACTAGGTTGGATATGGTGTACACACCGTTGAGGGCCTTAATCGCCGCTTGGCTATCAGTTAAGATCTAGATGTCGCTATTCGATAACCGATAAAACCTTAGCCAGTTCATTGCTCTTTTCATGACAGATATTTCTGCTTGTAGGATTCTAAATTCGTCTGGGAGTCTGAAAGACATTTTAATCCTAAATTCTGCAATGCTTTAGAGTGCAATAGTCCATAAGAAACGTAATAGTTGCATTAAGTGCATTAAGCCTGAGTGCTGTACGTAGTGCTAGCTTTCTGGCCAGCAAATCCACTGGAAGCCAGCACAATGTAGCAAAAAGCGCCTTCGTTGGCATAGATCTTAGGGCAGCAGTTACCATGATTGCCATTATACGAAGAATCGTCTCCACACGAGATCGATTGTTCGCCGAGTCCAGTGCTTTCCAACAGACTGATATGCCCTAAAATAATATCGGCTTGATTACTGTTTCTTATATCCAATTGACTTAATTCACTTAATTATGAATAACATCAACATTTGTCTATCGATTTTCATATTAATGTCTTATTTTGTTCGTAAGACACCTGTCCTCAGCACGTATATTTAAACATTTTAGTTTTTGCAGTTTTAAATTTTTATGAATTTTTAGAAAAAAATTTTAAGTTTTCATAAAAAGCCGCTATTTTTGATACTAATTTGTGAATAACTAAGAAACCACTGATTTGTTCACTGTTCTAAATATACTGGTGTACCTACTGGAAATATTAGATATGCTCATAAAAAATCTGTAAGTGATAGGAAAAGCTGTGTCTGTGCTATTTATGCATAATTGTTTTTTCGTTGTTGTTTTACATTATGCAACTTAGAGGTAGGGTTGCCAACAAAATTTTTTCTACCGCAATTTTCCTTAAAGAAATAAGTTAAGGAAATTTATGGGTAACTTAAAATGAGGGTATCATAATAAATTATTAACGAGCAACGTAAAATATATTAATTGAAAATAAAAGTTATGGGCAACGTAAATATTTTTTATCATAACATGATTATTTAAAAACATTTATTATTTCACATATTGTCATAATTTTATTTTATATGAAGTTTATTTGCTTATAGTTAAGCATTGTCTATATACATTTCATTGGCGCTTTACCATTGCGGTTGAAGTCTATTGACGATTTGGTAAAGCGCCAATGAAATGCATATAGACAATGCTTAACTATCAGCAAATAAGCTTCATTTATAATATGATTATTATATAATTACATATCGAGCAACGTAAAAAACATTAGTTGAAAAATAAGAATTACGGGCAGCGTAAAAAGTTTTTATCATAACTTTTATCGACCAACGAATAATATATTCATTGAAAACAAAAGTTGTGTGCAACGTAAAAAATTTATCATAAATAATTACAATATGCTAGTCTCAAAATGTAACAATCGGGGCACTATAATGGTAAAGACAATTCTAGTACACTTATTTCAATGGTGATAGCCGTTTTTCGAAATTGTATCTCGTTTTGGAGTTATTCGCGATTTAAAATCAACATGCTGAAGTACCACAAAAACGATATTTTTGTACTTTTGCGAAATTCTTTAATTTAAAACGGTTGAATAAATACAACATAACGCGACACTTTGATTTTTTTGTGAAAAATTTCCTTTTTAAAAGTTTTGAGTTTTAATCATCTAAATTCTCATAAATTTGCATAAAACAAGTTTGCACTGTAATTTTTAGTCGCGTAAAATAGTTTTTTTTTTTTGCAAAAAAACAAATTCAAAAAATAATTTTAAAAAAATTTTATTTCGCAAAAAACACGAACACGAATTACGGTTGTCCAACACGTACGAAACACGCACGCCCAAAATTTTCAAAACACGAACACGACACAACACGCACGAAATCAAATCCAAAAATAAAAAATAAAAATTTTTTATATTCAAATACATATTTTTCTTCTATTTTAACGTTTCATGTTCTATTTGTATTTTTATTTATTTATTTATTTATTTAATATTAAACTTATAGCTAAATATAAGATCAATAATATAAGGAATTAAGAAACAGTGTTTATTTTTTCATTACATAGCCGAATGCCGGATATGAAGGGAAAATTTAGTTATCGAAGCGGGTGTTTGTTATACCACAGAGGAGAAAATCTGTAAGCCCGGCCGAAGGCCGGCTATGCAAGGGAGCTTTAATTAGTGAAGCCGGTGTTTTTATACCACAGAGGAGAAAAGCTGTTAGCCCGGCCGAAGGCCGGCTACGCATGGAAGCTGTAGTTAGCGAAGCTGGTGTTTATTATACCACAGAGGAGAAGCTTTAGTTAGTGAAACCGGTGTTTGTTATACCATAGAGACGAAAATCCTTGAGCCCGGGCGAATGCCGGCTATGCACGGATGCTTTAGTTAGCGTAGCTGTTCTTTGTTACTTAATAAAATGTTTATTACACTTTTATTTGAATGAACTACATGAATGAACTACATGAATGAACTAGAACACATCTGTAACATTTTGATGTGAAATTTTGTAAAAACTGTATTGGCACATAGAGTTCAAAATTTAAAATTTTTTTAAAATATTCAGAAAGATATCTTTAAAAGCTTTCAAATGATACCAATATTGCCCTTATATGTTCAGAAATATAGTAAAAAATCGCATTTAAATATGAAAACTTCAGAGGGCCATAACTCGAAAACTATGCATTTCCGAGACTTTTACTATTTCATTTTTTCTTCTTATTTTTCAATTTTCAATCAAGCTATGTAATTTTTATGGAACAAGTTTACTTTACCGACATTCCTCTGATTTTAATAAAAATTCCCTATCTGATAGAAAATTTAATTCTAAGATGAAAATGTTAAGTACGAAAATCTCCGGAAAAGCATATTTTCGGAGTTACGGACCCCCAAAGTTTGGCAAATCATATGCATTTTCTAGATACATTTTTGCTACACTGTAACAATATGGATATCATATAATGATTTTTCCTCTAGGTATGTCGAATAGCGGCTTCACTGAAAAATGATTACCTGCGTAGCCGGCCTTCGGCCGGACTTATTGATTTTCTCCTCTAGGTATATCGAGTAGCGGCTTCGCTGAAGAATGATGTCCAGCGTAGCCGCCCTTCGGCCGGGCTTAATGATTTTCTCCTCTAGGTATATCGAATAGCGGCTTCGCTGAAGAATGATTTCCTGCGTAGCCGCCCTTCGGCCGGGCTTAATGATTTTCTCCTCTAGGTATATCGAATGCGGCTTCGCTGAAGAATGATTTCTTGCTTTGCCGGCCTTCGGCCGGGCTCATTGATTTTCTCCTCTAGGTATGTCGAATAGCGGCTTCGCTGAAGAATGATTTTTTGCGTAGCCGGACTTCAGCCGGGCTTACTGATTTTCTCCTCTAGGTATGTCGAATACCAGCTTCGCTGAAGAATATTTTACATTGCAGGCCTTCGGCCGAACTTATTGATTTTCTCCTCATGGTATGTCGAAAAGCGGCTTCGCTGAAGAATAATTTTTTGCTTTTTTTTTGATAATATATGGTTTTTTTCAAAAATATATAAAAAATAGTATTTGTTTTTATGCTTACTAGCATACAATAATGTTGATAATCTTTGATATGATACCCACATTGTTACACAGTATCAAAAATTTATGTAGAAAATACCTATGATCTGTAAAATTTGGGGGCCCGTAACTCCGAAAATATGCGTTTCCGGGGATTTTTATACTTGAAATTTTTTTCTTAGAATTAAATTTTCTATCAGATAGCGAGTTTTTATTAAAATCGGAGGAATGTCGGTAAAGTAGACTTAAGCCATTTTTATTTTATTTGGCGGTGCGTTGGTAAACTAGAATTGACCCCAAGCCGCTATTTGACATACCTAGAGAAAATTATTATGAAGATACCCATATTTTCCCACTGAATTATAAATTTACCAAAAAAATGCCGAGATGTGTAAAACTTTGTGAGTCCGTAACTCCGAACATATGCGCTACTAGAATTTTTGTTATAAACATTTTTTTTCTCAAAATTAAATTGTCTAGCACATAGGATGATTTGTTTTAAGTCGGATGAATGTCGGTAAAGTAAATTTTTTGCAAAAGGTTTTTGCATTTTTTAATACTTTATGGGAAAATAAAAGATAAGCTCAATCGATTTTCTGTTGGCTAGTGTGTACATATGTACTTATGTATGTAGTACATATTTGATTTTTAATTTTTTCGGGTTAATAGGAAATTATTATACATTAACTAATTTTTAAAGATACTTTTAAAACGCATTCTTTTCGGAAGCAGTGAAATGATTATCTAACCAATATACATATATTATAAAATTAATTATTAAACTATGTATGTATGTACATAAGTAGAATGAAATTAAGTATAGGATTTTTGCACTTTTGTTTATTCAAACACATATGTTTATTTGGAAACTTTAATTAACTCCATTTGGTAATATAATTACATTTTATCCCAAGATGTTTTGATTCTTTAGCAGATGCTTACGTGCACAAAAATATTTGTTCATGAATTATACGAAAAACGAACAATTACCGCTTGCAAACGCGTCGAGTTTTATTGGCAAACTAACAAAAAATAAATTGAAATTAACAATAATTTCCATCCACAAAGCTTCTTGAATTTTTACAGATTTTTCTTTTATTGTGGTACGGTTTTTGGGGGTTATTTTTGCTTATTTTCTTTTATGCAGTCATTCCATGATACATTATGAACAGGTACACGCAGTTCTACAGCAATCCATGAGTGACGCAGATTCATAATAGGTAGCTTCAAGAGCCCAGCAGTTTACATATATGGTACACATTTGGACTGTCAGCAGTGTTAATGTATCAGCTTTTTTGACAGCCCAAATGTAAATTCTCCACGGCGAACTCTCTTGCGACTACCTGCTGTTGATCTACCTTGCTATGATCCAATAATTAGGTCTATGCAAGATACAATAATACAGGTACCACCACGACGAACACATATACAACACCAAAAAACACACGTATTTTGTTGGTAGAAACATACCAGAAATATGTCAAATCTATTGGCTGTGTGTCGCACACATTCATAACCTACCTCAAAGTTACTAACGCATACCCATTGCTGATAGAAAAATACCAGAAATATGTCAAAATCTATTGTCTGTGTGATGCACACATTCTCAAATTTACTAGAACAGCTGATCTTGTGGTAATACCTGTTTAATGTACCTTGGGTCTATGCAAAGTATATTAATACCAAAGCGAATAAATATCAAGTGGCCTTATCATCATAACAACACACATACAAAGCAGGTGTAGGACTATTTTTATTTGTGCTTTGACAGTTCGGGTTAAAGTTTTTCTCTTTTCTTGAATAGAGTTTGACTGCTGGGGTGTAATCAACTGATGATCATCTGTGATCATAAGACTACCTGGTACTGAACTCGCCTTGATTAATACAAGTACGCTCAGCGTTGCCAGAAGCTTTCCAAAGAAAATCATCAATTGGCGAAATAAGTCATATTTTGATATAAAAAATCATCATAAATATTTTATTCCAAACTATTATTCAAAGCAAAGACAAATAATGAAACTTTTTTACAAAACTAAAACAAAAACGCATTCTGAAAAGTTTATACGATTTCCCTACATTTACATTTCCTTCTAGATAGGAGAGTTAATACTTATTTGGTAACCAAATATGTAAAATATTCTTGTACGTTTTAAAATTTTATGTAATTTTTTTTTCAATTATACATTTTATGGTATAGTAAAAATTCGTGCAAAAGAATTAAGATCAGGAGCATTCCTAGGGTAGCCAGATAAGCAGCTGGCGAAAAAAGTGCATGGTGTAAATAAAAGAATTACAAATGAAAGAAAAAAAGTACACAGTTGCATTTTAAGCAAAACATCTTAAGATTCAAGGTAAATATTATATAAGAATAAAAAATTATTCCATATACGGTCTATAAATGAGATAATTTATATCTATCACAGACCAAAAATTTATTTGTAGTAAAAATAAAGTAGAAAAACAGAAAAAGTTACCCTAGAGAGCTAATACAGAAAACAGTACAGCTAATGCACAAAGCAGTACATTGAATAAAAAAGTACGCGTACTTCTGAAAACAGTACGCCTGGCAAGCCTAAGCAATCCCCAAAATATATTAAAAATTGCCATGACGGTAGGAATACATATATAATAACGTGGCAAAGTCACTTCCACCGCGACTATCATCAAATTCATGCGCAAAATTATAAAGAAGTTAGGTAAACATAGCTCGAGTATATATTAAAAACATGCTCTAATATCAGCATAAAAGCTTTAAATTGATCAATATCACTAAAATGAAAAATTTTATGATATTTTCTCAAAAGCTTTTTTAAATCACTTAAGAAACTCACAAAAAATTCAACAAATATATATTATATTACATTATTCTACATCTTCACGAGTTTCACCAAACTTTTAAATGTTAAAAAATTTCCTTGCAAAAATTAAATTGAAAATTTGAGTTTTTGTTTACAAAATACAGCATTTTCATGAAATCATTTTAAAAACAAAAATGGTTCTTTTAATATTAACATTCTTCTTTATATAATGATTCTTTTAGAACAAAAATGTGAGTCATTTGTAAATTAAAAACGAACATTCTTAATTTTAAAATGCTTCATTCTAACTTTTTGCAGTTCATAATTCAAATATACATACATATGTATATATTTTGGTTTAAGTATGGCCAACTTCAAATCAAGATGCTTATCAACTTAAAACATGCATTTTAAAATCAAGAATGAGCATTTTGCAAATAAGATTAAACAAACTTAGTTCGAATTCATCACGATTTTATACTTAAAATAAGATTGTTTCTTCTTGATTTTAAAATTTATTTTTTTGGGTGCAGGTTTTTTCATAATCCAATAATTAGGTCTATGCATCTCTACAACAAAAATACTATAATCGTGAAGATGTCAAACAAACACGTGTGCCAAGATAACTCCGAAAAAATAGCGTCGATTTTGGGAATAAGAAACCGGGAAAAAGTGCGGGAAATTTATGGGTATTTTCACATTATGTTACTTCGATTTAAGGAACTAAAATCGTTGCTGGATTTTTCCCAGGAGCATAGTAGTTCCGACAGCCCATTTGTAAAAGGGGCATGAAAAAAGACACTTTAATGGACAAAATGCGCCATTCGTGCCAAAAATCTGCAGAGCCGTTCCCGAGAAAAGTGGGTTTTTCGAAAATGGCCAAAAAATCGTTGCTGGATTTTTCCCAGGAGCAGAGTAGTTCCGACAGCCCATTTGTAAAAGGGACATGAAAATAGACACTTTAATGGACAAAATGCGCCATTCGTGCCAAAAATCTGCAGAGCCGTTCCCGTGAAAAGTGGGTTTTACCAAATTGGCCAAAAAAAATCGTTGCTGGATTTTTCCCAGGAGCAAAGTAGTTCCGACAGCCCATTTGTAAAAGGGACATGAAAATAGACACTTTAATGGACAAAATGCGCCATTCGTGCCAAAAATCTGCAGAGCCGTTCCCGAGAAAAGTGGGTTTTTCCAAAATGGCCAAAAAAATCGTTGCTGGATTTTTCCCAGGAGCAAAGTAGTTCCGACAGCCCATTTGTAAAAGGAACATGAAAATAGACACTTTAATGGACAAAATGCGCCATTCGTGCCAAAAATCTGCAGAGCCGTTCCCGAGAAAAGTGGGTTTTTCCAAAATGGCCAAAAAAATCGTTGCTGGATTTTTGCCAGGAGCAAAGTAGTTCCGACAGCCCATTTGTAAAAGGAACATGAAAATAGACACTTTAATGGACAAAATGCGCCATTCGTGCCAAAAATCTGCAAAGCCGTTCCCGAGAAAAGTGGGTTTTTCCAAAATGGCCAAACAAATCGTTGCTGGATTTTTCCCAGGAGCAAAGTAGTTCCGACAACCCATTTGTAAAAGGAACATGAAAATAGACACTTTAATGGACAAAATGCGCCATTCGTGCCAAAAATCTGCAGAGCCGTTCCCGAGAAAAGTGGGTTTTTCCAAAATGGCCAAAAAAATCGTTGCTGGATTTTTCCCAGGAGCAAAGTAGTTCCGACAGCCCATTTGTAAAAGGAACATGAAAATAGACACTTTAATGGACAAAATGCGCCATTCGTGCGAAAAATCTGCAGAGCCGTTCCCGAGAAAAGTGGGTTTTTCCAAAATGGCCAAAAAAATCGTTGCTGGATTTTTCCCAGGAGCAAAGTAGTTCCGACAGCCCATTTGTAAAAGGAACATGAAAATAGACACTTGAATGGACAAAATGCGCCATTCGTGCCAAAAATCTGCAGAGCCGTTCCCGAGAAAAGTGGGTTTTTCCAAAATGGCCAAAAAAATCGTTGCTGGATTTTTCCCAGGAGCAAAGTAGTTCCGACAGCCCATTTGTAAAAGGAACATGAAAATAGACACTTTAATGGACAAAATGCGCCATTCGTGCCAAAAATCTGCAGAGCCGTTCCCGAGAAAAGTGGGTTTTTCCAAAATGGCCAAAAAAATCGTTGCTGGATTTTTCCCAGGAGCAAAGTAGTTCCGACAGCCCATTTGTAAAAGGAACATGAAAACAGACACTTTAATGGACAAAATGCGCCATTCGTGCCAAAAATCTGCAGAGCCGTTCCCGAGAAAAGTAGGTTTTTCCAAAATGGCCAAAAAAATCGTTGCTGGATTTTTCCCAGGAGCAAAGTAGTTCCGACAGCCCATTTGTAAAAGGAACATGAAAATAGACACTTTAATGGACAAAATGCGCCATTCGTGCCAAAAATCTGCAGAGCCGTTCCCGAGAAAAGTGGGTTTTTCGAAAATGGCCAAAAAAATCGTTGCTGGATTTTTCCCAGGAGCAAAGTAGTTCCGACAGCCCATTTGTAAAAGGAACATGAAAATAGACACTTTAATGGACAAAATGTGCCATTCGTGCCAAAAATCTGCAGAGCCGTTCCCGAGAAAAGTGGGTTTTTCCAAAATGGCCAAAAAAATCGTTGCTGGATTTTTCCCAGGAGCAAAGTAGTTCCGACAGCCCATTTGTAAAAGGAACATGAAAACAGACACTTTAATGGACAAAATGCGCCATTCGTGCCAAAAATCTGCAGAGCCGTTCCCGAGAAAAGTGGGTTTTTCCAAAATGGCCAAAAAAATCGTTGCTGGATTTTTCCCAGGAGCAAAGTAGTTCCGACAGCCCATTTGTAAAAGGAACATGAAAATAGACACTTTAATGGACAAAATGCGCCATTCGTGCCAAAAATCTGCAGAGCCGTTCCCGAGAAAAGTGGGTTTTTCCAAAATGGCCAAAAAAATCGTTGCTGGATTTTTCCCAGGAGCAAAGTAGTTCCGACAGCCCATTTGTAAAAGGAACATGAAAACAGACACTTTAATGGACAAAATGCGCCATTCGTGCCAAAAATCTGCAGAGCCGTTCCCGAGAACAGTGGGTTTTTCGAAAATGGCAAAAAAAATGGTTGCTGGATTTTTCCCAGGAGCAAAGTAGTTCCAACAGTCCATTTGTAAAAGGAACATGAAAATAGACACTTTAATGGACAAAATGCGCCATTCGTGCCAAAAATCTGCAGAGCCGTTCCCGAGAAAAGTGGGTTTTTCCAAAATGGCCAAAAAAATCGTTGCTGGATTTTTCCCAGGAGCAAAGTAGTTCCGACAGCCCATTTGTAAAAGGAACATGAAAACAGACACTTTAATGGACAAAATGCGCCATTCGTGCCAAAAATCTGCAGAGCCGTTACCGAGAAAAGTGGGTTTTTCCAAAATGGCCAAAAAAATCGTTGCTGGATTTTTCCCAGGAGCAAAGTAGTTCCGACAGCCCATTTGTAAAAGGAACATGAAAATAGACACTTTAATGGACAAAATGCGCCATTCGTGCCAAAAATCTGCAGAGCCGTTCCCGAGAAAAGTGGGTTTTTCCAAAATGGCCAAAAAAATCGTTGCTGGATTTTTCCCAGGAGCAAAGTAGTTCCGACAGCCCATTTGTAAAAGGAACATGAAAACAGACACTTTAATGGACAAAATGCGCCATTCGTGCCAAAAATCTGCAGAGCCGTTCCCGAGAAAAGTGGGTTTTTCGAAAATGGCAAAAAAAATGGTTGCTGGATTTTTCCCAGGAGCAAAGTAGTTCCAACAGTCCATTTGTAAAAGGAACATGAAAATAGACACTTTAATGGACAAAATGCGCCATTCGTGCCAAAAATCTGCAGAGCCGTTCCCGAGAAAAGTGGGTTTTTCCAAAATGGCCAAAAAAATCGTTGCTGGATTTTTCCCAGGAGCAAAGTAGTTCCGACAGCCCATTTGTAAAAGGAACATGAAAACAGACACTTTAATGGACAAAATGCGCCATTCGTGCCAAAAATCTGCAGAGCCGTTACCGAGAAAAGTGGGTTTTTCCAAAATGGCCAAAAAAATCGTTGCTGGATTTTTCCCAGGAGCAAAGTAGTTCCGACAGCCCATTTGTAAAAGGAACATGAAAATAGACACTTTAATGGACAAAATGCGCCATTCGTGCCAAAAATCTGCAGAGCCGTTCCCGAGAAAAGTGGGTTTTTCCAAAATGGCCAAAAAAATCGTTGCTGGATTTTTCCCAGGAGCAAAGTAGTTCCGACAGCCCATTTGTAAAAGGAACATGAAAATAGACACTTTAATGGACAAAATGCGCCATTCGTGCCAAAAATCTGCAGAGCCGTTCCCGAGAAAAGTGGGTTTTTCGAAAATGGCCAAAAAAATCGTTGCTGGATTTTTCCCAGGAGCAAAGTAGTTCCGACAGCCCATTTGTAAAAGGAACATGAAAATAGACACTTTAATGGACAAAATGCGCCATTCGTGCCAAAAATCTGCAGAGCCGTTCCCGAGAAAAGTGGGTTTTTCGAAAATGGCCAAAAAAATCGTTGCTGGATTTTTCCCAGGAGCAAAGTAGTTCCGACAGCCCATTTGTAAAAGGAACATGAAAATAGACACTTTAATGGACAAAATGCGCCATTCGTGCCAAAAATCTGCAGAGCCGTTCCCGAGAAAAGTGGGTTTTTCCAAAATGGCCAAAAAAATCGTTGCTGGATTTTTCCCAGGAGCAAAGTAGTTCCGACAGCCCATTTGTAAAAGGAACATGAAAATGGACACTTTAATGGACAAAATGCGCCATTCGTGCCAAAAATCTGCAGAGCCGTTCCCGAGAAAAGTGGGTTTTTCCAAAATGGCCAAAAAAATCGTTGCTGGATTTTTCCCAGGAGCAAAGTAGTTCCGACAGCCCATTTGTAAAAGGAACATGAAAATAGACACTTTAATGGACAAAATGCGCCATTCGTGCCAAAAATCTGCAGAGCCGTTCCCGAGAAAAGTGGGTTTTTCGAAAATGGCCAAAAAAATCGTTGCTGGATTTTTCCCAGGAGCAAAGTAGTTCCGACAGCCCATTTGTAAAAGGAACATGAAAATAGACACTTTAATGGACAAAATGCGCCATTCGTGCCAAAAATCTGCAGAGCCGTTCCCGAGAAAAGTGGGTTTTTCCAAAATGGCCAAAAAAAATCGTTGCTGGATTTTTCCCAGGAGCAAAGTAGTTCCGACAGCCCATTTGTAAAAGGAACATGAAAATAGACACTTTAATGGACAAAATGCGCCATTCGTGCCAAAAATCTGCAGAGCCGTTCCCGAGAAAAGTGGGTTTTTCCAAAATGGCCAAAAAATCGTTGCTGGATTTTTCCCAGGAGCAAAGTAGTTCCGACAGCCCATTTGTAAAAGGAACATGAAAATAGACACTTTAATGGACAAAATGCGCCATTCGTGCCAAAAATCTGCAGAGCCGTTCCCGAGAAAAGTGGGTTTTTCCAAAATGGCCAAAAAAATCGTTGCTGCATTTTTCCCAGGAGCAAAGTAGTTCCGACAGCCCATTTGTAAAAGGAACATGAAAATAGACACTTTAATGGACAAAATGCGCCATTCGTGCCAAAAATCTGCAGAGCCGTTCCCGAGAAAAGTGGGTTTTTCCAAAATGGCCAAAAAAATCGTTGCTGGATTTTTCCCAGGAGCAAAGTAGTTCCGACAACCCATTTGTGAAAGGAACATGAAAATAGACACTTTAATGGACAAAATGCGCCATTCGTGCCAAAAATCTGCAGAGCTGTTCCCGAGAAAAGTGGGTTTTTCCAAAATGGCCAAAAAAATCGTTGCTGGATTTTTCCCAGGAGCAAAGTAGTTCCGACAGCCCATTTGTAAAAGGAACATGAAAATAGACACTTTAATGGACAAAATGCGCCATTCGTGCCAAAAATCTGCAGAGCCGTTCCCGAGAAAAGTGGGTTTTTCCAAAATGGCCAAAAAAATCGTTGCTGGATTTTTCCCAGGAGCAAAGTAGTTCCGACAGCCCATTTGTAAAAGGAACATGAAAATAGACACTTTAATGGACAAAATGCGCCATTCGTGCCAAAAATCTGCAGAGCCGTTCCCGAGAAAAGTGGGTTTTTCCAAAATGGCCAAAAAAATCGTTGCTGGATTTTTCCCAGGAGCAAAGTAGTTCCGACAGCCCATTTGTAAAAGGAACATGAAAATAGACACTTTAATGGACAAAATGCGCCATTCGTGCCAAAAATCTGCAGAGCCGTTCCCGAGAAAAGTAGGTTTTTCCAAAATGGCCAAAAAAATCGTTGCTGGATTTTTCCCAGGAGCAGAGTAGTTCCGACCACCTATTTATCAATGGGACATGAAAATGGATAGTTTAAGGGAGAAAATGGGTAGACACTTTAAGGGACAAAATGGAAAAAGTGGGTTCATCCAAAATGGCCGAAAATGCTGAAAGTTTTTCCCGCCTTTTTTGCATTTTTCCATAATAATGATGCTCAGTAGAGCCAACATTATAATGACTATGGTATGATATATATCGAACCTCGCAGACGTTGTAATGACTTTTACTTAATATGGTTATGTATAGCGAAGCTCAAGGATATGAAAGGGTTTGCCACTAAGTCAAATTAATTTATAGATGGCAGCATAGCAAAAATAAGGAATATTTGAAAATATTGAATTATTTATTGCATATTATAGGTGAAAACGACAATAATATGAACAATACATATGCAAAAATATTGTTTTGTGTTTTGTGCTCTTTTCTATGTCTATACTTGATAATTTTTTAACGTGACATATGTCAAAATTGATATTGAAAAGTAATAGTGATATTGAAAAGTAATATGTCAAAATTGATATTGAAAAGTAATAGTGCTCTTCCATAAACGTAATTTTAAATAAAATATTTGATTTGCCCAAATGCGGTAATTTGCGATGGAGTTTCCATATATTATTCATATTGGCAAATTATCTCAAATGACTTATAGTATGTTTCCACCGGCATGATTTCGATAAATCATGGTGATTTGAACAAATCATGCTGATTTATACATGATTTACCATACATTTTGCATACCACCAAATTACCTCAAAGTAGGTGATTTATTTTATATTACGTCGAAAATACTCTTTTTCGAACTATATTTATCTACGCAACCCTGCTTTGCTTTTAAAATTACAAACTTTATCCCTGGGTCATCAATCAATTGTGATTGACAATTTCGAAATAATGACATTAAAGAAAATTTAATTAATTTTAAATGTCAAACAATATATGGAAAAAATTTAATTACAGCTGCTGCGCACACCTTATAAACTTAGTGCTTCATTTGACTACGAAAATTCGAACACCAAATCAAGTATAGACATAGAAAAGAGCACAAAACACAAAACAATATTTTTGCATATGTATTGTTCATATTATTGTCGTTTTCACCTATAATATGCAATAAATAATTCAATATTTTCAAATATTCCTTATTTTTGCTATGCTGCCATCTATAAATTAATTTGACTTAGTGGCAAACCCTTTCATATCCTTGAGCTTCGCTATACATAACCATATTAAGCAAAAGTCATTACAACGTCTGCGAGGTTCGATATATATCATACCATAGTCATTATAATGTTGGCTCTACTGAGCATCATTATTATGGAAAAATGCAAAAAAGGCGGGAAAAACTTTCAGCATTTTCGGCCATTTTGGATGAACCCACTTTTTCCATTTTGTCCCTTAAAGTGTCTACCCATTTTCTCCCTTAAACTATCCATTTTCATGTCCCATTGATAAATAGGTGGTCGGAACTACTCTGCTCCTGGGAAAAATCCAGCAACGATTTTTTTGGCCATTTTGGAAAAACCCACTTTTCTCGGGAACGGCTCTGCAGATTTTTGGCACGAATGGCGCATTTTGTCCATTCAAGTGTCTATTTTCATGTTTCTTTTACAAATGGGCTGTCGGAACTACTTTGCTCCTGGGAAAAATCCAGCAACGATTTTTTTGGCCATTTTGGAAAAACCCACTTTTCTCGGGAACGGCTCTGCAGATTTTTGGCACGAATGGCGCATTTTGTCCATTAAAGTGTCTATTTTCATGTTCCTTTTACAAATGGGCTGTCGGAACTACTTTGCTCCTGGGAAAAATCCAGCAACGATTTTTTTGGCCATTTTGGAAAAACCCACTTTTCTCGGGAACGGCTCTGCAGATTTTTGGCACGAATGGCGCATTTTGTCCATTAAAGTGTCTATTTTCATGTTCCTTTTACAAATGGGCTGTCGGAACTACTTTGCTCCTGGGAAAAATCCAGCAACGATTTTTTTGGCCATTTTCGAAAAACCCACTTTTCTCGGGAACGGCTCTGCAGATTTTTGGCACGAGTGGCGCATTTTGTCCATTAAAGTGTCTATTTTCATGTTCCTTTTACAAATGGGCTGTCGGAACTACTTTGCTCCTGGGAAAAATCCAGCAACGATTTTTTTGGCCATTTTGGAAAAACCCACTTTTCTCGGGAACGGCTCTGCAGATTTTTGGTACGAATGGCGCATTTTGTCCATTAAAGTGTCTGTTTTCATGTTCCTTTTACAAATGGGCTGTCGGAACTACTTTGCTCCTGGGAAAAATCCAGCAACGATTTTTTTGGCCATTTTGGAAAAACCCACTTTTCTCGGGAACGGCTCTGCAGATTTTTGGCACGAATGGCGCATTTTGTCCATTAAAGTGTCTATTTTCATGTTCCTTTTACAAATGGGCTGTCGGAACTACTTTGCTCCTGGGAAAAATCCAGCAACGATTTTTTTGGCCATTTTGGAAAAACCCACTTTTCTCGGGAACGGCTCTGCAGATTTTTGGCACGAATGGCGCATTTTGTCCATTAAAGTGTCTGTTTTCATGTTCCTTTTACAAATGGGCTGTCGGAACTACTTTGCTCCTGGGAAAAATCCAACAACGATTTTTTTGGCCATTTTGGAAAAACCCACTTTTCTCGGGAACGGCTCTGCAGATTTTTGGCACGAATAGCGCATTTTGTCCATTAAAGTGTCTATTTTCATGTTCCTTTTACAAATGGACTGTCGGAACTACTTTGCTCCTGGGAAAAATCCAGCAACGATTTTTTTGGCCATGTTCCTTTTACAAATGGGCTGTCGGAACTACTTTGCTCCTGGGAAAAATCCAGCAACGATTTTTTTGGCCATTTTGGAAAACCCCACTTTTCTCGGGAACGGCTCTGCAGATTTTTGGCACGAATGGCGCATTTTGTCCATTAAAGTGTCTATTTTCAAGTTCCTTTTACAAATGGGCTGTCGGAACTACTTTGATCCTGGGAAAAATCCAGCAACGTTTTTTTTGGCCATTTTGGAAAAACCCACTTTTCTCGGGAACGGCTCTGCAGATTTTTGGCACGAATGGCGCATTTTGTCCATTAAAGTGTCTGTTTTCATGTTCCTTTTACAAATGGGCTGTCGGAACTACTTTGCTCCTGGGAAAAATCCAGCAACGATTTTTTTGGCCATTTTGGAAAAACCCACTTTTCTCGGGAACGGCTCTGCAGATTTTTGGCACGAATGGCGCATTTTGTCCATTAAAGTATCTATTTTCATGTTCCTTTTACAAATGGGCTGTCGGAACTACTTTGCTCCTGGGAAAAATCCAGCAACGATTTTTTTGGCCATTTTCGAAAAACCCACTTTTCTCGGGAACGGCTCTGCAGATTTTTGGCACGAATGGCGCATTTTGTCCATTAAAGTGTCTATTTTCATGTTCCTTTTACAAATGGGCTGTCGGAACTACTTTGCTCCTGGGAAAAATCCAGCAACGATTTTTTTGGCCATTTTGGAAAAACCCACTTTTCTCGGGAACGGCTCTGCAGATTTTTGGCACGAATGGCGCATTTTGTCCATTAAAGTGTCTATTTTCATGTTCCTTTTACAAATGGGCTGTCGGAACTACTTTGCTCCTGGGAAAAATCCAGCAACGATTTTTTGGCCATTTTGGAAAAACCCACTTTTCTCGGGAACGGCTCTGCAGATTTTTGGCACGAATGGCGCATTTTGTCCATTAAAGTGTCTATTTTCATGTTCCTTTTACAAATGGGCTGTCGGAACTACTTTGCTCCTGGGAAAAATCCAGCAACGATTTTTTTGGCCATTTTGGAAAAACCCACTTTTCTCGGGAACGGCTCTGCAGATTTTTGGCACGAATGGCGCATTTTGTCCATTAAAGTGTCTATTTTCATGTTCCTTTTACAAATGGGCTGTCGGAACTACTTTGCTCCTGGGAAAAATCCAGCAACGATTTTAGTTCCTTAAATCGAAGTAACATAATGTGAAAATACTCATAAATTTCCCCCATTTTTTCCCGGTTTCTTATTCCAAAATCGACGTTTTTTTTCGACGCTATCTTGGCACACTTCAAACAAACTCCATACATAAAAAATTTTGTTTAGGTTTTTTTATATGAAGTTTGACATCTTTACAATGGTAAACAATAAACAGCTGTCTAGTTGCATTGAACTGATTATTGGATCATGCAACAATCATTATAAAATAACAGGTGCACACAGTTCTACAACAATAGAAAATTTCTTGTAGAAATGCTTTACTAGTTGTCAAAAAGCGTCTTGACGAGCAAATTTTTTGTCATGACTTATGTCAAGCTTCACATATAAAAACGTCAGAATAATGTTAGTGCTATTTTTTCATATCGATTTTTACTGTTGTCAAGACAAACATTTTGCTCGTCACAGGGTTTGACAGTTTGATGGTGGTGACGATATTATTAGTGTCAGGAGTTGGAGGAAAAAAGAGGACTGATTAACGCGCTATCAAGGCGAATTCAGTACCAGGTAGCCTTTTCATCTCAGATGATCATCAGCTGATTACAACCAATCAGTCAAACTCTATATAAGAAAAGAGAAAAACTTTAACCCGAACTGTCAAATCACAAATGAAAATAGTCCTACACCTACTTTGTATGTGTGTTATTTTAATGATAAGGCCACTTGATATTAATTCGCTTTGCGCGCTATTTGCAAATAAAAAGTTTGGGCTGCCACCTTTACATATGTTCACGTATAGACGTAGGCACTGCTGCCACGACCAAAAAATTTTTCCAACCAAAATTTGACAAAAAAGTAACCAAATGCAAAAGAAAGTAGCCAAAATGTTTATGAATCTACAATACTGTTTTATATAGATAAATTATTAAAATATTAAATTTTTTAAATATTAAAACATATCTTTTGCAGACCAAGCCTATGATTCCCATTAAGTTTGGTCTGTCCAAAGATATGTTTAACAGCCAGGCCCACGATGATTTTCGTTTTCGAGTTGTCGCATACCTAACGAAAAACAGCTGATTTGCGGGCCACTAACAACATTTATCTCGACAAGTCGACAAGAAAACCATAACGTAAAACTCTACATACAAATTTGCGGCCCGCTAAGTAAAAACATATGGTATCTAAGAGAAAACAAATGTCAAAAAAGTCACTTATTTTTTTATAAGCGAACGATAAGTAGATAGATAGTGGGCCTCACAGACGAAAAAAAGTGAGTGACTGAGACGACTACTCGAACGAGTCGAAAGCAGTTAGTGGGCCTGGCTATATATCATAGAAAAGATAGAAGCCTGACTACTGACAAAGTAGTTGTTAGAAACTTAAGCCTGTTGTCAAAAAAAACCTAGCAGGGCGTCTTGAGCAATTTTTTTGTTATAACATTTGTCAAACTTCATATATAAAAACATCAGAAAAATTTTTGTGCTATTTTTTCATATTGATTTTGACTTTTGAGAAGACAATTAATTTGACAAAAAATTTCCACACATTAGCAAAACCGCACAATAATGTATTACTTCTTTGACTCATCTTCTGCCATATATTTCTGCTGCTAATGGCAGCTCATTAGAAAACATTTACCCATATATTAAAAGTTAAAAAAATCAAATATGCACAAACTTTACAAAAATTGTTGTGAACTATTACGAAAACTAGAATCAGAGATTGTGCAGAAGTGACTGCTAAAAGTCGTAAGACATAGATCAGAAAATGTGCAGATTATTCTGTTAAGTCTTAAAAGAAATTAAGTTGCCTTCGGATAATGTGCATATTAGTCTAATATTAATCGCAGAAACGTCGTACATACCAGAAAACTGCCCGCTATTCCATCAAATGTCTGAGGAAATTTTAGACAACTCAGGTGATTGTCTGGTAAAGTCTCAGATTATATCAGACGTTAGACATGTCGGGAAAAAATGTTTCCTGGGTACTTGTATATAAACCCGGCCCTTATATATCTACCTACTACTGGTCTGAAACAGTCGATGGTACTATCGATAGTTTTTGACTATCGAATCACTATCGATAGTTTTCAGTACTATCGATAGTTGACGATAGTTTTTGTTTATTTTAATTATTAGGTTCGATAGCGTATCTCTTGGGTAAAATGAGAGTAAACAAAAATTAATCCCACTAAACACAAAATTAATGGAACAGAAAAAACAACTTTCAGTTCTATGGAACGACAAAATTTACCAAAACTTGTAAATTAGTGTAGGCTTTTTGAAATATTAATTTGCTACATATGTGTTTTTTCGATGTTGCTGTTTATTTTGTTATATATGAGATTTAAAAAAAGTGGGTGAGGTATTTTTCTTGTAAATCCTGTTTATTGAGGTGGAATATATTAAGGTGAAAATTCCCGGGAATTCCCGCACTAATTTTCCGGGAAATTGGAATTAAAAATTTGCGGAATTCCCGGGAAATCCTGTGAAAAACTGTAAAGGCATATCCAAAATATTTATTTTTTCCACTCCCCGGTCAAAAAATATGAAATGCACAATAAATGCAAAAATAAGCTACTGAAGTCTAAAACAAGTCCGTTTGCATTTAGGAGATCAAACTAAAAAACTGCTAAAGGCCAATCGTCGGCTACAAACATATATGAAGAAAATGTTTCTCATTTTACTACCAAAAAAAGTAAAAACTTTAAGTTTAAGATTTATAGGTAAGTTAAACTGTATGCCTTTTTAGGGTATTTTTGAGTCGGTATATACTTTAGAAACTTATTTTTTGTTCACTTCGTATTTCGGGGAGTGGAAAAAATAATACTTGCACATATATGTATGTGGTCTAATGTAAATATACATATGTATGAATTTTTATTTTTTTATAACTCTTATTAATAAATTTACTGAGTTTGCAAGAAATATATTTCTTTTACAAATATACCAAGTACAACATACGTATGTATAGCCAAATTGTGGTTTTAGGACTATCGAAAACTATCGACAGTTATCGATGGTTTTTGAAAAACTATCGCATGCTATCGATAGCGTAGACTATCGATAGCTTCAGACCACTACTCCCGACTAAAAAAATGAGGGTGCTATGTTTTTAGAATTTGTATGTGTATATGTGTGTCTGCCTGCGCCATTGTAAAGGTCAAACGGCTGGATTGATTTTGATTTTACTTTTTGTTTGAAAGATGATTTGATCGAGAGTGTTCTCAGCTATTTTTGAAGAAAATCGGTTAGGCACATAGAAGCTATCACCTCTTTCACAGGCTAAGCAGACGCGACAAAAGAGAGGGAAGATATTGCATTTTCACTTAAACGAAAGTGCAAAACGGAACAAAAATGTGAGTTCACCTGTTAGATACGTCTTGGTGTTTACTTGATAAAGAAGCAAGTATGGCAGCCTCTGAAAATGTGTGCCGATAAAAGTTAGCGGAAGAATGAACTTCCCAGTAAGTTATCCCACACTTTTAGGTTAAATTAAAATTAAAGCCGAGTTGTAATAATGGCCCTAAGGGCGATTATTTTAACTTTCCAATAGCTAAATTTAAGTTGTTATCGGACACATAACTCGTTTTTCATTATTATAAGTAGACTATAGCAAAATCTTTCCGATAAGTTAAAGGAAAGTTCTTCTTGTGTTTAAATTGGAGCTGCCATAGTTTTTGAAAATATTCAAATAAAAGATACATTGAAACAATATTCGAGCATAGTCTTAGCAGGAAAAAAATTTTTTTTTCATTGCTGTGTGTATTAAAAGTATTTGAAAGTGACGCCTAAAGGTAGCAATCGATGTTTGCTCTGGTATTGCCATGTTTTGAAATAAGATAAATTTTATTTTACAAGGAAGTTGTAATAACGAAAATAGTTACAGGTCACTGTATTCCTCATTTTAGCTATGGTTAACTTTTACAAATGCGTACTTTACAGGCAAGTTGTAATAACAGGCCTAAAACAAACAAACTTAAATTGATTTAAGTGTATCGAAAAATCGAAATTTTTGCAACAAAAATCTGCAAATTGGCACTTCGATTTTTAAGCAAAAGATCGGCAAAGTTCCGATATATACACTGTCTCATGTAAATGCAACTCTCTTTCTATGGGTGTGTGCCAAACGGTAGCAAAGTACCATGGTGAAATAAGTATATAGGTGACCGCATAAGGGAAACAAATACAACAATTTATGATGCTTGTCAAAAATATATACGTGCTGGACGTGGATTATGCACAAAACTAGCAGAGCAAAAAATAATCAGCTGACGTTATGCTGCCACCTGTATACTTATTTCACCATGCAAAGTACTATCCAAGATGTATTTAACTAGGTGGCATCACAAGCTCAGCTGACAATTTTTTACTTTGCGAACTTTTAGTCAAGTTTATGTCAAAATGTTGCTTATGTTTGTACAAAGCGAAGCAAATACAAAGAAAAATAAATAAAAATTTAAACCATTTAAAAGTTAAAAGTGCGATTAAGAAATAAAACTTTAGATAATTTAAAGTGGAAGTGAACTGTTAAAAATGCGTTACTTCTTTCTATGTAAAAAGAAAAATGTTCCTGGAAATGGAGTATATGTTAGCGTCCCTAAAGACGAAAATAAAAGGCAAAAGTGGATGAAAATATGCCAAAAAGATTAATAATGTATCCATTGATTGAAATCACACAAAACAATTAAAATTCATAATTAATAATGTTTATGCAAGTTAAAACAATTCTTCAAAATTTTTTGTTTGTTTTGCGCATACGTTTTTGACAGCACCTTGTCTATTGCACAAATAAAATATGAATGTGGTTGTTGTATTGCTGTACAACAACTCCTTATGGTGCCACCTAGTTAAATACACATTGGTACTATCGTAAGTAAATTTTTGACATTTCTGAGGTGAATAAAATTTCACTAGCCCAGGGGCAGCGTTTTGCGAGTAAAGTGGCAATTTGCCACTTTTTTAACTGCCTTGCCACTTTTAGTGCCCCTTTTTTAAAATTACCTAAATCTGCCACCTTTTATAACATTATGCCCCTTTCTGCCCCTTTTTTATGAAGTAATACTTTTTGTTTTAATATGAGTTTTTATTACGCTACGAAAGTGTTTTTATAAAAAACATCTTAAGACGAAAATGTGTTTTTGAGTCCATTATTTGTAACGTCATGGAAAAAACTATTTTGAAATCGTTTAAGAGTTGAGATCTATAAATATTCATTATTGCACTAAAATTATTAGAAACTAACACTCTGATTCACTTACACGAACAAGAAGTAGCAACACGTTCTTGTATGAAAAGCGTGGAGTTTTAAATCTGTGTGTGTTAAACCGATTTTCATGAACATTTTTGAGTGAACGTTAGATTTGTTTTTATTAAATCAACCCCTAAGACAAAAGTAATAATAAAGTTTTGAATTTGTACGCAATTCGAAAAATTGGATTGACGAATTTTTATAATAAAACTAATAAGCCATTTCCCCATATATCTTTGGTTTTTGCGAATAATGCATGTTATGAAATACATTCTTTGTAGGATAGCCAAGAAGATTTTATTTAAAACCATAGCCATTTTCTACATTCACACGAATATTAATGTTAAAACTTAAAAAAACACTAAAAAGTGTGTGACAGGGCAACATTTCTTATAAGTACATAAAAGCAAAAATTATTTTTGACCGATACCAACAAACGGCGAATACAATGAATTTCTTTCTATTTTTTATGTATGCTCCCTCAGAACTCTGCCATATAGAGATCATTTTGGTCCACTATTTAAAATTTGTATATTGAACTTTATATCTGGCTGCCTTTCTCTTTGCTTTGCAGTAATGTATAACTACGTATGTATGCATGTGTTGTTTAAATAATTCGTTAGAGAGCGATGTACTTCGTTGGTGCTGAAAACTCTTTCTTTTTTAGATAGAAAAAACATCAAAATTTATTCATTTTATTTCAAAAGCATTATATGCCCTAGAAATTCATTAAATACTAGAATTTGGTTAAATTATTCCCTTTATAAAAAAGTTGCCCCTCTTTTTTTCGAAGAATCCCCTTTTTGGTGCCACTTTTTTCCTCAAGATCCCCTTATCGTGCCACTTTTTAAAAATTTTCAACGGTCACCCTGCCCAGAGGGCTAGTAGAAATTTTGACACAAGAGATAAGTTTTTGACAGCCAGAAATTAGAATCATGGTATCGTAACAAGATAAAACCACCGCCGTCGTTTTTAGGAAATTCGAGCCGTCGCCAAATACATCGATTTCTGCGTCTCTTATATGTAATGGGTGGTTTTATAAGAACTATCGGAAAGTAAAAAAAAAAAAACACATAAAATTCAGAAAAATGCATGAAATATTTATTTGGATCGATAGTTGGGTCGATATAATTTAATGTTTGAAGATTATTTCATGCAAATGTTGGCCGCGGCTGCGCCTCAAATGGTCCATCCGCTTAGTCCAATTTTGGCATACTCTTTCCAACATTTCGGCCGGTATCTCACGAATAATGTTGGCAATGTTGGCTTCCAGTGCGTCAATCGAAGCGGGCTTGTCGCTATAGACATTAGCCTTAACATAGCCCCACAAAAAATAGTCTAGAGGCGTTAAATCGCACGATCTGGGCGGCCAATTGACTGGACCCAAGCGTGAAATAAACTGTTCACCGAACTCGCCTCTCAATTGGTCCATTGTTTCGCGTGCTGTGTGGCATGTGGCACCGTCTTGTTGAAACCACATGTCATGCAAGTCAAGCTCTTCCATTTTGGGCAGAAAAAAGTTTGTTATCATCGCACGGTAGCGCTCACCATTCACAGTAACGTTGTGATTCGCATCATCTTTGAAGAAATACGGCCCAATGATGCCGCCAGCCCATAATCCGCACCAAACGGTTGTTTTTTGTAGATGCATTGGTAGCTCTTGCAATGCTTCTGGCTGCTCTTCACTCCAAATTTTTTTACAATAGCCCGAATAGAAGCCTCAGTAGGTCGATTAAACTGACCTTAAAATGGAAGAAGCGCGCGATGAACTTTCTTAACAGAGCACGCATTTTGGTAATAAAATTTAATAATTTGCAAGCGTTGTTCGTTTGTAAGACGATTCATGATTAAATTATAGACCAAACTGAAGATGTTTGACAGTGACACAAGATACAAAACGTGCGTGAGCTGTCAAAACTAGTGTTGCCAAAAAGATAATAGCAAAAAAATCACTCGTCACTTTTTCAAAAGATTCTTTGCATTTTGGACGTTGCGTTCTGCAAAACCGTTGGATTTAGGATAATATGGCGAAGAAATATTATGTTTAAATTCCCAATTTTCAACAAATTGTTTAAATCTCATAGACGTAAATTGTGGACCGCCATCGCTTTCCAGGATTTCTGGAATTCCATGAACCGAAAACCACATTCTCAGGAATAATATAGTTTCTGCTGCTGAAGCCGTAGTATATTTGCGAAAATCAAAGAAGTTTGAGTAATGATCTGCTATTAACAAGAAGTCATCACCTTCAAAATGGAAAATATCCACCGATACAACTTGAAAAGGATATTCTGGTAATTTTTTAATAATCAACTCTTCGCTGCTGTTAGCACTTTGTGTTTGTTGACAAACTTTGCATTTTTCAACATAGAGTGTAATATCCTTTGTCATACCGTACCAATATAACTGCTTTCTTGCCATGGATAAAGTTTTGTTGATACCGAGATGACCAGCATGTAACCGTGGTAGTAATTCGTGTACTTGATCTTTTGGTACAATGATTTTTTCACCATTAAACAATAAGTCATCATCATACGTAAGTTGATGCCTAAACGTGATATATTTTCTTATGATGGTTGGGACTTTTGATGGTTTTTCTGGCCAACCCTTCATTATATACTCTTTAAGAACTTTTAGTTCCGTATCGTTGTCAATCGATTTTTAAAATTTTTTGTACATTTCTGCATCTAGCGTCGTCGATACTACAGAGCTTACCTTGCATTTTAGTTCAGGTTCCGTTTCATCAACTTCAATGTCTCTACTCAATGTATCGGCTATTGGTATGTTTCTGCCTTTTACGTAAATAACATTCGGACAATATTGTACTATGTCCCATAATATACCTTGCAGCCTCAACGGTGCATTTTGTATCGGGTTTTTAAAAATCGTCTCTAATGGCTTATAGTCTGTTTCGATTAGCAAGTTTTTGCCGTACACATATTCGTGGAACTTTTTACAACCAAATCGTATGGCTAATGCCTCTTTTACTATTTGTGGCTGATTTTGTTGCGATTGACTAAAAGCCCTAGCGGCGTATGCTACCGGTTTTCCGTTTTGTAGTAAACACGCTCCAATAGCTGTACTACTTGCGTCGACAGATAACGTGACTGGCTTATTTACGTCATAATACACCAAAACTGGAGCTGACGAAAGCGCAGTTTTTATTTTTTCAAATGCCTTTATCTGCGGCTCATCCCAATGCCATTCCACGTTTTTATGCAACAGTATTCTTACTGGCTCCGTAAGCTCTGATAAATTGGGGATAAACTTTCCCAGGTAGTTTACCATACCAAGCAAGCGTTGCAACTCTTTAGTATTTTTTGGCTGTCGTAATTTTTTTATAGCTAATATTTTCTCGTCATCTGCTTTATACCCGTGTTCAGTGAAAATATGCCCCAAAAATTTAACAGAACTCTTATTGTATTCACATTTTGATTTGTTCAAAGTGAATCCAATCTCACTCAATCGTGGTACTACTCGATGAGTAATTTTATTTAATTTTTCTTTGCTTTCTGCGAATAAAAATATGTCGTCAATTGCAACCTCGCAGTTGCTAATGTCTTCTAGAGCACGAGACATTACCTCACTGAACACTTCGGGCGCAGAGGAAATACCAAATGGGAGACGTAAATATTTATATCGCCCCCATGGCGTAGCTATTGTCAGGAATTTGCTCGTTCGTTCGCTTACTTTAATTTGCCAAAATCCCTTTTCGCAATCTAATTTAGTAAAATATTTGCAACCGCTTACCTTTGTTGCAATTTCCTCGATCGTTTTAAGAGGAAAATGACAACGCTTTATGTTTTTGTTCAATTCGGTCGGGTCCATGCAAATTCTTATCTTCTCTCCTTTTTGAACAATTACCATCGGGCTTACGGCTGGCGATGGCTCACTTATCGGTGCGATGACTTTCATTTGTACCATATTATTTAATTCTTTCTTCACTTTTTCCTTCAACGCTAAGGGAATTCTTCTCGGAGGCAATATGCGAAATTTCGCATTTTCTATAAACTCTATATCGTACTCGAATGTTTTACAACAACCCAGTTTTTTACCTTGCACGCAATCAATACGCGCCACTAAGCGTAGTTGTTCGCAACTATTACGCCCCAGTATTGACTGGAAATTGTCTTTTAGAATTTTAAATACGACCATCTTATTTTGCCCTTTTATTTGGCACCGTAATCTGCACTCACCAATTACTTTAATAAAATTTTCATTATACGCTATCAAACCAGACGTTTTAGTGTTTTCAATAGTAGCATTAATTCGCTTAGCCTCCTTCAATGATAACACGTTGCAATCAGCCCCTGTGTCCAACTTCACACGCAACTCATGTTGCCCAATATTAAAAGTAGCGTACCATTTGTTGCCATAATTATTATTAGAATCTTTTATTGCACCTACGTAACTATATTCTTCTTCGTCTTCATCATCATCACTTTTCTCTACTGTATTCACATATTTCGTTGTATGTTTTTTGATTTGTTTGGCCTCTTTATTTTTGCTTTTGCAAACGACCGCAAAATGCCCTTTAACTCCGCACTTTTTACATTCTTTGTTATATGCGAAGCAACTTTTTGGCTGATGCACTTTGTTACACCGACCACATTTGTATTTTTTCTCATTTCGTTGTTGTTGCTGCTTTACTGTATTGACCACTCCACTATGTTCGTCGCTATTTATCTCATGCATTTGTTTTGTTGTAATTTCTGCTGCTCTGCATATTTTTATAGTTTTGTCCAAACTTAGATTTTCTTCCATCCATAGTTTTTTCCTTGTACTGTCTGCATAAATTCCAAGTACTATTTGGTCTACCAAAAAGTCGTCGGCCATACTATTATAAGCGCAGTATTTAATTTGCTGCCTCAATTTTTGGTAAAAATCTTCAAATGGTTCTGTTGATTGCTGTTTTATACGGTGGAATTGACAACGCTCATATGTTTTATTGCGGGGTGGCGCAAAGTGACTAGTCAGCTTATTTATTATAGCTGCTCTGCTGTTCAATTCTGAGTTGGTTAAGCCTAAATTACGGAGCAACTTATTCGCTTCACGGCCTAATACCACTTTTAAATTCGCAACCTGCACTGTTTCGGGCTCCGAATCGATTTTTGACGCTACATAATAGTTATTATATTCGTCCAGCCACTCTGCCCACTCAGCAGTCATATCGCCATCATGATGAATAAACAAATTCTTTGGTGGCTTTAAATTTGCCATTACATTAGGTATATTTAATATGTTTTGCTGGGCCGGTTGATTTTGTGTTTCTGTCATCTCCCTGTGTTATTTATTTATCACAGGGGTTTTTTATACATAAGTACGTATGTACATATATATAATTTTCTTGCACAGTTACTTTGCTTTAATTATATATCAGAAACCTGCATGTATTTAGTTTAGGTTTTTTGTTTTTTTTTCTCTTCTTTTCAATTAATTATTCTTTGTTAGCACTTCTGACACCATATCACGTGCGAGCTAAATAAAGACGTGTGTTGTTATGTTGCGAGTCTAAGCAATACTGACTTTATTATTATTATTACATGACACATGGCACTACCTTCAATCGATAGGTATCAAATATACACATTGTTCGCCATGGTTGTCAATCTTAGGGAGACTTGCTGAAAAAAGATATAGCACCGTGAATTTTGAAAAAGCGCCAAAAATGTAACTTCAGTTGTCAGCCTATAACCCCTAAACTAGATTGCATGCCAGCATGGCACTACTCTCAATCGATAGGTATTAAAAATACACATTGTTCGCTACGGTTGTCAATTTTGGGGAGACTTGCTGAAAAAAGTTATAGCTTGGCAAAATTTTAAAAAGCTCAAAATGCGCTTAAAAATATAATTTCAGTTATTAGCTTATAGCTCTGAAACTAGATCGCATGTCACTATGGCACTTCCTGCAATCGAAAGGTATAGAAAATACGCGTCGATTACAGTACTTGTCGTTGTTGGAGAGACTTTTTTAAAAAAAGTTATAGCTTGGCAAAGTTTGAAAAAGCTCAAAATGCGCGTAAAAATATATTTCAGTTTTTAGCTATATTTTAATACTTCTTATTTGGCAGTGTATGGTGAAAAGTGTGGCTTATATCCATTTGTTCCTTATGAAATCTGGTACCACAAAATATTTTTAAAACGTAAGTCTGGTATCACACTTATATAATTCATTATGGCGGCACACCAGTGCTGCCATTATCACACTTTTAGTGGTAGGTGTGGTATACTTTTTCCCCAGCACTAATAGTTTCAAACGAACATATTAATAATATATTAGCTCAATATAATATGTTATCGTAAAGTTTTAACGTCACCAGGACCATAAAAGTGAACAGCTTTAGCACTTTTTTTATGTGCTGTAGAACATAATGATTACATTATTAAATCCAGTAATTGCGCAATAATAAAAGTTTTGTGTTCGAAGCCACCGCTTTGCAATATTCGTGAAAAGTTTCTTTATGCAAACAACTGTCAATGCCGCAACTACGGCAGCAATTTTACTATAGTTTGCGGACCAGTTGGACAAATATTCATCATTTAAGCTTACTTTAGACTCACAAATAAGCGGGTTGACTTCTGTAGATAATGCAACCCTGCATAACAAAACGTGTTTTCTTACTCAAACAATATTTTGCGAAAATTCTATTTTGATAATTTTATTTCCTTAAGAAATTATACGACACTGGATATATTAACATGTTTTTAATTCCAAAAAATTAGAAAAAATAAGCTTAAAATATGTTTTCTAGTAGATTTCGCCACAAATAATACAAATTTATTAATAAAGCTATGCCAAAAAAATTTTAAAAAGCACGCTTAGTTCTGCGGCTTCTCATATAATGTGCTGTTATTGCTTTACCCTTCGCCACTTTTTATTCTTCAAATTTATTTTTTTTGAACTACGGTAATCCTGAGGAATTTTGTAGAAAGAAAAAGGAATATAATTATGGTGAGGCCAAACTAGCGTTTTTCAAACGCTTTTTCTGTTTCTTTAAACTAATAGTACATTTGTGGCTTATATCGATAACCAGGTTTATTTCTTTGTTTATAACCTGTTTGTCCATATTAATCACGAATTAGTTTATAAGCTGTTTATTATATAAACCAGTTGTATACAATCAGTTTTTGTGAATTATCCTATTCACAAACCAGTTCCTTATATTTGACCAGTTCTTTACATTTGACCAGTTCTTTACATTTGACCAGTTCTTTACATTTGTCCAGTTCTTTACATTTCACCAGTTCCTTTTTAGTTTTTTTAGGTTAGGTTGTACAGGTTGCCAGCTTAAAGATTTAAAAACCAGGCCACTTGGGTCCCTATATGTCCCGTTGTGTTACCTGAAGCAACACCAGTTCCTTAAATTTGACTGGCAATACTAAAAAAGAAGAGAAAATTTCATATTGAGTTTGACATAAATTTTATGAACTCATGAAATTTGTATTAACTTATTTCGTGTTAATAAAATAATATAAATTAATTTATGATTATGCAAAATGTGTAGGTTTCCACACTACCACTGAGGTACTACACTTAGTGCGTTGCCAATTTTTTTAATGGCTGGCTTCCCCAATATGCCTAAGCCATTAAGGCCATGTCAGATTAAACTTTTGCTTCGCGTTGCGTTACAGATTCGCTTTGACATCTAAGATGAAATGTACATACTTATATGAAACATGCTACATAAAGCACTTTTACGCAGCGTGAAGCGAAAAGTTCGGCAACTCTCAACTTTTTGCTTGCTTTGACAATCAGCTGAAATACTTTTCTTTTATTATATTACCAAACGAAACATGTGGTGCGTTTGAATCTGTTTTAATAAGAGGTAAATATGTATGTGCCATTTATTTATAATAAATCGTAAAATAACATAATTGACTTTTATTTTTATAACAAAAAAATAAATAAATAGCAAAATTATCAACATTTTTTTTTGGTAAACGAGCAATGCGCGAGTGTTGTCAAAATTTTCATTGTGTCATACACCTTTTATTTTACACTTTTCTATCAAAGTTAGAAACGTCACGCAAAGCGCCAAAGTTGTATCTGACACGGCCTTTATTCACTTAGGGCCATTATTACAACTCGGCTTTAGTTATAATTAGCATTTTATCGGACGGATAAACAGTTTTTCATTATTACAACTTTAATTTAACCTAAAAGTGTGGGATAACTTACAGGGAAGTTCATTCTTCCGCTAACTTTTATCGGCACACATTATCAGAGGCTGCCATACTTGCTTCTTTATCAAGTAAACACCAAGACGTATCTAACAGGTGAACTCACTAGAACACATGACCTTACTCCGGCAAACTTAGTGGAATGATGAAATTATCACAATTTCGTCACAATATGGAGCTTCCCTTCTTTAAGGTATTGGACATTTCATTATAGAGCTACCTGCGCTGATAATTCCATCCATCTTTCAACACTTTTTGACAATTGTAGTATAGTTTCTACAACAAATTTATACTTGTTGTAGACTTGTGTGTACCTGTTATCTGTGCCATTGTAAATACATATGTATGACGTTGCCACTTGTGCTCTGGTATAGCCATACTTTGAAAAAGATAATTTTTATTTTACAGGCAAGTTGTAATAATGAAAAATTGTTGCAGGTCAGTTTACCGATCACTTCTGCTTATCATGCCGGTAACTATCTTCCACTTTACTGTTGAGTTGTAATAATGGCCCTTAGTCATGCATATATTGTATGAATATAAATAAAATATGTATGCCATTTTTAAATCATGCAATTGAGCCATCATATTAAGAGTGCTTTGAAAAGAAGTGCGATTTTTTGTTTATCACTCATATTCATTGATTTAGTTTAATACATATTTAATTTAATATAATAATATATAAAATAAAATTTTTAATTGTGGCTTTTGGCATTTTTGGACACACTTCTTTAACTAAAAATATTGTTAGTACAAATTTTGCGTGCAGCGAAAGAATTATTAAATATATTTTTCAAACAGCTTTCACAAACATAGTAAGTGCAGACTGAACATTTATTTTTTTTGCTTTAAAACTTCCACAGTGAAAACAAAAGTTAGACCGGTCGTCAGCATGTTTATATAGCATTTTTTTTATTTCCTTTCTAAACGTATTAGGAGAAGATAAATTCGCCATTGGTTTCTCATTTATGAAATTAATAATATACATTATGACGAAAATACCGCAGCTTACAAAGTCGGGCTGCTTTGTTCTTTGTAAAATTTTTACAAATTTCCAAGTTTCGTTTTTGAAAACATTTGTAACGAAATCAATGTAGTAAGACTTGCCGTTATGATCATTAAAAGAGTCAATGAAAATAAATACTTTTGTTTTCTGTTTTAAAACACATAAGTTAAAATGATTATTTTGCAAAACTGGAATGAAAAGCCTATCAGATTTAAAAGGAATTAGTTTTTTCACCCGGTCAAAGTTTATTTTTCCTATTTGACACGGTAAACTTAAAACGTTTTTGGAACTTTCCTTAATAACACATAAAATAGCACAATCTAGAAGAAGATTTGTCAAATTTTTTAGGGAATACCAATCATCTTTGTCCAAGAAGTTGAAAAATCCGATATCTAATTGCGTAAGGCTCGGATAAATCGATATAAATAAATCATTATAACGGAATAAATTATTAAAGATCTGTTCCTTCTTATTTCGTGAAGGTGCACTTGGCTCACAATAAGTGTGTTCCTTTGATATAAGTGATGCACTTGTCAGATCATCCCGCTCGGTTTTTATTATGTCAAGGACATTTTCTGTTTGTTTTATGAAGTTTTTGGTTTTTTTTGGCATTTAATAATGTTTTGGATTTATAGCTTTCCGTTTTCTTTCTACTTACTTATCCGATTGCTATGCGACCGCACACACAATTAGTACGTGATAAAATTTTGTAGTCGGTTTTTTTACAAGAATCATTTTATTTTCAAATGATATTTAAATAAATACATTTTTTACTGCGGCACGCCGACCTCTGTGGCCGTCTGGAAACTTGGATCGCAGACGTCTGTTGCCATCGGCGGACCGCTCGGAGGATCGCTTGGTGGGCCACTCAGCGGACCGATTGATGGGCCGTCCTGCGGACCGATTGGTGGGCCGTCCTGCGGACCGATTGGTGGGCCGCGCGGCTGGCCGCTAGGCTGACCGATTGGTGGGCCGCTAGGCTGACCGATTGGTGGTCCGCTAGGCTGACCGATTGGTGGGCTGCTAGGCTGACCGGTTGGTTGATTACCGTATGTCGGCGGATAAGGGCCATACGGGGGATAATATCCATTTTGGGGTGGTGGAGGCTAATAGGGGGCAGGCGGCCATTACTCTGGCTGACTATTGAACCACTGTCCCTGAAAAAGGAAAACAAATATTTAATAAAAATTTAATAAACTTAGGAGAAAGAATTTAATATTTTAAAAACTTACCTTGCCAGCAGCTCCTCCCCGCCGATTACCCCGCTGGAACCTTCTCTTTCTGCTGAATATAGCTTTTAGCACTGCCTGAAATTTATAAAAGTTATAAAATTAGCAAATAAATAAAAAACTAATAAATTATTCATTATTAAAAAACTACGAACAACTTCAAACACTTACCACTGCGTCTCGCTCCATTTTGCAAATGACGTTTGAAATGCAAAATCCAGCATATAAAACTTTTTCACCACTGATAACAATAGTGGAATGAAACAACGGTTTTAACTGTAAAAGAAGCAAAACGTGAACAGTGTTTGCAAGTGTCTCAAATTAAAACTATTTAAATTGTGTTTTATTTAATATAAATATATATTGAAACACAGTATAATTAAAAAAAGTTAAAGTGAAGTGTGAAAAAAGATTTGAAGGTATGTACTTATTAATTTATTTATATTTTTAGTTTAAAGTGCATTTTTTTATGAAATGGGTACTATACCAAATAGGGTAAACCGTAAACCGGTTTTGATATTTTAAAAACCGGTTTCGAATAATTTTGGGCTAAAATGTAGTTTAGCCAAGTTAATCCGGAACAAGTCAAGAATACCAACGCTGCTGAAAATTAAAAGAAAAAAAAAATAATGAGGTAATAGCCCTTTTTAGACAAAAAATTTTTTGAATTTTTTTGAGATGATTAAGTTGACACTTCCACAGCTAAATTATTGTAAATTAAACTAAACTTAGAATTATTACAAATAAAAAGGAATATTTTCTTCTGCATTTTGATAC
Source organism: Panzeria rudis (assembly GCA_956483635.1). Lineage (NCBI taxonomy): Eukaryota > Metazoa > Arthropoda > Insecta > Diptera > Tachinidae > Panzeria > Panzeria rudis. Next base: position 65,167,135 of record OY101451.1, read on the forward strand.
TGTTTTTGATGCCGGATTTTTTAATTAATGTCGTTTTTACCAGCACTTCACTATTAATAAAATAATTTGAATTTACATTAATTCAAATATTTAACTAAAACGCCGAAATAGTAAATTTCAGACTTATACCTAGATATTCAGTTCAAAAAATAAAATTACGTAAAAATAATTGTATTTCTTACCTATTTGGACGGAATTGTTTTCTTTTAAATATCAAAATGCGTGACTTACTTAAGCTTAAAAATATCATAGAAGATGAGCTTAGAAATGGCCTTGTACCGACAAACGTAACAGGTGAAATCTACGAAGGAATTATTAACAAATATAATACAAATATGTCGGTATTTTCCAGAATTAGAAATATTAAAAAAAATAAAAAATTGATTTTAAGCAATGTGAGTTTTGGTCACACACCAATATTTTTGAGTAAGTTAATTTATGTTATTAATTTTAGATAATGAGATGTTTTCGACGAAATCTAGAAGAAAATAACGGTTCGGAAATGCCACAGGTAATTCTCAGAAATACTAATCTAATTTAAGTTTCAACAACGTTTTTTTTAACTATTACGCACATATATATGTAGATTGAAGAAACTGCACTCTCATTAGCCAGTCAGCATCGAGTTCTTAATGAGAATGAGGAAAATGCTTTATATGTCCTGCAAAACTTCGAAAGAATTTTTATGGACGAAATTAATTTAAAAGAAAATATAAATATTAGCATTGAAGAAATGAAAGAAATTGCACCCGCATTAAGAACCCAGCATAGAGTTCTTAATGATGATGAGAAATATGCTTTATATGTCCTGCAAAACTTCGAAAGAATTATTATGGACGAAATTATTCTAAAAGAAAATATAATCGTTAGCGTCGATGAAATTTGCGACCGAGATATATTGCAAAATATTTCCTTATGCGATCAATCATCCGAATTAGGAGCTGTCGGTATCGAAGAAATTGGAACTGATGATATCAGCCAAATTCTCTTCATGGAAGATTTATCGCTGGAAGAGTTAGAGCTAATTTTGAATGCGAATGAAACGCCTGTCTTAGACAATTTGAATAATTTATATGATGGCATCGATACAAACTTACGGACAGAGAAAACATTTCAGAATGAAATGGTATTCAGCATAAATATTCATATATGAATACGTTTTTAACATTGGTTTTCCGTTTCAGAAAAGCGAGAGCACAATTTTAGGAAATAATGACAAAACTGGTAATTCCAATAATTTTTTGAAATACTAATTATAAATTAATATAAAATATTTGTCCTACTAATGATTTTAATAAAGTGAAATTTTCCAATTTCTTTCCATTGCAGCTCAACAGCACGAAAAAGTAAGCATAACGCAAATTGAATGTATTTTAAGCAAGTTTGTTACTGATCTAAAAGGTATGTTTCAAGATAGCTTTAAACAAATGGGCAATGCCTTTGCTGCAAAAATTAATAATATTAATTATGCATCACGTGATAATTTAGAATCAATTTCAATAAAAATTGATTCTATATTAAACGAAATTTCGCGAAAAACAAAACATACTACAAATCTAGGTGATGAAGTAGATGTTGAAGAAAATGATGCTCTAGGTAATACTAATATTGTTTATGCATCACGAGATAATTTAGAATCAATTTCAATAAAAAGTGATTCTATATTAAATGAAATTTTGCGAAAAACAAAACATACTACAAATCTAGGCGATGAAGTAGATGTTAAAGAAAATGATGCTCTAGGTAATACTAATATTGATTATGCAACACGTGATAATGTAGAATCAATTTAAAAAAAAGTAATTCTATATTAAACGAAATTTCGCAAAAAACAAAACATACTACAAATTTTGGCGAATAAGTAGATGTTAAGAAAATTATATTGTAGATAATAATAATATTGAATATCTATCATGTGATAATTTAGAATCTATTTCAATAAAAAGTAATTCGGGAAATGTAAAAGATAGCAGTGATATATATATATATATATATATATATATATATATATATATATATATATATATATATATATATATATATATATATATATATATATATATATATATATATATATATATATATATATATATATATATATATATATATATATATATATATATATATATATATATATATATATATATATATATATATATAAATGAAACTTCGGAAAATGCTTTAAATGGTAGCAGCGCCCCTCGGAGCTTTCGAAGTCTCAGATAATAGCTTAAAGGTCTCCAAATTTGAAAACTATAGAAAGTCCCCTAATCAAAATGAAAAAGCTAATAGAGATGTCTTACGGTTAAAAGGTAAGGCAAACCAACAATCAAGAACATATAAAAACAGTGTTATTGATTCTGAATTTAAATAGATGCAGACTTAGTTTTTAATGCCGAAGACGACAAAGCACTAAAATTGACTAAAAATATAAAATTATTATATAAAATTATATAGCCATTATAAAACCAACCCTTAAATAAATTTGAATTCGACATAATTCTGGCGTTTAAATTAAAATTTTAACTTCCATATATTCAGAGACCCACCCTAGATTTCTCTAGAAAATATTTTTGTAAAATATATTAACCCTCTAGCTCTTTAGTTTATGGGTCTTTTTTGCCGATTCCTTTATAAGGTGACATTTTGCACTTAAAAAAGGAATCGGTAAAAAAGACCAATAAATTAAAGAGCTAGAGGGTTAATATATTGAGGGTAGTGCTATTGTGACATTCAGTCTAACTTAGGAGTTATAGTCTGACAACTAAAATTTTATATGGTAAGCACGTGCTACACATACATTCATACGTGCTCACATATATGGAAAACTGTTGAAAAACTTGCTAAAATCAAGAAAGATACTGTATTATCACACACACATACATTCTTGGAAATCACACGTATATAGAACTGTTGAAAAATTTGCTGGTTACGGCATTATTCACCTTGTTTTCTTCATGGCTATATAATAGCCGTGAAGAAAACAAGGTGCATAATGCCGACAACAGCCATTTAAAAAAAATTTTACATAATTATATAGTAAGCACGTGCTACAAATACATTCACACGTGTTCATATGTATGGAAAACTGTTGAAAAACTTGCTAAAATCAAGAGATATACTGTATTATCATACACACATACATTCTTAGAAATCACAGGTATATAGAACTGTTGAAAAACTAGCTGTTCCCGGCATTATCCACCTTGTTTTCTTCACGGCTATTGAAGAAAACAAGGTGGATAATGCCGTACACAGCAAGTTTTTCAATACGTGTGATTTCTAAGAATGTATGTGTGTATGATAATGCAGTATATATCTTGATTTTAGCATGTTTTTCAACAGTTTTCTATATATGTGAGCACGTATGAATGTATGTGTAGCACGTGCTTACTATATAATTAGGTCAAATTTTAGTTGTCAGCCTATAACTCCTAAATTAGATTGCCATGGTGGCCATGGCACTACCCTCAATCGATAGGTGTTAAAAATACACATAGTTTGCCACGGTTGTCAATCTTGGCGAGACTTGCTGAAAAAAGTTATAGCGCCGCGAAATTTGAAAAAGCGCAAAATATGTAACATCAGTTGTCACCCTATAACTCCTAAACTACATTGCGTGCCACCATGGCACTACCCTCAATCGATAGGTATTAAAAATACTCATTGTTTGCTACGGTTCTCAATCTTGGGGAGACTTGCTGAAAATAGTTATAGCGCCGCGAATTTTGAAAATTGCAAAATATGTAACATCAGTCGTCAGCCTATAACTCCTAAACTAGATTGCATGCCACCATGACACTACCCTCAACCGATAGGTATTAAAAATACACATTGTTTGCTATGGTTGTCAATCTTGGTAAGACTTGCTGAAAATAGTTATAGCGCCGCGAATTTTGAAAATTGCAAAATATGTAACATCAGTCGTCAGCCTATAACTCCTAAACTAGATTGCATGCCACCATGACACTACCCTCAATCGATAGGTATTAAAAATACACATTGTTACCTATGGTTGTCAATCTTAAGGAGACTTGCTGAAAAAAGTTATAGCGCCGCGAAGTTTGAAAAAGCGCAAAATATGTAACTCCAGTTGTCAGCCTATAACTCCTAAACTAGATTGCGTGCCACCATGGCACTCCCTCAATCGATAGGTATTCAAAATACACATTGTTTGCCACAGTTGTCAATCTTGGCGAGACTTGCCGAAAAAAGTTATAGCGCCGCGAAGTTTGAAAAAGCGCAAAATATGTAACATCAGTTGTCAGCCTATAACTCATAAACTAGATTGCGAGCCACCATGGCACTACCCTCAATCGATAGGTATTAAAAATACACCTCATTTGCCACGGTTGTCAATCTTGGCGAGACTTGCTGAAAAAAGTTATAGCACCGCGAAGTTTGAAAAAGCGCAAAATATGTAACATCAGTTGTCAGCCTATAACTCATAAACTAGATTGCGAGCCACCATGGCACTACCCTCAATCGATAGGTAATAAAAATACACATTGTTTGCCACGGTTGTCAATCTTGGCGAGACTTGCTGAAAAAAGTTATAGCGCTGCGAATTTAGAAAATTGCAAAATATGTAACATCAGTTGTCAGCCTATAACTCCTTAACTAGACGGCGTACCACCATGGCACTACCCTCAGTCGATAGGTATTCAAAATACACGTTGTTTGCTATGGTTTTCAATCTTAAGGAGACTTTTTAAAAAAAGTTATAGCGCCGCGAAGTTTGAAAAAGCTCAAAATATGTAACTTCAGTTGTCAGCCTATAACTCCTAAACTAGATTGCGTGCCACCATCGCACTACCCTCAATCGATAGGTATTAGAAATACACATTGTTTGCTATGGTTGTCAATCTTGGGGAGACTTGCTGAAAAAAGTTATAGCGTGGAAAAATTTTAAAAAGCTCAAAATGCGCTTAAAAATATAATTTTAGTTATTAGCTTATGTTATGGGCAAAAAAACGCATAAATTGAAGAGTTAGAGGGTTAATATATTTTACGAAAAGATTTCTAAGGGAATTCTACTATAGGTCTCTGAACACATGAAAGCTAAAAATATAGCTTGAAGGCCAGAATTATGTCGAATCCAAATTTATTATGTCATTATAAAAACATTATAAAACCAAACCTTAAATAAATTTAAATTCGACATTATTCTGGCTTTCAAGTTCATGGGTCTGTTTTGTCCATTCCTTGTAAAGGCAAAATTTTGCCCTTAAAACAGGAATGGACAAATTATTATCTGAAACGTGTAGGTTTCCACACTACCGTTGAGGTACTACACTCAGTGCGTTGCCAGTTATTTTGAATGGCTGGCTCCCCAATAGACATACACCATTTTGTGGATATAATAAAAAATGTTAATGATATTTGTACATCATTATAAACTTTTGTTTGATATCTTTGATATTTTTATATCTTTAAAGCAATCTTTTGTTTGATATTTTTTATATCTTTAAAGCCATCATTTGATAAATATTTTTTTATTGTATTTCATGCATAATACAAATTTATTTTATTGGTTTATTGGGTCATTTTTGCATATTCCTTTTTTAAGTGCAAAATGTCACCTTGCAAAGGAATGGACAAAAAAGACCCATAAATTAAAGAGCTAAAGGGTTAATATATTTTACAAAAATATTTTCTAGAGAAATTTACGGTAGGTCTCTGAATATATGGATGCTAAAAGTTTAACTTAAATGCCAGAATTATGTCGAATCCAAATTTATTTATGGGTTCGTTTTATAATGTTTATATAATGGCATCATTTTGGCATTTTAGTTAAATTTTTAACTTCCATATATTCTTTAGAAAATATTTTTGTTAAATATATTAACCCTCTAGCTCTTTAATTTATGGGTATTTTTTGCCCATTCCTTTTTTAAGTGCAAAATATCACCTTGTAAAGGAATGTGCAAAAAGACACATATATTAAAGAGCTAGAGGGTTAATATATTTACAAAAATATTTTCTAGAGAAGTTTATAGAATATATGGAAGTTAAAAATTTAACTTAAATGCCAGAAGGTGTTGATTCTAAACAATAAAAACATAACAATAACATTTGACATCTCAGCCCCTATGTTAATATATAAAAATTTTGACATGCGAGCCTCTATTTTGCGGTGAAAAGTAGACAGCTGTGCATCTGTTTAATTTTACCTTCTTTTGTATTTTAGTTTTGTGCTGCCAGATGTAAGCGCATTGGAACAGATCCGAATCGAAATAAATATTTTTACCATTCACTGCGAATATATTAAAGAAAAACTAAAGTTAAACATATTTACGCTTTTTAAGTTTTAAATATATTGTTGCGCCTATAACTTTATCAAAAAAGTGACGCAGTATACCATGACACCCATTATCACTTTAGTGTTTGTGTATTCTTTCCGAGTTATCATAAGAAAACTAATGCTGCCTTTTTTAGTGCTTTCTAATTGTTACAGGGGGCTGCTGAAATAAGACAAATGCTCTGCATTATCCTAAAAAAAACTTGCCAATACTCTGCATTATCAAAACTTGTTTTCTTCACTCACGTGACACACACCACAGTTACATCCCTGTGAGTGAAGAAACCGAGATTGGATAATATAGAGATATGGCAAGTCTTTTCAGGATAATGCAGAGCATTTGTCTTATATCAGCAAGTTTTTCAACAGTTTTGAATAAGAGTGAGCACGTGTTATTTACGAGAATGTATGTGTGACAAGTATTTCCAATGTTTACAAGCAAATGGTGTGTAGGTGTGAGCAAGTCTTACGTATGTGTAACATGGGCTTTCTATATTTTTAGAGTAAATTTTAGTTTTCATTTATAACTCGAAAACTAGATCGCGTGCCGCTATGGCACTACCCGCAATCGAAAGGTATCAAAAATACGAGTCGACAACAGCGTTTGTCATTGTTTGGGAGACTTGTTTTAAAAAGTTATAGCTAGGCGAATTTTGAAAAAGCCCAAAATGAGCGTAAAAATATAATTTAAGTTATTAGCTTATAGCTCTGAAACTGGATCGCGTGCCGCTATGGTACCAGCCGCAATCAAAAGGTATCAAAAATACGCGTCGACAAAAGCGGTTGTCATTGTTGGGGAGAATTTTTTTAAAAAAAGTTATACTAGGCGAATTTTGAAAAAGATCAAAATGCGCGTAAAAATTTAAATTCAGTAATTAGATACCTCTGAAACTAGATCGCGTGCCACTATGGCACTGCCCGCAATCGATAGACATAAAAAATACGCGTCAACTACGGTGGTTGTTATTATTGGAAGACTTTTTAAAAAAGTTATAGCTAGGCGAAGTTTGAAGGAGCTCAAAATGCGTGTAAAAATATAACTTGAGTTATTAGCTTATGACTCCGAAACTCTATCGCGTGCCTCTATGGCACTACCCGCAATCGAAAGGTATGAAAAATACGCGTCAATTACAGGTCTTGTCATTATTGGGGATACTTTTTAAAAAAAGTTATAGCTTGGAGAATTTGAAAAAAAACTAAAAATTGCTTAAAAATATAACTTCAGTTGTTAGCTTATAACTCTGAACCTAGATCCCGTGCCACTATGGGACTGCCCGCATTCGATTGTTATTAAAAATATGCGTTAAACACAGTGGTTGTCATTATTAAGGAGACTTTTTTAAAAAATTTATAGCTTGGCAAAATTTATGAAAAATTTTAAAAATATAACTTCAGCCATTAGCTTATATAACTTTATAAAATATAACTTTAGTTGTTAGCTTATACGAAAATACGCGTCGATTACAGTAGTTGTCATTGTTGGGGAGACTTTTTTAAAAAAGTTATGGCTTGGCAAAATTTGAAAAAGCTCAAAATGCGCATAAAAATATAACTAGTTGTTAGCTTATAGCTCTGAAACTAGATCGCATGCCACTTTGGCTCTACATGCAATCGAAAAGTATCAAAAATACGCGTCGATTACAGCAGTTGTCACTGTTGGGTAGACTTTTTTAAAAAAGTTATGGCTTGGCAAAATTTGAAAAAGCTCAAAATGCGCTTAAAAATATAACTTTAGTTGTTAGCTTATAACTCTGAAACTAGACCGCATGCCACTATGGCACTACCTGCAATCGAAAGGTATCAAAAAAAACGCGTCGATTTCAGTATTTTTCATTGTTGGGGAGACTCTCGCATGCCACTTTGGCTCTACCTGCAATCGAAAAGTATCAAAAATACGCATCGATTACAGTAGTTTTCACTGTTGGGTAGACTTTTTTAAAAAAGTTATGGCTTGGCGAAATTTGAAAAGCTTAAAATGCGCTTAAAAATATAATTTCAGTTATTAGCTTACAACTCTAAAACTAGATCGCATGCCACTATTCCACTACCTGCAATCAGAAGGGTTAAAAAAACGCGTAGATTACAGTAGTTGTTATTGTTAGGGAGACTTTTTTAAAAGAGTTATAGCTTGTCGAAGTTTGAAAACCTCAAAATGCGCTAAAAAAATAATATTAGTTATTAGCTTATAACTCTGAAAATAGATCGCGTGCCAATATGATACTACCCGCAATCGAAAGGTATCTAAAATACGCGTCGACAGCAAGGGTAGTCATTATTGGGGAGACATTTTTAAAAAAGGTATAGCTTGGCAAATTTCAAAAAGTATAAAAAATATAACTTCAGTTATTAGCTTATAACTTTGAAGCAATGTCGCGTGCCGCATATTTTTGATAACTTTTGAATGGGGGTAGTCATATAGTGGCACGGGATCTAGTTTCAGAGTTATAAGCTAACAATTGAAGTTATATATTTAAGCGCATTTTTAGTTTTTTTTTCAAATTCGCCATGCTATACCTTTTTTAAAAAAGTCTCCGCAGTTATATAAACCACTGTAGTCGATGCGCATTTTCGATATCTATAGTTTGCGGGTAGTGCCATTGTGGCACGCGATCTAGTTTCAGAGCTATGAGCTAATTTCAAAATTCGCCAAGCTATAAATTTTTTAATAAAGTCTCCCCAACATATAAAAAAAATATTGAAATCGACGCGTATTTTTGATACCTTTCGATTGCAGGTAGTGCCATAGTGGCATGCGATCTAGTTTCAGAGTTATAAGCTAACAACTTAAGTTATATTTTATAAAGTTATATGTTATAAGCTAATAGCTGAAGTTATATTTTTAAAATTTTTTATAAATTTTTTAAAAAAGTCTCCTTAATAATGACAACCACTGTGCTTGACGCATATTTTTAATAACTTTCGAATGCGGGTAGTCCCATAGTGGCACGGGATCTATTTTCAGAGTTATGAGCTAACAACTGAAGTTATATTTTTAAGCGCATTTTTATTTTTTTTCAAATTCTCCAAGCTATAACTTTTTTAAAAAAGTCTCCTCAATAATGACGAGACCTGTAATCGACGCGTATTTTTGATACCTTTCGATTGCTGGCAGTGCCGTAGAGGCACGCGATAGATTTTCGGAGTCATAAGCTAATAACTCAAGTTATATTTTTACACGCATTTTGATCTTTTTCAAAATTCGCCTAGCTATAACTTTTTTAAAAACTTCTCCCCAACAATGATAACCGCTTTTGTCGACGCGTATTTTTGATACCTTTCTATTGCGGGTAGTGCCATAGCGGCACGCGATCTAGTTTCAGAGCTATAAGCTAATAACTGAAAATATATTTTTACGCTCATTTTGATATTTTTCAAAATTTGCTAAGCTACAACTTTTTTCAAAAAGTCTCCTTAATAGTGACAACCACTGTAGTTGACGCGTATTTTTGATACCTCTTGATTGCGGGTAGTGCCATAGCGGCACGCGATCCAGTTTCAGAGCTATAAGCTAATAACTGAAGTTATATTTTTACGCTCATTTTTGGGGTTTTTCAAACTTCGCCTAGCTATAACTTTTTAAAACAAGTCTCCCAAACAATGAATACCGCTGTTGTCGACGCGTATTTTTGATACCTTTCGATTGCGGTTAGTGCCGTAGCGGCACGCGATCTAGTTTTCGAGTTATATATGAAAACTCAAATTTTGTCTAAAAATATAGAAAGCACATGTTACACATACATAAAACTTGCTCACACCTACACAGCATTTGCTAGTAAACATTGGAAAAACTTGTCACATATACATTCTAATAAATAACACGTGCTCACTCTTATTCAAAACGGTTGAAAAACTTGCTGAAATAAGACAAATGCTCTGCGTTGTCCTGAAAAAACTTGCCATATCTCTGCATTTTCCAATCTTGTTTTCTTCACTCACGTACGCTCTCATTTGTTGTGCTTAGAAGCTTATCACACTATGCCTTTTTAAGCGTAGTATGCAGCTCTGCCTGCAATTCAGGCTGTCATAAGAAGTATGTGTAAAAAAACTAACTGAAATTAAGGTTGGTAAATTTCTTAAAGAAATTTCCGTTTACTAGTACGCAGTTCCAAAAGAAATGTACACGGAATTTTGGCATTTATTGTCTATTACAGGCATGTTATAACAATAAGTGGAGAATTTTTTCCGTCAACTAAAACAAAAATTAATGTTTAAACAATTGTTTAAGCGTAGCATGCAGCTCTCACTGAAATTCAGGTTTGGAGTTTTGCATTTATTTCTACACGGAAAAATAATCGTGTAGAATTCTATACAGAATTTTGTTTGCATACACACAAATTTATATATTTTTTAATTTACAACACACAAAAACACTAAAAATTAATTACAATGTACGAAAAACTAGAAATGTCAAAAATTACGTGACCAAACAATTGTCTGATATTTGTTTCAGTTGACGGAAAAAATTCTCCACTTATTGTTATAAACGGAAATTTCTTTAAGAAATTTACCAACCTGAATTTCAGTTTGTTTTTTTTTACACATACTTCTTATGGCAGCCTGAATTTCATTCAGAGCTGGATACTACGCTTTAGTCGCGGAATTTTTGACATTTCTAATTTTTCGCTCATTGTCATTAATTTTTAGTGTTGTTGTGTGTTGTAAATTAAAAAATATATAAATTTGTGTGTATGCAAACCAAATTCTGTATAGAGTTCTACACGATTATTTTTCCGTGTAGAAATAAATGCAAAACTCCAAACCTGAATTTCAGTGAGAACTGCATACTACGCTTTAGCCTGGCTTTATTTTTTTTGACAATATTCTTTTGAATTCCCGTACGAAAAGTCATACACATTTACATTACAAACTTTTTATCCATGCTTTTTTTGGCGAAGCATGTGTATGCTTAATGCTGAGAGTAGGAAAATGACAAAGAGAAATAACAAAGAACACCTAAAATTTCAATTCGTTCCTTTTTTTCATATCCCATAGTTTCTCACCACCTCTCTCTCACAAACTAAAATAGGCTGCCCTTAAAGCCAGGCACAAAAGGAACAATGTAAATTGCGTGTTAGGAAGGAAAAATGTGTAAATATTATTTAACAGAGTTTGGAACGGCTAAAATTTAGCACTTCCCACTTGACAAAAGAAAGCCAAAATGCACATGTCTTCCAAAAGGCTAGTCAGATTACTCTCAACATTTCTAAGAAAAAAATAGACGAAATAAGTTAAGCCATTTGTGAACCATGGACAGACACACAGATACACACTTCAAACTTTTTTGGGCACAAAAAATAAACGCTTTGTTTCCACGTCTTCGTACAAATTTATTTCTTTCCAGTATGTACATAAGTAACTCCATAAATACACTGATAGAAAAAGCGTCAGAGCCCTGCTGTAATCTGACATTAATGCTATGTCAAGTGTGCTCATTTTTGACCCCATGACACTTAACATCATGGTGATGTCAACCTTTACATCAGCTGGTCATCAATACCAATGATGACAAATCTATCATCAATGCAATGACACACCGAGATCAGAGAAAGGACGAATTGACATCAATTTTATGTCAACATGTCATCAATATGACGCCACTAATAGAAACCCCGTCATAACGCTGATGTAATTTGACATCAATACTATGTCAAGTGTCTTCGTTTTTGACCCAATGACACTTTACATCATTGTGATGTCAACTTATACATCACCTGTCATTAATCATCTTTGATAAACTATAATTCATATTATGGCGAAATAAATAATAACTACAATATAATTATGTTTTATTACAATAAAAATTTATTTTATTCATATAATATTCCTTATTACAAATTTTCACTTTTATTATATTACTTATTATTTTTTCTATACACTTTTGCTTTGCTATTTATTAAGTTGATATAATTACACTTTTTTTCTTTTTCTCCACAAGTAGTAGGAAGGCAAAAGCAAATAACAACAAAAATAAAAATACAAAGTAACTTTAACAACAAACAAAAAGAAAAAAAGTGTAATCAAATCAACTTATAACAAATAATTAAAAATATGTATGCATATATTTATACTTTTAAATTTCACTCACAAGAACACCACGCGGTACTATTTAATTAACTTTAAAAACACAAATGATCTAGAACAAACAAACAGAATAGTTTTCCACCACAACTTCTTTTATTTCATTTGTGTCAAGAGTATGTTTTTGTTGTTTTTCCGCACTTTGATCTCTTCGCGCTCATTCTATTTGATATTGATGACACAGTGATGACAATGTGACATCAATATGATGAAAAGGTGTCATACTATCGCTTGTTTCAACCTTTTTCTTGTGTATGTATGCTGTACTGGCTTAGTTTTTAAAAGGTCTTGCGTATTTTATCTGTCATAGTAATGATGATAAGTGTACATCAATGCAATGTTATGTTTTTAACTTTTTATAAATGCGTTTAAACACAAAAAAAAAAAACAATAACATTTGTTTTAAAATACAAACTACAAACATTATAACATTGTTTACTTATTTCTATTATACATATTTTACAATTTAATAATATATAATAAGTGACATCGTATTGATGTCATTCCAATCATATCATTGATGACACTTAAGCTATGACAAAATTCTATAATGACGTTTGTCATCAGATTGATGTCAGTTTTCGTTGTATTGATGACATTTGTCATAGCATTGATGTCAGAATTCTGATGATAGGGCGTCATCAATGCCATGATACATTTTTCTATGAGTATACATTGATATTTTGGCTTTGCGTCCGTTGACATACAATATAGGTACAGAATCATCCCATTCAGCTTGGTACAAATTACCAGCAACAGGATTAGCTAAATTACATATCTTTTTAACGAAGGCGATAATCTTGAAACAACCTCGACCATCACCGCTATTATTGGGTAAAAGTTTTTGATCGAATAGCTGCTTGAAGAACAAAAATATGTATCGATGCAGACCAGTATCTTGAAGTGGTCCCGTGCCAATATAGTCAGAACTATCTTTACAGCCGGGTACGTTGACAACTAGGTAAATATGCCATTCACAGAAGAAAGGTTCTATACGAATGGCAGAGTCGGGATCAATCATGCAAATAGTGTAAAATGAGTTGACATTAGCATCCGAGCTTATTCTGCAATTGAATTGCTTTCAATACATACATACATTTCCCTCTTTGTTCGTTTGGGGCAGTATCAATAATATTAGGCACAACTTGCTGGACACTTTTTAGACACTTTTTCAAAATCCTGTTTAAAAACAGATTTTTTCCAGAACTTAATTTCCATCTAAATATTTCTTAAACTTTAGCAAATATTTTTTTTTGGAGAAATTTTTCTATTTTAATATTTCATTACACTATTTTTCTTAAAGAAATCAAGAAAACATTGCCATATTTTTACCGTATGCTTTTGTTAATTAACCGAAGGATGGTGAATCGTAAATCGTTAACAGTTAGTTAAATGGTGCCTGTTAAGCAAACTGGCAGTTATTTAATTTAACGTACATAAGTGAAGAAAACAACCTGACATCACCGGCAACCTTTTTTTTGTATGTATACGAAAAAAAGGTTGTTTTCTTCACGGATATCTTTTTAGCAACTTTTTTTCCAGGAAACAGAAAAAATGTAAACAAAGATTGAACAAAAATTGGTCAAATTAAAACGTTAATTACAACATGATTTTTAATTAAATTTTAAATAAATAAATCGTTATGTGTAACAACAAAAGCCCTAGAACCTAATTCTATGAATGTCACTAAAATATTACAGCGATATTTTGCAAAGGCGATACTAGCCAATAATTATGGTTTTTCCTTAATAACTCAGGAACTAGACTTCGTGCGAACACGGGGCTACCCGCAATTGCAATGGGACAAAAAATTACAGCAAAAATTGATGTTGTCATAACTCGGGTAACTTTTTCAACAAAGTTATAGGCGCAGCAAACTTTTTTATAAAAATGAAAAGGCGCTAGAAAAGTTTTGTATTAATAACTCAAAAACTAGACTTCGTGCACACATGGCGCTACCTGCAATCGAAAGAGGCCAAAAAACTAAAGAGATAATGGGTATCATCATAGACCGGGTCACTTTTGTGACCAAGTTATAGGCACATCAACCTTTTTAAAAATTAAAAAGTGGCAAAAAAAATCAATTTTAGTTTTCTACTGATATCTCCGAAACTAGACTTCGTGCACACATGGCGCTACCCGCAATCGAAAGAGGACAAAAGACTAAAGACATAATGGGTGTCATCATAGACCGGGTCACTTTTGTGACCAAGTTATAGGCACATGAACCTTTTTAAAAATTAAAAAGTGGTAAAAAATTCAATTTTAGTTTTCTACTGATAGCTCCGAAACTGGACTTCGTGCACACATGGCGCTACCCGCAATAGAAAGAGGACAAAAGACTAAAGACATAATGGGTGTCATCATAGACCGGGTCACTTTTGTGGCCAAGTTATAGGCACAGCAACCTTTTTGAAAATTAAAAAGTGGTACAAAATTCAATTTTAGCTTTCTACTGGTATCTCCGAAACTAGACTTCGTGCACACATGGCGCTACCCGCAATCGAAACAGGACAAAAAACTAAAGAGATGATGGGTGTAATCATAGACCGGGTGACTTTTGTGACCAAGTTATAGGCACAGCAACCTTTTTGAAAATTAAAAAGTGGTAAAAAATTGAATTTTAGTTTTCTACTGATATCTCCAAAACTAGACTTCGTGCACACATGGCGCTACCCGCAATCGAAAGAGGACAAAAAACTAAAGAGATAATGGGTGTCATCATAGACCGGGTCACTTTTGTGACCAAGTTATAGGCACAGCAACCTTTTTGAAAGTTAAAAAGTGGTAAAAAATTCAATTTTAGTTTTCTAGTGATAGCTCCGAAACTAGACTTCGTGCACACATAGCGCTACCCGCAATCGAAAGAGGACAAAAACTAAAGAGATAATGGGTATCATCATAGACCGGGTCACTTTTGTGACCAAGTCATAGGCACAGCAACCTTTTTGAAAATTAAAAAGTGGTAAAAAATTCAATTTTAGTTTTCTACTGATAGCTCCGAAACTAGACTTCGTTACACATGGCGCTTCCTGCAATCAAAAGAGGACAAAAACCTAAAGAGATAATGGGTGTCACTATAGACCGGGTCACTTTTGTGACCAAGTTATAGGCACATCAACCTTTTTAAAAATTTAAAAGTGGTAAAATTGAATTTTTTACCACTTTTTAATTTTCAAAAAGGTTGCTGTGCCTATAACTTGGTCACAAAAGTGACCAGGTCTATGATGATACCCATTATCTCTTTAGTTTTTTGTCCTCTTTAGATTCCGGCTAGTGCCATGTGCGCACGAAGTCTAGTTTCGGAGATATCAGTAGAAAACTAAAATTGAATTTTTTACCACTTTTTAATTTTCAAAAAGGTTGCTGTGCCTATAACTTGGTCATAAAAGTGACCCGGTCTATGATGACACCCATTATCTCTTTAGTCTTTTGTCCTCTTTCGATTGCGGGTAGCGCCATGTGTGCACGAAGTCCAGTTTCGGAGCTATCAGTAGAAAACTAAAATTGAATTTTTTACCACTTTTTAATTTTTAAAAAGGTTGCTGTGCCTATAACGTGGTCACAAAAGTGACCCGGTCTATGATTACACCCATTATCTCTTTAGTTTTTTGTCCTCTTTCGATTGCGGGTAGCGCCATGTGTGCACGAAGTCCAGTTTCGGAGATATCAGTAGAAAACTAAAATTGATTTTTTTGCCACTTTTTAATTTTTAAAAAGGTTGATGTGCCTATAACTTGGTCACAAAAGTGACCCGGTCTATGGTGACACCCATTATCGCTTTAGTTTTTTGTCCTCTTTCGATTCCGGCTAGTGCCATGTGTGCACGAAGTCTAGTTTCGGAGATATCAGTAGAAAACTAAAATTTATATTTTTTTGCCACTTTTTAATTTTTAAATAGGTTGTTGTGCCTATAATTTGGTCAGAAAAGTGAACCGGTCTATGGCAATACCCGTTATCTCCTTAGTTTTTTTGTCCTCTTTCGATTGCGGGTAGTGCCATGTGCGCACGAAGTCTAGTTCCTCAGTTATAGGGGAAAAACTATAATTATTGGTCAATCTGGTTTTATCAAAATATCGCTGAAATATTTTAGTGACATTAGTTTAATTAGATTCTAGAGCTTTTATTGTTGTACATTCCGCGTTTATTAATTAAAATTTAATTAAAAATCATTTCTAAATTATTGTTTTAATATGACTAGTTTTTATTCAAAGTTTGTTTACATTTTCTCGCTGCCACGTTGAAAAAATTGCCAAAGCAAAAAAAAAAGTTGTTTTCTTCACGGATATTTTAATTTAATGTTAAATATAACTTAATCATACAATGGTCGCGTTCATAAGACGTAACAGTTGTGCAACTGTTGTGTGTTTGGGTTAGAAACGCTTTGACATTTTCTTTGACGTTTTCTAATTACATCCGCCAAGATCATCCTGTCATTATAGGGGCATAGAAATTTAGCAGAATTTATTTACTTTTATATGGGTTTTGACAGCAAAACAAAATCAGATGGCCTTATAAGTACATTCCAAAACGGCTAACTGTTGAGTTCACGGCACTACCGACAAGGTTGGCAAATATACGGGTGCGAAAGTCAGATCTAGAGGACGTTGATGTTTCTCACGATTTTAAGATAACTATTTATTATTTTTTTCAGGCTCAAGGTCCTACCATTTATTTAAATAAAACTCTTTTATGTTTTATTAAATATGTGTTAATCTTGTAGATTGATTTTTTTTCGATATTTCGAGCACCTTCGGTGCTCTTCCTCAGGAAAAACTATTATAAAAAACAAATGCAAAAAAAACAGATATTAACATTTTCTGTAAATAATAATTACAATAGCAAAACAAAAACATTAAAAACAAAGCACAGAATATTGTCTTACTTTAATAAAAGTTCAAAGTAAACTAAAAGCTTTTTTGTTTATATTTAAATAATATATGTTTGTAAGCATGCGCGCAATTTTCTGTGTCTGTTTTGTAATTCATTCGTATGTTCGTGGGTGTATTAATTATATGTAGCATCTCAATTGTATATCTTTTTTTGTAATTGTTTTCTTGTTGTAATATTGCTGTGTTACTAATATTGGGAGAGTGTCCACTTCTTGCACAGTGGGCTGCCAACGCTGTTTTTTGTTCTGTTGTGCCTTTACGTGTTTTGTAATCAGACTTATGTGCTGCTAATCTTGTTCGTAGTTTAGATTTTGTCGTTCCTACATATATTTTGTTACATGTGTTAAAACCGTCTCAGTAACAAGGTATTTTGTATATAACATTCGATTTATCTAAAGTATCTACCTTTGTTTTTGTATGTGAAAACAACATATTAAGTGTTTTATCAGTTTTAAGAGCAATATTAACATTTTGTTTGTCGAATATATCTGAGTAAGTAATTCTTTCAGAAAACCCAGGAACATGAGTCATTGATTTAAAAATTTTTGCGGTTTTTTCAACCGGTTCTTTGTTGAGATTTTTTATAGCGTTTTGTATTATATCTTTTGTCATGTTAAACGAAAAACTATTTTTTGGTAATATTTTCCTTATCCTTCTTATATTTTATTTATGGTATAATGTATCACTGATCTGCAGTACTCTTTTCGCGAAGTTTTGTGCTGTGTTGATTTTAACATATATTATCTAAATATAAAGAAATAAGCTTTTAGTTTACTTTGAACTTTTATTAAAGTAAGACAATATTCTGTGCTTTGTTTTTAATGTTATGGTTTTGCTATTGTAATTATTATTTACAAATAATATTAATATCTGTGTTTTTGCATTTTTTTTTTATAATAGTTTTTCCTGAGGAAGAGCACCGAAGGTGCTCGAAATATCGAAGAAAAAATAAAAAACCAATCTACAAGATTAACACATATTTAATAAAGCATAAGAGTTTTATTTAAATAAATGGTAGGACCTTGAGCCTGAAGAAAATAATAAATAGTTAAAAATTCTATGGTCGAAAAAATTATTTAACATATTCTAAGATAATTTTACCGACATTGTTCTTGTGCTGAATAGCCGAAGAAGTAAAATAAACAACGTGATCGGTTCTATGCACGCCATAAGGAATCAGTCACGTTATTAATTGATAGAGGCTCTAATAAGAAAGTGTGTACTCAAATAACCAAATTAGTGTACTTGGTTTTATTATAATTATTGCTCTATAAAAAAGGGTAAGCAATCAAATTAGTTTTAGGAAAGTGTGAAGGATAATTTTAGATTAAGTGGTTAAACAAAACTAAGATATTTTATAATAACACAGTTCGCATACTTTACCATGATGATTTGTGGATCTAGCCATTAGTTTGTATATAATTTCCGATAAGTTATTAATGATTTTTAGAGATGCGAACTCAGCCAATAAAAAAACAGTTGTTTGCCATGTGCTACAAATATTCCTCAAGTGGTTAACAGAGACTTGCGCCGAGGGGTTTTGATCGGCGGCGGCTGGCTAGGAAAAAATAATCGTCGGCGGCTCAAATTCGGCTGAAAAACGGCTGGAAATGCACATTGATATTTACTAAAAGTGAAAATTTTCATTTTGTTGTTAAAATTAGTTTTTCTTTTTCATACAAATTCTTCACCAAACAAAATGCATAGAAATTAAGCATTGCTTTGCCTCTCAAAAATTTTTAAATTGTTATGAAAAATAGAGCAAAGGCTTGATTTGACTTGATTGTCAAACTTTTTTAAGGCTTGTCCAGATTCAACCTAAAAAGCTATTTGTCAAGCTAAAAATTAATTTCTCTTCTGTTCGCAATTTTATGCATGAACATCAATTATATATTTTACCGTTGGAATCTAATTCATGAATCATGCTAGAATTATTCGGATATATAATACATTATAATTTATGTATATTGAAACAAACGTCTATACCTGATTTATTTGTATCATGATAAATGGCGAATTCTATATAGGAAAAACAGATAAGATAAAGCAGGTTATTTTTCAATATAAAGTTTGACATTTGTCATGATAAAAATTTATCACGTATAGACATAGGGTAAAGCAAGGCGAGTTGATACCAGGTGGCCTTATTATTGTAAATGAACTTTACCAAAATGTCAAACTCTATGTAAAAAAACTAAATAAAAACTTTTTATGTATGCATTTCACATGACAGATAGGTACAGTCCAGTTGTTGTTGTAGTAATAAGGCCACTTGGTATTAATACGCTGTAGGGTAAAGCAGGGATGGCAAATGAGATTTTAAAATTGTACCAATTGTAATCAAAAATTCTACTTTTTAGGGCAGAATTGTACCAAAATAGATATTTGAAACAAGAAAAATTTTTAAGTACAGAAAATACCTTACTTTTCTGAACATATATTTGTGGCAAAAGAGAAACTGTGCTTAAGTCTGATTTAGCTATTGCAATTTCTAATCTAAAATAGCTCACATACTAGCTATAGGAAGGTAGAACGACATACATGCACAGTTTCAATCAAGTTCCGAAAAATTTACATTTACTACAATGCAAATAAATTTATAAATTTTTTTTCCAGACTCTAATATGTATCACGATCATTAAGAGCTTGAAATTATAGAGACGTTTTGTAAACTAACCTTATTTTACAACTTTTAAACCAAACTTTGTTTTCAATACTTCGCATAATTTAAATTTAATTCAGATAAAAGTGGCATATGTACGAGCGGACGAAAAGTATAAAATATATTATCGCAATAAAGGTACTGCAATAAGGAGGGTTCCTAAAAAATATAAAAATTATTAATTGTACTAAACTTATTTAATTATTGGTGTACCATTGTACTTTTAAAATCCTAATTGTACATAATATGTAAGATGGGCTTGTCAAATTCAATCGCAGAGAGAATTATGTTACGTGTAGACTTCAAATTAGTGTTATCTCAATGTTATAAAAATTTTTATGAGCGCGTTGTTATAAGAATTCTTATAACAACAATCTTATGAGATGAACTGTCAAAAAACACATGTACATGAAAATAAAATAGCGTGCATGTGTGATTGTTTATTAAAATAAATGAAAAGCGATGTTTTTGATAAAATTTCTGTGTTAAATAAATGAATAAATGTGTTTAATTGATTTATAAATATAAATTTGTGTGAAAAATTAAAAATAAAGTAACTAATTATGTAAAAGTATTACATGTTAACTCGATGAGCATTTGAATAAAATGAAATCTTATGGGAAAAGTAAAATTACGTCTTCCCCTAGTATGAGATTAAGAGAAAATTCGACATTTTGTTTTTAGTATTCTGCCGACGTTTTTTCTCATGTTATCTAAAAGTTAATGTCTCGTGAAGAAGCTGTGTAATAAATTTTTAAATGTAATTTTCACTTTTGCACAAAACTGTCGTACATTTATTAAAAATAAAACACTTGTTGTTGGGAACTATTAATGGAAATTCGTCTAGTCTATAGAAAATAATAAATTCTATACAGATTAAGAGCTTCTTCCCAAAGATAATTCTAGTGACTAAATATGGTCTAATTTAAAAACTGGACGAAGAGGACATCTTCATAAATTAACTTCGTTTGTATTTTCGATTCCTATTAATAATGCGTTTGTAAAGAAAGAAAAATAATGTAATTTCCCGAATTAATGATAAGAATTAATTTTAATGAAAATTTAATTTTTTCAATATGTTTTTGCAAACAAATTAAAGTAAAGAAATACCAAATATATGTGGGAAAAAATTAAAATTCTTATTAAATAAAAACCAGGAACCATTTGAAAGTAAGTAATATAATCCAAATAAAGAAAAAAATTTTCAACTCGAATCGTAAATGGCAGAGCCCTAAAGGAACACATAAGAAATACAAACGAACTGATAACCTTCTCCTTTTTTTAAAGTTGGATAATGAATATTTATTCCTTTGAATAATTTTTGACAGTTTTTTTTTGGTAAATTAAGCTTTTTTTCTCTAAATGTCAAGCTTTTTCACAATTTGGATCTGGCAAGCCTAGGTCGCAAAGTAATGCATACAAAAATATTTTTCTTTATCTTACTCTACGTCTCCACCTAACCATAGACTACTAACTAGACTCGTCACTATACAACAACATTACGAAGATTGTATGAGAGGGAACGCAAATCTTATTTTATAATGTGGTTTCTAATTTGACTATGTCCTTCATATTATCTTAGTAAGAGCACTTTGCATGTAAAACTGCACAACACATGATAACAGCCTCTTTTAGCTGTCAAAAGTGAGCATTCTGTTCCATATTATGTGCACCTAACTTGATATGCTGTTGTAACTTGAAGTTATGACTGCGTTGTTAAAACAATTGCACTAACAACTATGTTATAACCTGAAAAAAGCATTAACTTGAGGGGTATACACTTAAGATTAACTTGAAGTTAATGTTAAGTTAGGTGTAGACTGCATATTACTAAATAATGCTTGAACAAAAATTATGAAAAAAACCATAAAAAAGTAGAAGCGGAAATTAAAAAAAGCAATCGGCGGATTATATTAAGCCGTTTTTGAGTCGAAAAACGATCGTCGGTGGCGGCTTCCATAAAGCCGTTTTAGCCGCAAGGAAAATCGGCGGCGGCTGTGGAAATTAGTCGGCGGCTCGGCTTAGCCGCGGCTCAGCCGTCTCGGCGCAAGTCTCTGGTGGTTAACACATTGTATGCAGGTTTACTGCAAAGGATAGAGACACAAGGAAGCCATCACTAGTCAATTGGGAACAGCGTTGCCATGTTTTTTTAAATGCTGTAAATTTAGAAGAAAAAAAAACTGATTTTCATGTGAAAAAACTGCACATAAAAACTCCTAGGTATTCTTTATTTTTGGGGGGTTAACGTAAAGTTAACAGACTATTTACTAATTTTGAGAAACAAAATCCGGAGAATTTAATTAGAAAATGGACTCGGCCACGCTATTATGTTGGATCATTATAACGAGTTCCAGCATATAGTCCCAAACGCTAAGGATCGGATGTGAAGTTATGTTAAGTTGGTATGTTTTACCATCTAGGAATCCTCATCGGCAACAGTTAGGAAAATATGGCTCTCCTTATTATAAATATGTTAATTAATTGAAAATCAAGTGGTTAAGTTGCACTATGGGATATTTCGCATACAATTACTAAGAGTACACACGGAAATTGGATTTTTCCTAATCAACCTAAAGACGTAAGGGGAGCAAAATTCAATAAATAAAGTAATTAAACTTTTTGCTTTTGTTTTTAAGATTTTGTTTTTTTTTTTGAAGTGTACAATCATTTAATTATTTAACACACTTTCTTAGCCAAAAGAAAGTGTTTTTTTCTGTGAATTACTAAAATTTCGCTAAGAGAGTTCTGAAAAAAATTTTATGGCTTCAAATTCCATGGGTTCTAGCATTTTATTTGGTATATATTTTGTTGAGTCTTATATCGTATTCATTCTATAAGAGATCGAATTACTTCATTGAAGAAAGTGTGCAACTTGTTTTTTTTTACTAAGGCAAGGCGGATTAATATTAACACAAGACGTGTTAAAACACATTAGCAGTATTCGATGTTTGGTGCGTTTTGTATAGCAGTTGTTTGCAATTGCAACGCTTTTGTCACTATTCGTGAGCGCTTATTTACTCACTTTAAAACACTAATTAAAAATTTACACATATACTTAAATACCCACATACACATTCACTTTTGTGGCTGCATCCAGATTCCAAGGAAATTTTATTGTCTATTGTTTATTTTTATTTTTTTTACTTTGTTTTTTGTGTGTTCAATTGTAATTGAATCGTGCGTGTTTACTGTGCTTTGTTCAACAAAAACCAACAACAATGCTTAATAAATTCCTGAAAAAAAAATGACGATACTCCGACGCATGTGTTTTCGTCGCTTGCTCAACGATAAATGAATGAGTTTTTAAAAGAGCGCAACAAATGTGTATGAATTTTTTTCAAACAATTGTTGTATGGGCTGAACATCAATGGTTTATTTTGTGAAAAACATATGAAATGTATCTACAACATTTTGAGTCTTCATGCGAAATAATATAAACACCACTTTTTTCGTGTGGAATTTACAACAAACACATTGGGTTTTTTAAAAACGTACACAATTGCAGCATACTCTCAAGGGCTATTATAAATGGTTACTTGTCATATTTTTCGTATGAAAAAAATAATGTTTTAAGCAAAATGGGTAAGTGGGAATTTGGAATTACAATAGCAAAATTGAGATTCAAAAATTATAATAGAATAACTGCATAGCCTACACAATTTACAGAAAAACTTATTTTTTAGGCAAAAAACTGCAAAACTGCTCAATGCTTAGAAAAACTGCAAAATGCAGGGAAAACTGCACATTTGGCAACGCTGATTGGGACACTCATGTTTATAGCAAGTTCCCAAAATAAATAACCACAACGCAGACAGCAACCCAAAAATCCTCTATAAAAAGTCAGAGCAGGGTAGGCTAGCGCATACACAAATATTTAGAAAAAATAAAGAAAATCTATAAGTTGAGATTTAGGCCCCTTTTCACAATGTATGATTAAGAATTAACGTGCACTTTAACGGCAAGTTTTGTATGGCGCAGTTTCCGTTAAAGTCCATGTTAACTCTCAATCGTACATTGTGAAAAGGGCCGTTATAGTGAGTTTCCACATCCGTAATTTCGGCCAAAATATTTGATTTGCCCAAATTAAGTATTTTACGACATGATTTCCCATATATTTTTCATATTGGCAAATTATCTCATATGACTTAATTTTCTCCAAATTCCCAGCAAAAACTTTTGTCATTTTTGTTATCGGTAGTACTTTATTAATGGGCTACAAAGTAATGAGTGGCACTTATTTATCTTATTACTATGCTTTAAATTAGAACTACTACTTAGTTTTTAATAAAATTAGTACGTATTTCTATCATTATCTGAAAGTAGCTACAATTTGTTGATATGTATTCATAAAATAAGTAGACAACCACTTTTAAAGTCAACATGTGTTTGTATATGAAAACTAATTTTCGTCGCTTAAACTTATACGTCAAAAATAGCTGAGTAGGTAAAGTGTTTGTCTTCATATCTGAACGAGCACAGGTTCGTATCCCAGCTGGGCCAAAAAAAAAAAATGAAATTGAAAAAATATAAATACAGTGCACTTTAATATCAGCTTAAGAGTGATTTAATTCTCGTATTCAATTTTCACGAAAAAGTTGTATATATAAGAATTAAAATCACATTCAACAGAGCCACCTGACAAGTGGTTCCTTGTTCCTTGGAATATTAATCATACCCAATTCTTTCTGAATATAACCTTAGCCTAATAATCAATTTAGATTCACAAAGCAAATACGTTCGAAATAATCATATTAATAAACAATTAGCTACTCGCTTGAGCTTTTCACATGTTTACATGTTCATATATACTTAAGTATAAAATCAAACCAAAAAAGTTTGTCTTGAGTAGAACAAAAATCCGAAAAATGGGAATGAAGAAAAATGAACCGATGGCAACGCTGGGAAAGTGCACTTTAATATCAGCTTGAGAGTGATTTAAGTCTCGTATTCAATTTTCACGAAAAAGTTGTATATATAAGAATTAAAATCACATTCAACAGAGCCACCTGACAAGTGGTGATAGCTAATACACGTGAGCACTGACGATGGAAGTGTAGCGGCTTCCGAAAGTGGCGCTACTCTGTTCTGCTGTGTACGTTGAAAAATTAAGTTGATGTTAATTTTTCCCTTGTTCCTTGGAATATTAATCATACCCAATTCTTTCTGAATATAACGTTACGAACCTTAGCCTAATAATCAATTTAGATTCATTATGAGTATAATTTTTTTTTTAAATTTTAATTCGTTTATTTGACTACTTATTTTTTAGCTTCAAGTAAGCCAAATATAGCTAGTTAATTGCTGTGCCAATGTAAATACATTTGTAAGGGGTACCTCTTATTTTTTGGACTTCTCAAACAAAAATAAGTAGCTATCGAGTCAAATTGTAAGTAGCTAGGACTTAAATCCTCATATACTTTTTTGCCTACCAGTAAGCAAAGTTTTTGCTGGGTTATATCGAAAATATTCCAAATTTGGTGTGTGTTGTCTCATAAGAACTAATGTACTGTTGTCGTTTTAGTCAAAACACAGTTTTCTCTTATGTTGTAGCCTTACCCTAATTTTATTAAATTATGCAATAGGTACTATTTTTTACAATACATATAAAAATTTAGCACTAAAAAAGGAAGCAACTATCATTTAAATTTAAGACGGAGGATAAATTCTCCTCAAGAACAGCTGTTTTAGTAAATTTGAGAATGTGTGCGTCACACAGACAATAGATTTTGACACATGTCTGGGATTTTTCTATCAACAACGGGCATCTGTTAGTAAATTTGAGAGAGCTTATGAATGTGTGCGACTCACAGATAATGGATTTGACAAAATACATGTGTTTTTTGGTGTTGTATTTGTTTTAGTTATGGTGGTACCTGTAATGAATATGCCTTGGAACTATACTAAAAGACAATGTACATGTTTTTGCAAAAAAAAAAAAATATCACCAAACAACTATTGGTTGTTACTCGATTGTGTGTGTGCTAGGTGAATGCACGTTTGTTCTTAACCTGCCCTTTACACGTGCAAGTGCAAGTTCGAAAAACTCAATACACTCAAACTTTTCTACTAACACACTTTTGGTTCATATATGAGAAAGACAGAGAAACGAATACAAATTGCTCTTTCGTTGATAATACGTATACAGAACTTGCATGCAAGTACTTACATGTCTAAACGCAGGGTAACACAGCGTCTTCACGAGACATTAACTTTGATATAACATGAGAAAAAACGTCGGCAGAATACTAAAAACAAAATGTCTAATTTTCTCTTAATCTCATACTAGGGGAAGACGTAATTTTACTTTTCCGATAAGATTTCATTTTATGCAAATGCTCATCGAGTTAACATGTACTACTTTTGCATAGCTAGTTATTTTATTTTTAATTTTTCACACAAATTTAAATTTATAAATCAATTACGCACATTTATTCACTTATTTAACACAGAAATTTTATCAAAAACATCGCTTTTCATTTATTTTAGTAAACACTCACACATGCACACTATTTTATTCTCATGTACATGTGTTTTTTGACAGTTCATCTCATAAGATTGTTGTTATAAGAATTCTTATAACAACGCTCTCATAAAAATTCTTATAGCATTGAGATAACACTAATTTAAAGTCTACACGTAACATAATTCTCTCTGCGATTGAATTTGACAATCTCATCTTACATATTATGTTACGTGTAGACTTCAAGTAAGGCGAACATGCCAAGTATCATGCGACAGAAAAACTTTACGTAGTACTACAAGTACCACGTGAAGTTTGGCAAATAAAAAGACCTATTGTTCTGTGCACTTAATCTCTTCTTATTTGTTGAGTGAAATGTAACAAAATGGAACTAAATGCTGCAAGTTTTTAATTAACGTATTTATTTACACTATTTATTAAGTCATTTATTTATTTATTCATTTATTTGTTAAAATTATTATTATCAGTTTATTTCTAACATTTACAACATAATTCATAAAAAATTTTTTGATTAATACGAGGCTTACAAAAAAAATTTTTTTGTATGAAAATTTGTGTTATTAGTGAATACATTTGCACGAGTATGTGCAGTTGTATGTAAAATTCCCTTTATTGATTGGAGAGACGATGATTGATCATCGGGGATAGTGGCCAATCTATAAAGAATAATTTAATTATGATCACTCGTACTCGAGTAATTATAATTATAGGGTTTGTTTGAGAAAATATGGGAAAGAATTACTGCCTATTTCACGATGTCGAAA
Source organism: Panzeria rudis (assembly GCA_956483635.1). Taxonomy (NCBI): domain Eukaryota; kingdom Metazoa; phylum Arthropoda; class Insecta; order Diptera; family Tachinidae; genus Panzeria; species Panzeria rudis. Next base: position 65,194,313 of record OY101451.1, read on the forward strand.
GACTTCTTTCTTTCGTTTAATTACGATTTGGGAAATTAATGACATTTCGATTTTGTTACAGCGAGTACTAAATTTCGTGCTGCCAGATTAATTTCATGTTTTATGTCTTAATTTCCCAATTTTGTGATTTTAATTTTAGCTTAAGTTAATTATACAAAATATGGAATATGAAACCTTATATTAATTGTTATTTAATTAATATAAAAATTATGAAGAATACAATTATGAATTTATAATTTAAGTGTCCAAACTTAGTTTGGACAATTACCCCCACTTTTTGACTCAGTAATTAAATATTTATTTAGCTAATTTTCATATAAATTTAAATTGTAATTAAATACAACTTCTGTTTTTCAGTTGTATTTAGTTGTTCTTATTTAATTGTGATAAAAATATGGTAGCACCATAAAATACCACAAATTTCCCCTACATTTCCAAAAAAAAAGCAGCTGTTCAACATAAACAAAGAAAAAGTCCAAAAAATTTATTTTTCTTCATTCAGGAAATAAGAATAATGAAGAGTTTCTGCAATGTTTTGAAATAATAAAAATAGCTTACAAAGTCACAAAAAGACAAATATAGACAAAGAAAGCCCAAATTTCTCGACAACAAAAGTTGAATTGTTAGCGGCCACAATTTTTTGTTTCCACAAGAACAAGAAGCAGTCAAAATCATATGGTAATTTATAAAACTTAATTATTATTTAATTACACAAGGTTGGGCAATTAATTATTATTTAAATATGCAGTCAAAAACACAATTTCGTATTTAATTATAACTTAAAACTAATTACAACTTAATTATCAAGTCAAAAACTGGAGGTTAGTCTGTTATAAGTTAAAAATATTATTTATGAATTAAGGCATTAATATATAGCTTTAATGATTAAATGCGAATATGATTTTTTTTTCGTAAATACATACATACATACTATGTATAAAGCTTAATTTTTATTAGGGCTTTCTTTTTAGGGTTCCGTACACCAAAAGTGTAAGGGAACGCTATTGTTTTCGCTACGGTGTCCTTCTTCCTGTCTGTCCGTCTGTCTGTCTGTCACAGGATGTTTTCTCGGGAACTGAAGTGCTACGGACCTGAAATTTTCACACAATATGTAAAACTTTGGCCGCTCCAACAACAAGTATATGACAGTTAAAAATTAAAGGGTGCTCTAAAGCGAGCAACGAAACATATTGAAATACTACTGTAATATACAAACACTTATACATATAAAGATCAGGGGCCCATTTCTCAAAACTACAAGTTACAAATCTACAAGTAAAATACACACAAAACAGCAATACTTTTACAAATTTTATTGTTGTTTTGTGTGTATTTTACTTGTAGATTTGTAACTTGTACTTTTTAAGAAACGTGACCCAGGCATCAGAAATTTAGAACCGAAAACTTAAAATAAAAAGTTTTCATTGAAAAAATTAAATATTCTTACGTACAAAATAAAATTTTTTTCTCATCAAAATAGAAAAATTTACAATAAGTATCTTTTTTATTTCCTTTTTAAAGTATAATTTTGTACATGAAAAGCAAATAAAAATAAAAACGTTTATTTTTGTACAAAAAACTTTTTTTAATTTGAAATTTCTCTATGTTAGAATTTAAATTTCGGTGAAAATTACTTGCATAATTGTACATGTCGCAGAAATTATGAATGCTTGCTAAGAACGGCAAAAATCTATATCAAGGATTAAGGTTGATTAACACCTAAAAAGGACAAAAACTTGAAAAAATCAAGCAAAAAGCGAAAATGGCATAAATTTGCAAATAATTGCAAATTGGAATCATGTCCATAAACTAACATAGCACGCTAAAACTGCAAGGAATGCCAAGAACTTGAGAAAAATCGCGAAAATTACGAAAATTCGCAAAAACTTACTAAAATTTTAAAGATCACAAAGGTAGTATTGATCGACAGTTCCTAAAAGTGCAAGAAAGTCAAAGGAATGAAAAAAACACGGTAAAAACCGCGAGAATTTGCGAAAACTTGATAACAGCATCATAATATCAAAGACTAATATTGTTTAAAAATCGTGAAAACTGTAGAGTCTAAAAACTAGCAAAAAGCCGCTTTTATCGCCAACATTGTAAAAATTCGCGAGAAGTTGCACAAAAGGCAATAAGCCCTAAAATTTACTAGATATCGTAAACTGTTAAAAATAAAACTGGCAAATCCGCGAAGATTTATAAAATGTATTGAAGAGATTACTAATGCAATGTCTAGTAACCGTTCTTGTTGTTTAGTTTTGATATTGTAATAAGCCCGCAACACGGCAATCTAAATTTGTTGATGTTTTCTTGTGAATTGAACGCTAGAAACAAAATGTACAAAAAAACCTTTTTTTTAAGTTTTTTTTCCGAAAGAAAATTTTTATTTTGAGAACTTGATTATTTTAAACTTGAGCGATATTTATTTTAAATATCTTTTTAAATACTTTTTGTTTTCTGTACAGTTTAATATATTTTTTGAACTTTAATGATAAATATTTTAGAAACAAACAAAATAAAAAACGTTTTCCGGTCCTTGTTCTTAGATCATAATTATAAAATGCTTATTGTTTATACTTTTGGTTTAGGAAGAAAAAAAAAAAAAATAAATATATATATATATATATATATATATATATATATATATATATATATATATATATATATATATATATATATATATATATATATGTATATATATATATATATATATATATATATATATATATATATATATATATATATATATATATATATATATATATATATATATATATATATATATATATATATATATATATATATATATATATATTGCTCGATATATTAATATTTTTATTGCAAGTATTCTTGATTATAATACCTTTTTATTATTGTGAAAATATTTATATGTATTCAACACTGTTCAAAGTTAACGTTGTTTTATCAAAAATTTGTATTTTAAATAATATTAGATATTTGCAGCACCGCTAATTGTATCAGTAAAAATTTTAAAAAATCATAGGTATTGTTTGAGCACTTTAAGCTTATTTGGAGTTGTAATTGTAGGAAACTCGTTAATTCCTTTAATTTGACACCCATTTCATGGGAGAGCATGTCTGAATGTTTGTGGCAGTAATTTTTAAACTTAAATTGTCGATATTTGTTTTGTGTGAGCTTTAGGTTGGTTTACAGTTTTATTTTCAAAAACACTTTTCATTGGATGCACATATAATGCAGACCTATAAAAAATAGTGGTCCGCCATATTATGTTTGGGCTGTAATTATTTTGAGTTCTCTTCTCAGAAATACGTTTCAATTGATACCCGCTACAATCGGACGATTAGGGAAGTCCGCAGTTTTGAAGATGTAAATTTTTAATAAAAAAACAGTTCCGATATTTGTTGTTTTTGAGCTGGGAGTTTATATAAAGTTTAAATTTTATTTTATTTGATACACATATAACGGGACCATATTGTGTTTAGAGTAATTCTATTTTATTTTGAGTTCTCTTGTCACAAATCCCTTACATTTGATACCCATATCATGGGGGTGTATCCAATATAGCGGTCGTTCGTTTTGGAATGTCCGCCATATTGTGTTTAGAGTAATTCCATTTTGTTTTGAGTTCTCTTCTCAAAAATTCCTTTTATTTGATACCCATATCATGGGGGCATACAAAAATAATGACCCGCCAATTTGGTTCGTTCGCAGTTTGGAGCAATAAGTTCTTATTTAAAAACTCCCGATATTTCTTGTTTGTAAACTTTAAGTTTATCTAGAGTTTTAATTTTAGAAACACCTTTCATTTAATACCTATATCAATTGGGCGCATAAAAATTAGTGGACTGCCATTTTTGGGTGTCCGCCATATTATTTTTAGGGTAGTTCCGCTTTCTTTTGACTGTTTTTAATAAATCGTTTTCATTTGATATCTTGTTATCATTCCCTTCTCCGAAATCTTTTTCATTTGATACCCATATTATTGGGCCAGATAAAAGATATTGATCCGCCATTTTGGTGTGTCCGCCATATTGTCCTTTAAGTAGTTCCATTTTATTTTGATTTTTTTTGCAAATTTGGCGATATTATTCTGGTATTTTTTAAAGTGTGAAGTTGTCTTAAGTCGCAAAATTATACTAAAAATTTAATAATAATCTTCACAATTCAACAAACATTTTCCAATGTACCGAATCAATTTATCTTAATGGAGTGAGAAATGGCAGCAGTTTCAATTTTACACTTAACAAAAGTTGATTTTTTTTGTAAATTTTTTGTCAAAAAGTTACTATCAGTATTTTGGTTATAAAAAATAAGTTTCTTCAAAGACCTTAACCAAGTTAACATGGTTTGGATAGAGGACAAAATACCAACCTAACAAGCTCAAAAGCTAAGCTCTATCTATAATAGTTCGCCCACAGTAACCCCTAGAATATGACCATTTTTAAAAATATTTTTCTTGTTGGCATGAGTGGTACAAAAATTGCAAGGCTGCGATCTTAACTTCTCAGCCGGAATTTTAAAGCTATATTTGATAGCAACTTTCCATATGTGGTCAGGAGAGGGAAAATACAGAAAAAAGTCAGATTTTCATATGGCTTTTTGTTATTACTAAAACAAACTTACTTCGAACTGTATTTGGTCCAAGCTTCTTACTGTTTTTTATTAGTAACTATACCATCTTAAAACGCTGAAAATTTCATACCGCTATCTCAAGTAGTTTTTAAGATATTGCGGGTCAAAGATTAAAAAAATTAACGAAAAACCTAAAATTTTACTACATTTTTGATATAGTAAGAAAGTAAAATATGCTAAAATATGCCCTTACGGGCAACATATGCAAAAATATGCTGTAACAAATCGATGCCAAAATTCTTAAAATGTTCTGTAACGGATAAATAAGTACCTTATATGTTTGTAAGACATCCAGCAAAAAATATGATATATCATATATTTGGTTGCCCTGCTCAAGGCGAATTCAGTACCAGGTAGCCTTATCATCACAGATGATCAGAGAAAAATTTTAACCCGAACTGTCAAAGTACAAATAAAAATAGTCGTACACCTACTTTGTATGTGTGTGTATTTAATGATAAGGCCACTTGATATTAATTCGCTTTGGCCCTGCTTATGACACTTACTTTTTTCCCTCTTTTCTTAATTTAAGAATAAAGTGTGAAATAGGAATGCAAGAAAGAGAAGAATATAAGAAATATCTATTTTTGTTTACAATTTCTTTTTAGTGGTTTACTAGCGATGTGTTTCTTATATCGTAAGCAAACTGCTTGTTCAACGATCTCGAAAGAAAATGATTAGAAATGAGTTTTAAGTTGAACTGAGTTTTAAGCGGAGTAATAGTCGAATCGCACCGTGAGGTAACGGATAAGCTGTCAAAATCTGTTACATTAATAAAACATGTTACTGTTTATTCAATATGTATCGTGACTTTTGTAAGGTATAAATCTACAGAAAATATATTTTTACGTAGAGAGCGTCAAACTGTAGCATATGCCAAAAACAAAAAGCAAAGGAAGCTAAAAAACAAATGTAAATAATTACAATAAATGAAACAAAATTCGAATAGAAACTTAGTGATGCTACATTTATGTGCAAAAAGTTAAATTAATTTGTTGTGGTTAGCTATATGCCGGCATATCGTTGGTTGATTTATTTATTTATTTAATATCAGAAAAAAATTTCCAATGCTACGTTTTCATCAACTAAGACACAAAGTATAATGATACGGAAAGAAGTAAAGTAACACGATACGAATCGACTAATTCTACCATAAACAGCTTTACATCTAGTTAAATAGTAAAAATCGATGAAATAAAAATATTAACATCTGCAGATTCGGAGCACATAACAAGATATTTTACTTTCAGTAAAATATCTTGTTATGTGCTCCAGTAAACACTTTTTTTATTTTATTTGTAAAAAGTAGCTTTTGTTGCTCCATATGTATACTAACTGCTGTGTATTGAGTAACTCGTTATTGAGGTGAAATTTTCTACTTTTTATTGAAAATAAGCGTATAAATGTTATTAGAAAAGATATTTATTTACATGGAATAAAAAGTTAATATTGATGAAACTTGGTATTTTACTTGATTTTTTATTTTAATTAAAAAAATTTTTTTTTACAAAACATTTATCAAACATGATGATATCGAGCACAATGAATGCTTGATATCTGAGAAACCAGGAACAATTTTGCGAAACAGTTTTTGGATTTTGAAAGAGGGCATTCAGAATATATATACCACATATCTAACTCGGTTTTTTTAAAAATGGTCGGTGGGCCAAAACAATACTAAGGTCGCTATATATAGAAGGTGACCGCATATAGCATATATATCCTACAATACAATAAAACTGAAGAATGGTTGTCAAAAAAGAAATGTTTTTGACGTACGGTATACACAAAACGAACAGAACAAAAAACAATAAGCTGCCGTAACGCTACCACCTGTAGACTTATTATTGTATTACCGCACTTTTGAGGCTTTGTGCTCGTGATATATACATAAAAATTATCGTTTGTTGTACTTAAGAATTGATAGCATGCTCGTAACAGCAACAAACAAAAAAACAGAACAACAGGTAGATTTATTATACAGCTTTGTTGTGCATAAAAATGTGTACGCATTTTTTTAGTCATACTTCGAATAAATGTTCATGCTTTGTTATTTCATGTGTACTTCACGTGTTCGAGTATTCGTTGCACATTTCACATTTAGGGCCTTATTTTGTAAAACGCAACGCTTAGCGTTGACTAATTTTGTGTGTGTTTTGTTTTTGCAAATTACATTTTGTCCATACAAAATTTATCAACGCTTGGCGTTGCGTTTTACAAAATAAGGCCCTTAATTTTTTTTAATTAGCTTCGGGAAACATTTTGTTTTGTAGGTATGGTACAAACAACTAAATGGCATACTGCTGCGAATTTGAAAGAAGAAATTCTCAAGTGTTTTGAAGACTATAATATTGATATGCAGCAAATTTATTCAAATACAACTAACAATAAAGCTAACGTCTTAAAACTATCGCGATTGCTGCAAGAAATGCAGCACGAGAATATAGAGAATGAGGAGGTCGATATTGACGAAGCAAGCTCCAATCAGATTGAGTCAAATATCGCATCCGTTTTCTCAACTGTTCGTTGCGCAGCATATACTGTCCAATTATCGGCCCACGATGTTTTAAGAACACTCCAAAACGATATTGAAGTCTGCAGAAAAATTGCTAAGAAACTTCGAACCTCTGTAAGAGCGGGAAACGAATAAATTATTTTGCCATCTTTAGATGTAATTACAAGGTGGAATTCCACATATGCTATGATAAAAAAAAATCTTTCCCTTAAAGAATATATTGAAAACTTTGACAACCTTAACAACTTTGAGGTAAACTGGACATTGTAAAGGCATTTACGCCATTGCCAAATGCACTTTGAAACTGCAAAAGGAACAGTATATACTGGGAGTTTTTTTCCGAGACTGGTTAACATGTGAGTTGGAATTAAAAGAATTAGTTTCCGCAAACACATACGCAGTAGCTCTCTTTAATGCGATGAGAAACAGAAAAGACAAACTTTTAAATCATGATGCCTTTGCAGCTGCAATTTATCTAGATCTGCGGTTTAATTTCAGGAGTTCGCCTTTCTTTACCAGTGATTGTATGCAAAATGATATGGTACGAAAGTCGGGATACCCGCACATTTTCAATAAAACTGACACCCAAATCAAAACTTATTTTCGATTTAACAATGCAATTTTAATCATTTTCTGACATGAGCTTTTTTTTTTGGATTTTTGTTACTTTTGTTGAAACGAAGCTATATACATAAGCTATGTACATAATCAGCCTTATCCTGAATTCCACATGTGATAAGGGTGAATATGTATGTATTACATATGCTTACATATGTAAATGCATAGTAGATATTGCTTGTTATAAATTGTTAATAGTATTTCTTTACAGATTCATTTGCTCAAAGTATATGAAATGGTGAGCAACTGACAAGTCATTCAAATGACCAGGAATTTATAAACCATTGCAATTCATCAGCCAGCAGTTTCCAAGACGATATTCTCACTTCAACAGCGAATGCTTACGATAAGCTAGATCTTCATGTTCAAACTTTAATGAACGAAAATAATTTATCTTTACAAAGCCATGGTGCGAGCATCAAAGACAAGTTGATGCGACTTTGTGAAGGAGAAAAGGTTCCTTTCAGTACCAATGTGTTAGAGTATTGGCGGAAATCATGTTGCAAGGACAAGAATATGACGCATCTTGTGAATACTGTACTACCCGTACCAGCCATTCAAGTTTCTGTGGAGCGTTCTCTTAGCGCACTATCTACAATACTAACAAAACTGAGGTCAAAACTTTCTAGAAAGCCTCTTTCAAACTTACTTATAGTAAAGCTTAATTCTAACCTCCTTAATTTTTCATATTTCAATGTTGAAGATAATAGAATGAAAAAAAAATGTTTTCTCATTTTTTCACTTTTGTTAAAAATTAAAAAAAAAAATTAAATTTTACATTCATGAAAAAATCAAAACTAAAATTTTTTCTAGTTGCTCAAACATGAATGAAACAATTATATATAATATTTAAAACGTACATATTCATTCTCATGATGAGAATAAGTGAGCATTTCGGTACTCTGATATATATATATATATATATATATATATATATATATATATATATATATATATATATATATATATATATATATATATATATATATATATATATATATATATATATATATATATATATATATATATATATATATATATATATATATATATATATATATATATATTGTTACGAAATAAAAATGCAGATTCAAATGTAACGACACAAACTGACAACCCGATCATTATCTGCTTTATACCCCTAAATCACTGTAATAAAATCAAAACCTGGCAACCAAGTACCACAATTAAACTTGGCATCACTCGACAACTGCCAATAGAATTCAAAATAACGGAAAATGGAAGTTTCCGGAATCTTCAGGAAACGGTAGCTAGAACTTTCAAGACTATTCGAGACTGCTTAATCGCAATTACAAACAGTGACATTAAACTTAAACTGCAAGAGATGTAGACTTGATGACAGCATAATTTGCTTAAGTTGCGAACATTAGAGTATGTGTGTGTGCGAAGATAAACAAACAGAAGAAAAATCTCATGCATCTACACACGCACATACACTACACTATAGCAAGACCAAAAGATCATGCCGTATACTTAAAGATAAAAAGAGACAACTACATTCCAGAAAGTTAGCGAAGTTACCAGAAGGTTTTATAATTTACTATATAAAGGGAGGCTGCCAGACGACAGAGAGAAGTGTGTTTTTAAACTTAGACGAGTAAACATCGCCAAGAATAGTTAGTGTGTACATCGCGTTTAGTTGTACGTGTTTTTAAAGTAATAAATAAAGTGTTACTGAGAATTTATTTGTAAAATAAATATCCGTGTTTTATTTTATTGCAATTCAACGAATCCTGTGAAAATAATAAAACCGTTTTTATGTAAAGGACTAAAAACGTAACAATATATATAATATATATATATATATATATATATATATATATATATATATGTATATATATCTATATAAATATATATATATATATATATATATATATATATATATATATATATATATATATATATATATATCTATATATATATATATATATATATATATATATATATATATATATATATATATATATATATATATATATATATATATATATATATATATATATATATATATATATATATATATATATATATATATATATATATATATATATATATATATATATATATATATATATATATATATATATATATATATATATATATATATATATATATATATATATATATATATATATATATATATATATATATATATATATATATATATACATATATATATATATATATATATATATATATATATACATATATATATATATATATATATATATATATATATATATATATATATATATATATATATATATATATATATATATATATATATATATATATATATATATATATATATATATATATATATATATATATATATATATATATATATATATATATATATATATATATATATATATATATATATATATATATATATATATATATATATATATATATATATATATATATATATATATATATATATATATATATATATATATATATATATATATATATATATATATATATATATATATATATATATATATATATATATATATATATATATATATATATATATATATATATATATATATATATATATATATATATATATATATATATATATATATATATATATATATATATATATATATATATATATATATATATATATATATATATAAATATATATCAAGTATATCAAGTATCTGTAAATTACATTAGGATTTTCGTTGCTCGCTTTAGAACACCCTTTAATTTTCAACTTTCATAAACTTTTTGTATTTCTTATTGTAGCGGCCCATACACATATTCTGTGACCATTTCAGGTCCTATTCTGTACCTCTTACCGTTCTCGAGATAGAAGCGTGTTACAGACAGACGGACGGACAGCGTAGTGAAAACAATAGAGTTCGTTTTCACGTTTAATGTACGCAACCCTAAAAATGATTACTAAGAGCTTTAGGCATGTACTCTACGCCCAGTATAGGCAGGAAATGGAGAATTCTCTAACGAAATTCACCTGAGTACTGGCATAAATCTTACTAAGGGGCCTTGAATCTACCCTGGCTCAAAACAAGAACACGCATACACAACTGTATTTTTATTAACAAATTTCTTCATATTTATTTTTCATTTCCTTTTAATTATAATAATATATACTTTACTAAATTTTTAAAATTTAATTCTATTATTTATTTTTATATAATTCTAAAAACGAAAGGAAGCACAGATTCGCTTTTAAATAAAAATTTCTTTTTTACTTAGTTGATATTACAAAGTTTTTGTTTTTGTGATGACATGTTGTTCATTATAAGTATTGCAGGTTATTGTTTTTGTAGTAAAAAAGCTAAGCTTTTTTCAACAAAATCAACTATATGAGAAAATATTTGTATAGTGAACAAAGTAAAAAAGAGAGAAATAATGTAAATACAATTGTTTGAAATTATTAATATAAAATGTAAAACTTGATGTAGAATAAATTTGATATGCTTAAAAACAATTGGTGATGTTCGATTTGTGATTAAAAAAAGGTTGTAAATATAATTATATAAAATTTAAATTAGTTTATAAACAAAAAATACTATTCAAATAAAAAAAAGGAATGTTTAAAGATTACAAACTTAATAAAAAGTGTTAAAACTTAATAAGACACATACAAAAATTGCTGTTTTTTTCTTAGCGGATTTTCACTATTCTCTGTTTTTGGTTGAAAAACCATAAAACAAGTTATTAATTAGAGGCCTGCAAAGAGTACTCAAATGTATTCGTATATTTTACTCGTATGAGTTTCGGGTGTGCATATATGTATGTTTTTTTATATATGTACCTATGTACACATGAATGTACATGTGTGTACACTAGGGTAATAACTTTTTTGCTATTTTTGCAAATATCAAATTTTACACGCCCTAGCCAAAATGGCCATAAAAAATATAAAGAAACGCGACTTCACAAAATATACATGTATTTAAAACTACTTCTCCTTGATATTCTATTAAGGTGTCATATTAAAGGGCACACAATTGCCCTCTTAACATGTATATTTTTTAAAAATTGTAAAAATACCATTCTTCGAGAAAACCGACCACCAACATAAGGTCCGTGAAATTTTACCTCAGAATAATGCAAAATAAAATCAAAGCATAATTCATTTTAAGGTAATTTTATGCCCTTGTGTCATATTAACCTTAAAGTTTAGTGAAATAAGTCTTGTAAATTTTTAATGAATTTTCTTATTTTAAAGTTGCGATATTTCGCGAACTAGGCAAAGGCATCATTCGTACTAAATTTGATTAAAATCGATAAGCCATCATTAATTTAATAAAAAAAATATCTGTGGATTTTTAGAAATTGCATTTGGTGCGGAGGGGTTTCTGCCAAAATGACCCGCAATTACGATTTTTATAATTAATTTAGTATTGGTTATCACATGGTGATAGGTAAATTTGTTGTAAAAATTTATTCATAACCCTAGTGTACATACATAGCTACGACCATATACATATAGACCGAAGGAAGCCAGGGGCCAAGTTTCTCCAAGTCACCACTTTCGTCGACAAGTTTGGTGACATTGTCAACGAATCGTCTACATTTTTTATATTGCCTTTCAAGGAAGAGGTTTTTCACAGCTGCAAAACCATTTTTTATTCTCTCATTTTGTTGTGTTGCAAATTAATGCTGCTGCACGCAAAACTAAAAATTTTCATAAAAAATCAAATTTAGTTGCCTCACCTTGTAAAAAGTTTCATATAAGTTGACTAGAATTATTAAAATGAGCCATTGAATCTCTGGTGCCAATATCTCAATGTGGTCCCATAAGAAACACCTAATCTATAGTAAGTCAATAGTTCCGAGGTCACTAATGGAATCTCAATGCCAGGCACATGCTAAATGTCCATAACACAAAACATTGCCTGGAGTATAGTTAGTCAGTAGTACTGGGGACAAAGTCAATAGTGAATCAGTACAGTTTTACTATCGACATTTCCTTTAGGGTACATTTACATTTCCTTCAGGATACATACATATATACATAAAAAAGAAACATACATGAACGTACATACGAGTACACTTGCGCACCTTCTGTTATTATTTAAGCTAAGTTTAGACTAAGCCACAAAAAGTTCGACTTCTATTGAAAATGCAACGTGTTGTTATTACTTTTTTAAAACTTTCCATAAACTCATTACATCAGGGTTGAATTTTCTTCAGAAGTCGAACGGCTAGTGGGATAGTAGTATTTAACACATATTACACTTTAAAAAAATATAGTTAAATATTGGTATGGATGGTTAAATATTTTTTTTTCATAAAAAATAATTTTGAATACAAAAATTTAAAAAAATTTGTTCGAAGAAAGAGTTGTGGAAATTTTCACTAATGAAGCAAGTAATATTTTAAACAATTGTTAGTTGTTTTTATTTTTTTATTTGATGACTTTTTAGTGTTTTTTTATAAAAAATATATAAAATATTTAGAAAACTATTTAAATCTTTCTTGTTTCTCTTTTGTTTTTTTAGTTTATATTTCATTTTAGTTTCTTTCTATGTTGCTTACTAGTTTTTTGTTCCGTATATTATTTTATACAAAATTGTTTGATTTCTTTATTGATGTATAAATAAAAAAATCCATTATGTCGCATTTTTAGATTTTTGTTGTTTAAATATTGTCTTTTAATAATAATTTTTCTCTCTCTGTGTATAAAAAAACAGAAACAACCCTATCCATGAACAGAGTTGACTTCATAATAGAGTTGCCATTTATTTTTTTTACAGCTTGACCGTTGCTCGAATTTGTCATATAGCAAAGATATGTGTTTTATTTCATTTACTTAAATTTCTAAAAAAATGGGTTTTTGTATACATAAATAATTTATAATATTGTATTACACTCTCTTCTCCATCTCCGATAGCTTTTGTTTAGGTATCCTGTTAAATTAAATTTAAATTTGTTCTCTTTATGGTAGTTGTTCCACACGTTGTTAATGTTATTGTTGTAGCCGTGGCTAGAATTTGATGTTAGGGTTTATATCAGCACTCAGACTTATCTTCTTCAACCAAATACTGTGTGTCCTTGCCATTGTCGGTGGATGGATCTAGTTCTCTAGTTCTTAATTGTAGTTGTGGTGAGGATTTGTGCGTTATACTGCTAGGTGCTAAGATGGCTGATACAGGTTCCGTAAATGGACCAATCGGTTTGTTTTTGGAGGGATCATGTGGCACTTCGTATATTCCTAAAAGCAAAATTTTGTCATAAGTAAAATAGCTATAGTTTTATCCATATCGTTAACTTACCAGATCCATTGCTCAAACTTGGATCAGTGGTTGTGCCGGACTGTACAGCATCGTACATGGGATTAGAGAAATCTCTAGTTTTACCTGTATTCACAGTTTGTAAATTGTAGCCCTCTAAAGGAGCTACATCGGACGCTGAAGTACCTGCTGGGGCATTGGGACCTGGGAAACCCGGCGCATTAAATTCTACATTAGTGCCCTGACGGAAGGTAACACTTTGTGAAGATGTTAAAGTAGGTAGACGTGCCAATTTGCCACTGAAACAAAAAAAAAATTTAAAATATACAATATAATGTTTAAATTCTAATAATGCCAAAATTTTCATGATTTATTACTCACAATGGTTTCTTTCGTATAACGAACCAAACACCAGCAGCTGCCAAAAGCACCAATAATATCACCATTATCGGCACTACAACTGCAGTGACATTAGGTCCACCATGACCAAACATGCCAGCGGCATTTTGTTCACAATGATTGCCTTTAAAATCGGCAATACACTCGCACATCAGTTCGCCATTATTATCCTCGACGCAGAACCCGCCATTTTGACAAGGACAAATTCTAGGCGATGGTCTTTGTCTCTCAGCGGCGGCATCGCAAACCACCTCATGAGTGCTACGGTGTGAAGGTAACGAGCCGGAATTATCGGGACAAGCACAACGATGACCACCCGGTACCAAAAGGCATAAATGGGAACAACTAGAGCCGAAGCAGGGGTCCTTCAATGAGGTATTGTAACGTTTCTCATGGTATATCTTCAGACCAGCAGGATTAACCAAATTTCGATGTACCACCACTTGAACACCACGACCAAATTTATCTTGCCTTAAGAGCTCGCCTGTATCGCGTGTTACCCAGAACATATTCGATTCAAATATATCCAAGGATACTGGATGTCTAAGTTTATCGCTCTTAACAATAGTTTTGCGGCCTGAACCATCTGGTCTCATCGATTCAATTGTATTCAATTTAGTATCCACCCAGTAAATGACATGATCCTGAGAATAATCAATTGTAAGGCCGGCGGGATGTCTAATTTGTTCGGTGATAATGGGACGACGCTTAGAGCCATCCATCCAGGATACTTCAATTTTAGGTGCAGTACCAGCATCAGACCAATAAATTCTGCCTAACTGGGGATTTACCGCTATAGAGGTGGGTACTTCAATGCCAGTATTTACAATAGATCTACGGTAGCGGCCATCTGTAGTTGCTACCATAACACGACCACGGGGCTTAGAGCCAGTTCTATCTACTTCAGCCCAATAGAGATTATTGGCCAGCCAATCCACTGCCACAGCTGTAGGTTTCGAGCCGCCCTTCATATTTAAGTCCTGAGCATAACCAATCTTAGCTTGACCATCAACAGCATTAACCATGTAGGAACGTTTAATGGTCTTATCATAACTGTCTGCCCAAAATACTATTTGTTGTTCGGCATGATAATCCAAAGCCTCAATTCGTTTCTCTGACAATATCACATCAAATTCTTCTCTCTTTTGTAGATCTAGAGCTCGTATCTCCGGACCGTTTGAGAAAATAATCACAACATCATCATCTTCGGCTTTGCAAACGCCCGACGAACTATCCAATAAACGGAAACCTTCACGACAAGAACAAGAATAAGTGCCATTGAGGTTATTACACTGATGGGAGCAAGTATGTTGCCGTGTGGCACATTCATCTACATCTATACATTTCTTTTTGTTATCTGGAGCTATTATATATCCCGGGTAACATGCACAAATGTAGCCACCTTCGGTCAAATTATGGCAATGATGTTGACAGCCTCCACGATTCTCTTCTAAGCACGATGAGATATGATGACAACCTAGCTCATCGGAAGCATCTCCACAATCATCAGAATAGTCACAAACTTGCGCTCTTTCAATACAATTCTTATTGGCACATTGATATTGGGTGTATAAATCGCAGGGTTTAACTTTTGTGGCGCATATGGTCATGTTATTTTCATCCGACCCATCACCACAATTGTCAACGCCATCACAGATTTGATAACGAGCAACACAACGATGATTAGCACATTGAAACCTACGCAAAGTATCACAATTGAAGTCAGTACAAACTTTAGGGTCCTCGTCAGAACCATCACCACAGTCGTCGGTACCATCGCACAAATCTGAGGGAGATACACACAGATTGTTGTTACATTGGAAACGTGACTCTGGACAATAGCGTCCTCCAGGGAAACGAGGTGGACAGCCCATTTCATCGGACATATCACGACAATCGCGATCACCATCACAACGGAAATAGGAAGCAATGCAATGGCCAGAAGTACATTGGAATGTGCCATTTTTGCATTTGAATCCTTCACAGTTTAATTCGTCCGAGTTGTCGCCACAATCGTCTTCATGGTCACACTGCCAACGTGATGAAATACATTTTCCATTTCCGCAACGGAATTCTGATTCAGAACAGTCACGATATTTGCCCTTGCAAATGGCCTCGTTTTCATCTGACCCATCACCGCAATCATCAGCAAAATCACACATCCATTGCCTGATGAAATTAGTATATTAGTTTCAATTTAATATCCCAAGATAAAGATGTCAACATAAATGAAAGTTATTTGCTGATGTTTAGGCATTGTCTATATAAATTTCATTGGTGCTTTACCAAATCGTCAGTAGACTTCAAGCACAATTTTGAACAGTTACAAACACCTTTTCTTATGTACAGACTTTCAAAAACCATTTGAGAATTTATAAATAAATAATTTTCAAAAATAAGCATAGTAGGCTTTGAAACTTATACAAAACCCAGCAAATAATTTGTATTCGATATGAATCTATTTTATTTTCTACAGCAAATAAATTTCATTTAAAATAAAATTATGACAATATGTCAAATAATAAAATTCTTAAATGTCAACTTACTTTGGTATACATCTGTTGTTGCCGCATTTAAAATCGGTATCCAAATTACAGGACGGACAATTTTCCGGCTGTTCGTCGCTGTTATCACGACAGTCATCTTTGCCGTCACAGAACAACCATTTAGGAATGCAACGATAATTAGATTGACCAGGACATCTTTGCCAACCAGTAGTACAATTACGTTGGCGGCACATGTAAGCAGGCTCATCAGAATCATCACCGCAGTCATTATCGAAGTCACACATCCAAAGTTTTGGGATACAGCGACCATTTTTGCAACTAAACTCAGTGTCAGGATCACAAGTGCGTTTATCTTGAAATTTATGAAATTGTAAAAAAATTTATTAAATTATGGATTTTCTCAAAACTTACGACACACAGCAGGATCTTCGTCACTACCATCCTTACAATCCGCATCACCATCACAGCGCCAGCTATCTAGTATACATCTACCACTGGACTTGCATTTGAAATCAGAGTCAGGACAAGGTAAATCACAGTTCTGTTCATCAGAGCCATCGCCGCAATCATCAATGCCATCACAAATTGTAGCCGAAGGTGTACAATTAGTGTTTTTACATTGGAAAGTGCCTGCTCTACAGTGACGTTGGGGACATGTGGCCGGCTCGTCAGACCCATCTTTACAGTCTTTTTCACCATCACATTTCCAGAACCACGGAATACATTTTTCATCATCTCCACCACAACGATGTTGGCCTGTGGTACAATTTGCAATACATGTCTTGCTATCTCGAGCCAAGTAGAATTGATTTGGACAAGCACATTTATAACCAGGAGCCCCCTCTTCTATATAACCCTCAATATTCAGATAAGTTGATTCTGGTGGTGGTGATATGAGGCAAAGATGAGAGCAACCACCATTATTTGTACTGCACGGATTATTATAGGGAACCTGCCGTAAGGGATGGTTAATGTGAATATCATAAGGACGGTGGGTTGTGTTGCGTAGGACGGTAAAGTTAGCACCAGTAAATTTATTAGCTCTAGCTATGGCCTTTAAATTCCAATCACTCCAATACAAAAAGTCATCAAACAACGAAATGGCAAATACATGAGGCACTTTAGCACCCGACAAGACTATATGACGATGTCTACCCTCTAAATCAGCATAAGCAATGTAGTCCAAGTGAGCATCTGCCCAATAAATTCGATCGGTAAAGTAGTCTACCGCCAATGCATTAGGCCAAGCAATATCATCTTCCCAGGTTAAAATACGTGTGAAGTTGGAGCCATCCATACCCATTTTGGCAATATAGGCCTGCAAATGCCAAGAAGTGAAATACATATAGCCAATGCCCGGATGTACAACAATAGCCCTGGGATCAACGACACCACTTTTTAAAGTTTTACGCTTAGTACCATCCAGTTCGGAGACATCCAGGTTCTTGGAATGTCTATCTAACCAATACAGCTTTCGGCCCACCCAATCAATAGCTATGCCTTCTAAGCCATGAGAATCATGACGTATTACAGCTTCTCTTGTTGGTTTCTCACTGGGATCTGTATATTTAGATCTGAAAATAGTCTTGGCAGTAACATCACAGAAATACATATATTGCTCTTTAATGTCAAAGTCTAAGGCAACGACGTTCATGAGATCTTGATGCATAAGATTCAGCTGATGTCCATCGGCTGACATATTGCGTACGTAATATTTATTCGTAAATATTAACCATGCCGGGGTATTATCTTTACGTTTACACGTGTGCTCATCCAGCTGGCGTTCATAGTAACGATCATCGCATTTACAATAGAAACTACCAAATGTATTGGAACAATGTTGTGAGCATGCTCCAGGCAGTTCAATACATTCGTCAATATCAACACAAGCTTTGCCGTCAGCCAAAAGTCTTGAATGGAATACGTGTAAAGAAATTAAAGCATTTGTTTTAATAAAAGTTAAAGTTTACTTACTTATAGCCCACATTACAATCACAATAGTAGCTAGTAGGTGTGTCTACACATTTGTGACCACACTGATTTATTTCTACTTTTGCACACTCATCGACAAAGCAATGGGCTGGCTCATCTGACTCATCAGCACAATCTGGAACCTTATTGCAAACCAAAGTGGAGTTAATACATTGGCCATTACTGCAAGCAAATTGGCCAGTTGTACAAGTGATGTTATCTTTTTTACAGTCCACTTCATCGGAATGATCACCACAGTCGTCTTCACCATCGCAACGATATTGATTACGAATACATTTGAAATTTTGACAAGTAAACTCTTGGGGCGAACAAGTCTTGTATTTAGAGTTACAGAATTTTCCCTCATCAGTACCATCACCGCAGTCATTATCATGATCGCAAACCCAGCCCTTTTTATAAAAGTATCATATAACAATTTTTGCTATCGAAAAAAATTTTAGATTAGCGGAACTTACTTTATTAATACATCTCCCATTACCGCACGTAAACATGTCTTCAGCACAAGGTTGTTGGGTTGCACAGCTATGTAAAGTAACATTTTCATCAGCACCATCGACACAGTCAGGGTCGCCATCACATATCCACTTCTTGGGAATACATTGTGCTCTACCCCAGGATTTGTTTTCAACACAAGTAAATTCAGTCTCTTCGTCACATTTACGATCATCTAGATGGTTTAAATAAATGATTATTCAAAAGGCTAAAATATTTTTTCTCCACATTATATATTCTAACTTACTGCATTGATGCCTGCCATCTTCATCAGAGTTATCCAAACAGTCATTATCCCCATCACAAATGTAGATACGTGGTATACAATTTCCATTATCACATGTAAAAAGATCACCAAAACAGGTTCTACCTTCTGATTTGCAATACTCTGGTGGTTCATCGGCACCATCGCCACAATCGTCATCACCATCACAATACCAAGTGGCAGGAATACATCTATGGTTGGGACAGCGGAAACTATTGGTGGGACAGGTTCTCTGACCGCAATGTAGAGGATCTTCGTCGGAATTATCACCACAATCATTGTCACCATCACACAACCAATAAGGCTCCACACAGATATTGGTCTTTTCACATTTCAAATGATTTGTCGGACAGCTTGTATTTGTAGGACACCTCTCATGAGTCTCATCTGATGTTGCATTATCTTTACAGTCATTAACTCCATTACAAACTTGAGATTGTGGTATACAACGGCCATTAGCACAAGTAAATTCACCATCCACACAAGGAGGGTAAGTGCATTCAATTTCGTCAGAGCCATCTTTGCAATCATTTTCATGATCACACTTCCAGCTCTTGAATATACAGCGGCCATTGTTGCAGCGAAATTCATTGGGAGAGCAAGAATGATAGGCACAGTAGTTAGGATCTTCGTCGGAATTATCACCACAATCATCATCGCCATCACAAGACCACATGCGTGAAATACATTTTCCATTTTGGCAGTAGAATTTGCTTGCTTCGCAGGTATTATTTCGCGGGGCACACATACGCCCTTCATTAACTACCTTCGAATTGTCATCACATTTACACTCGGCCTTGCCGTTGGGAGCTGGGTGGCAAGATTGAGCACAACCACCATTGTTGATAAGACAGGGATTAACACTACATTTCTGTCTTTCTGAGCTATAAACTCGTATATCTCTAGGAGAATCTTCTAAACGTTTAACCATTTCCACCATATTAGCACCAGTGTGTTTTTCTGCTCGGTAGACACCTCTTAATTGCAAATCAGTCCAGTATATATAATTACGGAAAACAGTTATAGAGAACGGATAAATGGTAGCGGCTACAAGTAACTCTCTGTTTTTCCCATCTAAATCAGCTCTTTCAATCTTTTCTCGTACAGCATCAGTCCAATAAAGTTTACGTTCATCATAATCTATAGCCAGGCCAGACGGTTGGGATAGATCTTTGTCAACAATAGCTCGCTTAAGAGAACCAGCCATGGTGGTTTTAAAAATCTTTCCAGATGTACCAAATCTTCCCCAATCGGTGAAGAACAACGTACCATTACATGGATCTAAGACTATAGCCCTGGGTCTTTCAACTCTAGCTATCATTACCAAATCGGAGCCATCCAAGTTCATCGCATAGATAGAATTATTTGAACTATCAGTCCAGTAAACCTTATTTTGAGTCCAATCATAAGCTATACCTTCTGGATTAATTCCCTTACTTAATACAACTTGGGCATCAGTAAGACTAGGACTATCAGCTTTTGTATAGGCAATTTTAGCCCATGGGCGGATTTGTGTATAAAACATATGATTGTCATTATAGTCAAAATCTAGACCTACTACATTGGTCAGATTTGTCATTGGTGGGAAGGGTATTTGTGTAGATCTGGGATCCAAGTTAACGGCCCGTATTTCCGTACGAGTAGCAAATACCAAATATTCATTAACGCTTTCACATTTACGTTCATCCTTGGCCAGTTTACCAGTCGCACAGTCACAAACATAATTGAGGCGTGTGGGTTTTGATGCATCAGGTGGGAAACTAAAGCACAGTTGGTCGCACCCTCCATTGCCGAGACGGGTGCAAGGATTACTTTCATCTTGTGGCTGATTGTTGATGCTGTAAATTGCAATATCCCTCAGTTTGGAAAGATTTGTTCTTACTTTAGTGGGCAATGAACTATTTCCTGGAAGCTTAGAGGCTTTGAATACGGTCATCAAATTACGATCAACCCAATACACATCTCCTAAGTGGATTGCAATACCCATAGGATTAGGTAAGTTACGTCTTATGATTTGGCGATTACCACCAGAGTAAGAAATTTTTTGTATAGTGTCCAATTTAGAATCTACCCAGTATACATCATGAGTTAACATATCTACAGTTAAGTCTCTTGGATTCGATATGCCCGAAGTTACCACTGGTGTCCAATTGCTGCCATCTAAAAATGCCTTGCCAATGCGAGGATATTGCCCATAATCAATCCAATATAAGAGGCGTTTAATAGGATTAACCGCGAGTTCACGAGGAGCATCATTTGTAGTCTTAACCAATACTTTGCGGTGACTGCCATCTAACCAGCATACTTCCACATAGTTTTCGTGGGGATAAACATTGGTAAAGTACATGTTACCTGCAACCCAATCAATAGTTAGACCTCTTATACCATTGCTACCAATACCTAATTTAATTATATGTTCCAGTTCAGTGCCATTAGGTCTAGTACGGAAAATTCCGCTCCATTCGCCTCTATTATACTCAGCCCAATAAATCCATTGTTCACGGAACAAAACATCAACATGTAAAATATGATGTCCCACACCAGTAATGGGAACCATAGCTTCTGAGCTATCGCTTAAGGAGTAGCCACGAGTGACATCCAACTGCGACACCACTGCAAAAGTCTTGTAAGGAACACAGCTAACATCATTTTCTTTGCGATAACCCATACCACAAGCGCAAGTACGCGAAGCGCTATCATCTGGTATACATAAGTGCTCACAGTTACCATTGCTGGTTTGGCAGGGGTGTTGCATCATCGGTCTCTTTTTGTAAATCATCATGCTTTTAAGTTCGGGTTCATTATCTACAATAGTTTTAGGATTATCTCCCCTTGGCAAATCTACTCTTACAATATTTTCATATGTCGGATCTAAATAGTACAATCTTGAATCTAGAATGCCTAAGCTTTTCGGCTTGGCAATAGCATTTTCTTCAGTCAGCAAAACCCTATGATCTTCACCATGATAGTCCATCACACAAATAGTGGCTGGATGCTGTGTCGAATAGTATACCAAGCTTTTGTCTATATCTAATGCAATACTTTCAGGTTTTTCAATATCTTCTTTTAGAACTATGGGATTTTTGCCATTCATATTGACTCGCCCAATCTTTACTGGCACACCGAAACCTCCCTCGTCAATCCAGAATAGTTTACCATGATTCGGATCTAATACTAATTGTTTGGGCTTGGAAACAGAAACTCTACTACCGTCATTAGCTAGGATTATGGTGCGATATTTAATTTTCCCATCAACGCGAACAGCTTCGATGTTGCTGGCTACACGGTTACCCATATAGAGATTGCGACCCAACCAATCGAAGGCTATAGTATAAGGTGCTCCCACTATACCGGAATCTGTTCCTAGGAATTGTGTTTTATTTCCTCCTCCATAGGGTGTTGTAAATATAGTGCAGTTCTCATCATCATCTTCACGGCCTTGAATCCAATAGAGTGTCTCACCTTTACGATCAAAATCTAGTCCGGTGCTACTTTCAATACCAATTACTGGCGCCAGATTACCGGCACGTGCATCACCACCATTTAAAGGAATATCAACTATTTGTGTTCCTTTCACCACCATTAGGAAAGGATTTTCTTCTTCAATACAACGTCCTTCACTTAACAAACGATAACCTGGTTTGCATTTGCAAGAGTAACCTTCACTAGCGCTGGGGCTTAGCAGGCATAAATGCTGACACTTGGAGTTTTCACATGGATTGGGATGCAAAGGTTGCAACGAAGGATGATGAACATGTATAGATAAAGGTTGACTTATAAGATGAGAAACTACGGTTTGATTATGACCACGAAATTTATTGGCCGACAATACTCGATTTAGTTGTCTGTCAGTCCAATATAAGGTATCCTCGAAGAGAGACAAAGAATGGGGATGTAATAGATAGTGACTTCCAGCCAAAACTTGTTGTCTACCAGTGCCATTGTAGTAACAGAAATCAATAAAATCCAATTTGGAGTCGGCAAAATAAACTCTCTTAGTAGCTGTATCCAAAGTTAAACCATTAGGCCAGTATATTTTGGTATTTATAATTGTCTCTCTCATTGTTCCATCCATGCCAATACGCTCAATACGAGGATTTTCTCCCCAATCTGTCCAGAATATAAATCTGGCATCAGGACTTGGATCTATACACATGCCTCTAGGTTGCGTAATATTTTCTCTGACTAAAACCAATCGATTTGAGCCGTTTTCTGATGATACTTCTATGGTATTAAGTTTACTGTCCAACCAATACAAATTTTTAGCTATCCAATCATAAGCCAATCCTTCCACCAAATCTAAACCAGTAGTGATAATTTCTTGCGGATCAGAACCACGATCTAGTCGCGAAATCTTTTTCAGCTTCATGTCACTCCAGAATATAGTGCCAGTATGCATATTAGAGGCGGTGGCAACAACGTTTTCTACATAAATGGGAACTCTTTCCAAACCTTGATCTTTCAAATCAGCTACTAGAATTGAATGACGATTGGAGATAATCAGGAAGGCCGCTGAGTGATTTACAGCTTTACACCTATGCTTGTCGGCATCTAAGAGATAACCATCAATGCAAGAGCAGAAGTAGGAGCCCTTTGTATTTGTGCACATTTGAGAACACAAGCCAGGAGGATCACATTCATTAGAATCTTCACAAGTATAATTATCCTCACCGATTTCAGAGCCTGGAGGGCATATACAAGTAGCACCTAAAGGCGTTTTTTGACAACCATTCGAACATAAGCCCGACTGATGTTCACACTCAGCTAAATCACATCCTTCACCTTCATCAGCACCATTAGGACAATCAGGTGTGCCGTCACATACTGAAGTCATATTAACGCATCGTTCGCTTATTTCAGGGCATTGCCATTGACCATGAGGACATTTGAAGGCAGGAGGAACGCAGGCATGCTGAGCACTTTCATCTGAGCCATCACCACAATCATCTTTACCATCGCAAATGTAAGCTTTGAAAACACAATTAGTGTTATTACACTTGAAGAAATTGGGAGCGCAAGTAATTTGACCACAATCTTCCTCATCCGAATGATCAGAACAATCGTTGGAACCATCACAATGCCAGGCTATAGGTATACAAAAGCCAGTAGACTTACATCTGAAGTGTTTTTCAAGATTACATTGATTGGGACCCATGGATGGGCAGCCCATTTCATCGGAACCATCATTACAATCGGGTATGCCATCACATTTATATGACTCTTCTACACATTGCCGAAGATCTCCGCATTTAAATTGATTTGCCAGGCAGGTAATTGGTGGACAGTCCTTTTCATCTTGTTTATCAAAACAATCATCATCGCCGTCACAAACCCAGCTCTGAGGTATACAATGACCCGTTCGAGGACATGTAAATTGGAAATAGGCACATGTTTTTTCTGCGCAAAAGTCTCCCTCATCAGAACCATCGCCACAATCATTTTCGCTATCACACTTCCACATATTGGGTATGCAACGACCATTCGCACAAGCAAACTGCGCCGTACCACAGGTAACATTGCCACATTCAAATTCATCGGAATTGTCACCACAATCATTTTCTTGATCACACCTGAAGTTAAGAGGAATACAGCGACCAGATTTACATTGGAATTCGTTAGATCCACAGGTAGGTTCTAGTATAAGTAAGACATAAAATTAAGATGTATATTTTTTATTAAGTTTCGTATAAAATTGTTTACTTACTGGTACAATTCTGCTCTTCATCACTGTTATCCAAGCAATCGTCATCGCCGTCACAAACCCATGACTTTGGAATACATCTTTGATTATTACAAGTGAAATCCCAAGAGTTTGGACAGGGTTGCACTGGAGGTTCAGCACTTTGATCTATAACACAAGTGGTCTGGTCATCAGCCAATCGTTCTCCATAAGGACATGAACATTTAGCTTCTAAAATTCCAGTATCATTGTTGGGCACAGCAAAGCAAATTTTTTCACAATTACCGTTATCTCTGTGACACGGTTGGACATCTTCTACATTTTGCACATCATGACTATATACTTTGACACCATACAAACGGTTTGTTTGGGGTTCTCTGACCATCATTTCTTCCTGCTCTCCCGTTAGTTTGTGTAAACGTATAATAGCATCCAGACGCCAGTCTGTTATATACATCCATTCATTGTGTATAACTATAGAAAATGGATGACGGACAAGCCTAGAGTTTACTGTTTTTATATCACTACCGTCTAGTTTGGCATGTTGGACATGATCCAGTAAGGCATCGCACCAGTACACACGGTCTTCTTTAAAGTCAATGGACAAACCATTAGGCCAGCCCAAAGTTACGTTCTTAAATACCAATAGATTAGTGCCGTCGGTGTTGGCTCTAGTTATATTAGCCGGCCGATCCCATTCCGAAAAAAATATATAGCCCCTGTTAGGATGCACCACTATAGCTCTAGGTCTTTTTAGATTTTTTAGTAAAGTTCGGCGATATGTTACATTACGTGTGGACAAAACATTGAGAGTACCCTTGCGTGAGTCTATATAATAAAGATTTTTGGAAACCCAATCGACAGCCAAACCTTCAACGCCTTCATTTTGTGAGGCTAAAACAATTTCCCGTCCTGTACCATTGCGATGTACACGATAGATTACATCTTGTAATACATCCGAATAGTATATAAATTCATCCTTGGCATCAAAATCTAAGCCTACAAAACGCGCTCTTCTAGAAACCACAGGCAGAATAGCATCACTAAATCCTTCGATAACGGGTTCCAGTACTTTTCCCTTAATAAAACGCTGTTGTGAGTACATGAGGAATTCTCTTACTATTTTACAATTTTTCAAATCCGATTGCAATTGATAACCGGTGTGACAAGCGCAGCGATAACCTAAATGGTTGGCACCCTTAACCGCAGTTACGATGCACATATGGTTACATCCACCATTATTGGGACCACAGGGATTTGAAGCCTTGGGTTGGCTTAAAGCATGTACGGCTATTATACCCTTTGGTTCTCTTATGTCTTTGGCTTTATATGTCACTTGTATAGAAGTGGGACCAGCATATTTATCTACTGACATAATACCTTGTTTAGTGGCATCGGTCCAAAAGATTCTGTTTTCAAATAACGCCAAACGGGAAGGCGATGGAACCTGTTGTCCCCTCAAAACCATGACACGTCTATTACCTTCATAGTCCACTGTCTCAATGTAATCTAACAGGGAATCACACCAGAATACGCGTTTACCAATAATGTCAACTGTTACTCCAGATGCTTTATAGGCAGCTTCCGAAACTATAGATCTAGTATGGGTTCCATCCATGTGAGCTCTTAAAACTTGACCGCCATCAGCTACAAACATTAAACCGGCTGTAGGATCTAAAGCCAAATCTGCCGGACTGGTTAAGTTTGACCCCAATACTACAGCATGCCAATTTCCACTTAGCTCGAAAACATCAATTTTTTGTCCCACCAAATCAGCTACATATATCTTATCCCCTACCCAATCCACCGCCAAAGCCACTGGAGCCCAAGTACCGGGTAAAGTAAGATCTAAAGGCTGTATAGCACTGCTGAAGACATCTAAAGGTAAACTCTGAACCTTGCGGGTCTTAATATCAGACCAATACAAAGTATTTCTTTGATAATGATAAGCAACACCGGATGCACCACTGGCATTGGCTATAACACGAGGATCTCCACCATGAGCTGACATTTTAACTACTGCACGATCATGGGCAAATATTAATTGTAAATTATTAGCATCGGGAGCTATACACTTAGCATTATTGATAAGTGTGTAGCCATGACTACAGGAACAGCTATAGGAGCCTTCAGTATTGGTACACAATTGATCACAATGACCCCATTCAGCACATTCATCTAAATCCACACAAGTTCGATTATCGGCGGCCAAAGATTGGCCAGAACGGCAATAACAAATGCCACCCGTTAACGAAGGACCACATTTATATTCACAGCTTAAGGCCGGGCAGGAAGTTATTGCTGCAATACACAAAAAAAAAATGCACAACATTATATTATAGTTCATATATAGTAATAGTTATAAAGGAATGCTTTAGTCCAACAAAATGTCAAGCATAGTCTTGTACTGCATTTATTTTTGTTATTTTATTCCTTTAAAGCTCACTAATTAAACACAAGGAATATGCATGTGAGCATGCATTAATACTTACAACAAGCTGTTTCCTCATCACTACCATCTTCACAATCTCTCTTGCCATCGCATAATTGTGTTTTTAATATGCATTTTGGTGTCCCATTAGCGCCACCACGTGGACAAAGGAACTTATTATCAGGGCATGCTATCGCCGTACAATTGGCTTCATCACTTTCATCGGCACAGTCATGATAACCATCACAGTAGAAATTCGAAGGAATGCACAATGCATTCGTACAACGGAATTGACCATGATGACAAGGTGGAAAATCTAAATGTAGAAAATGTAAAATATAAAATGTGAGAAAGGATGAGAGTGATAGATGGCACACATTGTCGACAGATTCATTATTGTATGTGTGTTGGAAGTGCATAAGATTTACTTGAAATTAAAGGGGAGAAATAGAATAAGCGTTCATTACATTGCATACATATTTCAAAATGGTGTCAGGAAATCAAAGGATTTTGAATGTAAGAAATTACATTAAAGACAAATTTAATTAGGCAAATTTTTATCATGAGTACAATACTTTTTGGTATTATTTTGTTTGACAAAAAAGTTAATTATAAAATTTAAGTGTGGTAGTCAAGTATACATGCTTGTTTATGACCACATTTGGGGTTTAGAATTTAAATTATACATTAACACTGTTACGCTGGTATAAATCTTAAACGAAAATTTTAATTTTTGGTAATTGTAGTAATTTTCTGTTGCACATTTGCATTAAATTTATGTTCATGTCAGTTTGTAATGAATATTTGTCATTTTGTAGTTTTGGGTTATGATCCGATACATGTCTGCCGAAAGTCCTGAAATTTTGCTTTAAACTTGATTGCAAACTATTTACAATTTTTGACAAGACACCTCAAAAGTTTTTAGAAATTATGTCATAAAATTTGGGCTATACACAGAAAAAAATTATTTTTTACTTCAAACACCAAGTTCCCTGAATCAATGTAAATTTGTTCAATTTAGGTCCTATGAAGAAATTTGTAAATTCAAATGCAATAAAATTTTTAATAATTTGTTTGAAAAAAAATTCTGATTTCTTCAATAAACAAATTGTTTCAATCAAAAAATGTTTTACAGAAATTTAAAAAATAAATCAAAGAATTTAATAATTTTATCAGGTTGCCAACATTGGCGGTAGCAAAATGAAATGAAATAATAAGTCAAACAAAGTTATTTATCAAACAAAACAGAGACAATAATAAAGATTTAAAATCAGTTTCAAAAACATGTTTGTTTAAAAAAAGCTATCATAATTGTTTCTGTGTAGGCTTGACAGTTCAAAACTAAGTTCGAATTTATCCAAAGTTATTTTAATTAGTTCGGCTTAAGTTCGTTTTTAATTTAATCTTTCGATTAAATTATTTTTTTTTAAAAAGAATTTCTAAAGCATGTACATATTGAACGTTCCCAGAAAAATTTGTCTGTACGGAAGGTTGAACTGACATCAGATTTTTCGAGACCACCATAGCCTTCTCATCAGAGCCCTGTTACGTATACTGCCAGCGACGGCAGCAACAACAGCCTAGCGAAAATCCTATTTCTTTAGTAAACCCAATTGACAGATGTGTCGTCACTTCGTGACGAATAGCACATATTACTGAATTTTTCTAAAGGTTCGGAACTTCACTAACTGTTTTTCTGTTGATTTCTGTCTTACCAGATTGAAAAATCACCGATATTTTCGCTTGTAGAATTTTTTGAATGTTTATTTGTCCCAAGTTTTTTTGGAACAGTATACATTCATGTTTTAGCTAAGTGCCTTTAGAGTATTAAAATTGAGTTATGAGTTTTAGTCGAACTGGATGGTTGTTTATCCAAAGTTATTTTAATTAGTTTGGCTTAAGTTCGTTTGTAATTTAATCATTCGATTAAATTATTTTTTATGTAAGAAAGAAATTCAAAAGCATGTAAATATTAAACATTAAAAGAAAAATTTGCCAGTACGGAAGTTTGAACTGACAACAGATGTTTGGAGACCACCACAGTCTTCTCATCAGAGCCCTTTTACCTACACTGCCAGCGACGGCAGCAACAATAGCCTAGCGAATATCCTATTTCTTTAATAACCCCAATTAACAGATGTGTGGCCACCTCGTGATTATTAGCACTTATTACTGAATTTTTGTGAAGTTTCGGAACTTCACTAACTGTTTTTTCTTTAGCATGTTCAACTATTTTAAGCTTTTTCATTTCTGTCTTACCAGATTGAAATATAATCGATATTTTCAGTGAAGTTCCGATTTTTGACACACGCCAATAAAAAATAATAAAACTTGATGCGCTTTATTGATAACAAAAACTTTTTATAATGAATTTTTTAAATTTAGTAGTTAATTTCTTATAATTTAAAACTACTCGTACGATTTTGTCCCAACATCTCACACAGCCAACCTTGCATTTCATAAGAATATATGAATTACTTAAAATATAATTTCTCGTGTCCAAGCTATGAAGTTTATGCCACAAAATATATATTTTGTGTTTATGCTACACACTTTTTAATACACACTATCAGTCAAAAACCAATATGGCCGCTGATTGTCACTCAACCGCAGAAAGTGTTTGTGGTTGACTGTTGACTGTTTTGGTAGGAAAATATCATTTTCCCCGCTGAATTTTAAAAGGTTTTACGATAAATCGCAAAATCATTTCCTCTTTTGGTTATTTTGACTATTTTCTACATATTTTTTGAGGAATTTTGAAATTAGAAATTTTAAATTAAAGTTTTTAGCGATTTATCGTAAAATTTTTGGATATATTTTACATTTAGCTATTTTTAGCTCGCTTTTAGCGATATTTTTGGGAAAAAAGTTGGCAACAGTGAATGTTGACAGGACTATTATGCTAGTTAAACAAATCACGCTGTTATAAAGTTTATATATCTTACAGCTGAGGTTGTTTAACTCGCTATCTACATTGTCTTTTAACATTCTCGAATAATCTTCAATGTTTTCGGCACTGTTTCCAGAAAGTTCCATTTGCGTTTTTTTGAATTGTAACAGGTGTTGAAAAGTACTGCCAAGGCTTATTCTGACATTTCATAGGCAGTCTTCTATTTAGCTTTACCAAATACAGATTGTCATCAGAGCTGTCGTCTTATGTCGTTATATTTGAATCTGCATTTTTCATTTCGTAACAATACTGAACAATAAAATTTATGAATTGATATTTCGGATATTTATGTAAATTCAAATAATTACACAGGTCAACATGAATTTTGTGACCTGGAGTTTCTCAGTCAATATTACTGAGATTTAATGCCTACAAATTGCTTTTTTGAATTGACTCTAGTTTTCGAGATTAATCGTTAAAGGGGCAGTACCATATAATTTGCTATAACTCGAGAACTAGCCGTTTGATTTAATTAGATCAAATATTAAGAAAGTTTTGAGAAAAACACATTTAGAATTTTTTTATGAATTCGAATTCGAAATATATATTCATATTAAATACACAGAAAAAATAAAGTTTCATTACGATGGTCATATAGGTCATATAAAACAATTTGTAAATTTAGAAAAATATTAGAAAAAAAAAACTTGAAAATTTATTGTTGCATTCCATTATGAAAAAACAAATTCAAACAAAATAGTTTACACATTCAAATAGAAAAATTTTCTAAATTTTTTTTCATAATCCGTATAACAAATTCGTAAATTCAAACAAACTTTTTACTGAAATAGGACCTAACCATGATTTTTTGTAAAATCAAACAGCAAGTTTACTGAAAATTTACCTGGTTTTTGTTGGAGCTTTTTAGTGTAAATAAGAGCTCAAACATAAAACAGATATAGAATAAAATAAACTATTTATAGAATTTAAAGCAAATTTCAAACAAATGCTTATTTGAAAAGAAAATTTAAAAACTTTTTGTATGTATAAATTTTTTTTAACAATTAAAAATCAAAACTATATAGTCTTAAATGTTTTCTTAAATTATATATGTGCATATGTTACGAATGAAATGAGGCCTATTTCATTAAAATCGATTTACAACTTTAGATTTATATCACAATTTAGTGAGGGAACTCAATTGGTAAAAATTGCTATTTCCATACAACACACATACACATACAATTTAAAATTATTCTGTTTTATTAAAGCCGTGATTTTTAAAATGAGGTGCTACCAATTAATTTTGAATAACGTCAGAATTTATGATATGATCATATTATATAGTTCAAGAAAAAAATTTAAGATTTTTTTAATTTTAAATTTTTTATGAATTTTTTGAGAAATAATTCTTGAAAAAAACCGACTAAAAATAGGCTTGGCACCGCCCCTATATTTTATTATCATGTACTTTTACAAGAATTAATTGTGTATGCGAAGATAAGAATCGGATAAGTAGAAGTAGTTAAAATGAATATTTACTATTCATGCGCGTGGCACTGCCCACTTTTCTAACCACAATGATGTATTGTAACGATAATTAAGTGTGTATGAAAAGTTTCACAAGAATCGGCTAAGTGGAAGTAGTTACTTTTCATGGGCGTGGCACTGCTCACTTTGCTAAACATTATTTTGTATTGTAACGATAACTAAGGGTGTATGCAAAGTTTCATAAGAATCGGCTTAGCGGAAGTTGTTGAAAAAGATTATGTACTTTGCATGGGGGTGGCACATCCCACTTTTTTATCCTGATGTAGTATTTAAACAGAACCTTAATGTGTGTGTACAGTTTCATTAGAATCGGTTGAGTAGAAGTAGTTGAAAATGAATGTGTATTTACTTTGTATGATCGTGACCCCGCCCACTTTTCAACGGGACCGATCTGGAAGTACATCCTTTTGAATAGAGAAAAAAAATTCGAAATCGGTTCATAAATTGCGGACTTAAAAAAAAAATACATGACGAATTGATAACCTTTCTTTTTTTAACTGTTCTTAGAAAAATGTGTTTTTTTTTACTTTTTCAATATATTCAAAACTATAAGGCTCGCCAAGTATTGATAGAAATATAATATAAAAATAACTTTAGTCCCAATTTTTTGGGTTTTACTTAAAAAAAAGGAGAAAGGTTATCAATTCGCCATTTTTTTATGTATATTTCTTAAAAACTCCGCCATTTCTGAACCGATTTCGGACTTTTCCTCTACTCAAAGGGATGTAGTTCCAGATTGGAAAAGTGGGCGGGGTTAGGCCCATACCAAGTAAGTACACATTCGTTTTCAACTACTTCTACTCAACTGATTCTTATGAAACTTTACACACACATTAAGCTTCTGTTTAAATACTACATCAGGATAAAAAAGTGGGCTGTGCCACGCCCTTGCAAAGTAAATATTCTTTTTCAACAAATTCTACTATGTCGATTCTTATGAAACTTTGCGTACACCTTAAGTTATAGTTACAATACAACATTACGTTTAGAAAAGTGGGCAGTACCACGCCCATGAAAAAGCAAAATTGTTACCTATTATGTCGTCAATGATTATATAGGCTACAATGTCGTTTACCCTCTCGTCAACGACGACAAAGCGACAATGTCACCTACTTAATTATTTAATATTTTTGAATACTTGTTTTTCCGTTTCATTGAAATTATTAACTGAATAAGCAGGGATTCGAACTGAAGCTGCATGTTTATAAGTTTTCGCGCATACCACCCTGCTGCCGCACCACCAAAAACATCGACAACAAGAGGCTAGCATATTCATTTGCTTAATTAAAGACAAAATGTAAGACATTGTGGCTCACATTGTCCTAAACAAAGTTGTATTGAGGACAGCAATTAAGACATTGTCGCTAATCTTGTCCTTCACAATGCTAATGGAGACAAAATTTAAGCACGTAGCTCATATTGTGTTCTACAAAGTTGGATTGAGGACAACAAATAAGACATTGCCGATCATCTTGTCCTGCACAATGGTAATGGAGGCAAAATGTTAGACATTGTCGCTCATATTGAATGAAGACATTGTCCCTCATCTTGTCCTCCACAATGTTAATGGAGACAACATTTAAGACATTGTCGCTCATTTCGTCTACAACAAAGTTGGATTGAGGACAAAAATTAAGACATTGTCGCTTATCTTGTCCTCCACAATGCTAATGGAGACACAATTTAAGACATTGTCGCTCATATTGTCCTCAACAAAGTTGGCTTGAGGACAGCAATTAAGACATTGTTGCTCATCTTGTCCTACACAATGTTAATGGAGACAAAATGTAAGACATTGTCGCTCATATTGTCGTCAACAAAGTTGGTTTCAGGACAACAATTTAGACATTGTCGCTTATCTTGTCCTTCACAATATTAATGGAGACAAAATGTAAGACATTGTCGCTCATATTGTCCTCAACAAAGTTGGATTGAGGACAAATCGAAATACATAGTCGCTCATATTGTCGTCAAAAGTGTTTACTAGATGACAGCTTGCAGGAATTTGTCGCTCAGATTGTCCTGAATGACGATTTCCCTTAAATTGTCGATTAGAAAACAATTCGTATAAGAATCGTATATGACAATGTCGTGCATAGCAATTTGGCCGACTGGGTATTGAAAAATATCAAAATGCTTTTGATTTTCATAACATACGCACACGTAATTCAGCAGAAAATAAACAAAACCATGAATTTAATGCATGCTATACACGTGACGACTGTTGGTACAACTTGAGTAGGTTGTACACGAAATTACAACGTTTGTGGGCTTGTTGTATTAAGTTGTGTGTTGATTGTACGAAAGATCAAAAAGTTTTTATTTTTTGCCATATTGTACAACACTATCGCAACGTTTGTGTGTCTGTCGCATACTCTGTATACGTGAGTAATATATGCGGACAACGTAAATTGGAAGATGTGCACATGGTAACTAGTGGTGGAAAACTATCGATGGCACTATCGATAATATTGATATTTAATTTTTTTCATGACTATCGCTGGTTTTATTCGTCAATCGATTATTATTTAAAAACAATCGATATTTTTTTGCCGCTATCGATATTAAGTGATCCACTATTATTGTTGTGCTAGACATGTTTTTCAATGATCGTCCGTTAATTAAATTGGATTTAAAAATCATTGAACTCACATTTTTCTTATATTGAAATGTTACAAGGATTTTAGTCTTGTTATTTATTGAACTAAGAAATAAAGTTCTGTTTTGTTTCAGAACCGGTTTTATTTAGCATTCTTACACACATATTTAGTGGTTTTTCTAAGAAGTATAAAACTTTGATAGTATCACGATAGTATCGTCGATAAATCGATAGTTTTTCTAACTTTTGATAGTTTAGAATCGATATGTCAATATATTTTTTCAAAATATCGAAAACTTTCGATAGTGACGCTATCGATAGTTTTCCACCTCTAATGGTAACAACAAAATGAAGTTGTGCATGAGATCGCACACTAAATTGTATCGTTTGTGCGACAAACATACAACGTGATTACTAGATCAGTTGTAACAATTCAACTTTTGTTGTCGAGAAATTTGGGCTTTCTTTGTCTATATTTGTCTTTTTGTGATTTTGTATGCTGTTTTTATTATTTTAAAACATTGCAGAAATTCTTCATTATTCTTATTTCCTGAATAAAGAAAAATTAATTTTTTGGAATTTTTC
Organism: Panzeria rudis; assembly: GCA_956483635.1. NCBI lineage: Eukaryota > Metazoa > Arthropoda > Insecta > Diptera > Tachinidae > Panzeria > Panzeria rudis. Next base: position 65,229,687 of record OY101451.1, read on the forward strand.
TTTGTTTATGTGCTGCTGTTTTTTTTTTTGGGAAATTTAGGACAAATTTGTGGTATTTTATGGTGCTACCATATTTTTGTCACAATTAAATAAGAATAACTAAATACGACTGAAAAACAGAAGTTGTATTTAATTACAATTTAAATTTATATGAAAATTAACTAAATAAATATTTAATTACTGAGTCAAAAACTGGCGGTAAATTAAGTTGTGTTTAAATTGGCTGCTAGACGGATTAATATTTTAGCGTCAATATATGTGCTTCACAGTTCGCAGCTTACTCTCGAAGTAGAAACAAGCATTAATTTGCCGTCGGTGAACAAAATAAACAATATAAAAATATACATATAATATTTATAAAAAAAAGAAAAATATTCGCAACAAAAAAGTATTAACAAACACCGTTTTGTTTAATATTTTACGTACCTATAAATTTTTTCATTTCTTTTTGTAAAGTAAATTATAATTATAAGCAAGTAGGCACACAAACAACAAATATATTTGGTATTCGTACCAAATGAGTACGAATACAACAACAAACAACAGAAATACCTACATTACTGTTGTTGCTGCAGAATGTGATAACCCAGTAAACAAAAATTTACACTTGCGTACACGGGTACGCTCAAATTCAATGTCTATGACGGACCATAATATAAAAGTAAATTTTTTGATACCAGCTTCACAGCAAAGCACAAGTGCCAACAATATGATCCAACATCAAGCTGAAAAAGAAAAAACGACAGAAAGTGTCCCCTTAAAAACTGATTCAGAAAATCCAAAAATCCAAATGGGTATTGATCGCTATTTTAAAGTGATAAATAATAAAAAAAGACAAAGAAGTCCAAGATCGAAAAACCTCGCTCCATTGGCGAAAATGGCCAATGATGGCAAATCCGATGCGGCGCTCTCTGAAAACCGGTTTTCACTTCTACAAAACGACGAAGACGAAATCACCATTGTCAGGTCAAGCAAGCCGCCCCAATATACTTAAGAGAGAAAAACTCAAATGAGCTAATTAAAAGGCTAGTAAAATTAATCGGTGAAGAGGCGTTTTACGTGATCCCGATAAAACGTGGTGCGATTAATGAAACAAAAATTCAAGTAAATGAAGAAAATCATTACCGCTCAGTAGTTTCGGAGTTTGAAACACAAAATAAAAATTTTTACACCTACCAATTGAAAAGTGCAAAAGGTTTCCAGGTAGTGATAAAAGGCATCGATTCATACGTGGATCCAGAAGAGGTAAAAGCGAGTCTAATAAATAATAATTTTAAAGTAAAAAATGTTACTAACATTTAAAATAGAGAGCGAGTTCCCCAACCACTATTTCGTGTGGAAATGGAACCAGGTGATATGAAATTGAAAAGGAATGAAGTACACCCCATTTACAGCTTAAGATATTTGCTGCACCGACGAGTTACCGTAGAGGAACCACACAAGCGAGCAGGGCCCATTCAATGTCTAAATTGCCAAGAATATGGCCACACCAAAACATATTGCAAGTTGTGTCGTCTGTGGTGAACTACACAGCACTGCCAATTGTGATAAGCAAAAAGATGATTCCAAAATGAAAAAGTGTAGCAATTGCCATCAAAATCACACTGCAAACTACAGGGGCTGCCCTGTCTATGTACATGTTAAGCAGTCTTTGTCTAACAGACGTAATCACACCTATGCTCAACCTAATTTCGACAATACAAATTATCCCCAGTTGCGCCAACCAGCTACCAGCCGGCCTTCATACGCCAACATTTTTAAGGCCAACCAGCCCATAGCGCAAAACATACCAAACAGCCAGTTCTCGTACGCTAATGCTTTGAAGTCTAACCAGCCCCCAGCTCAAAAACGGCCTCTTGCCAACGAAAACAGTGGTTTCAAATTTGATCGACTTGAGGCTTCAATAGAAAATTTAGTACAAACCGTAAATTTTTTTTCAACCAACATGACCTGCAGTCTACATTATTGCAGGCTGCATTAAACAAACCATGAACTTAAAAATCTGTTTCTGGAACGCAAACGGCATCCGCCAACATAAAAATGAACTAGAATACTTCATGATTGATAAACAAATTGATGTTATGCTTATCTCTGAGACGCACTTGACTGCTAGAAGTTTTTTTAAAATCAACGGATATACTCTCTACGACACTAAGGACCCCCAAGGTAGAGCTTGTGGTGGCTCGGGTATACTAATAAAATCGCGATTAAAACATTACTTAATGAGTGATCATTGTGAAGACTATCTTCAAGCAACTAACATCTGCATTGAAGCTTTTCATCAAAACCTGGTGATTTCATCAATTTACTCTCCTCCCAGGTACTCTATTACAGAAAATCAGTATAGTAGATTTTTTAATTCACTAGGACCACGCTTTTTGGCCGCCGGTGATTACAACGCTAAGCACACGTTCTGGGGATCTCGCCTCATCACGCCAAAGGGTCGCGTTTTGTTTGACACAATTTCAAAAATGCGGTTAAATGTTATATCAAGTGGGCAGCCAACTTACTGGCCAACAGATCGCCGAAAAATACTTGATGTTATTGATTTTGGAGTAGTAAAGGGTGTGCCCAGCGAAATGATCCAAGTTGAAGCATCTTTAGATTTGTCTTCAGATCACTCACCAACTATTGTCACTATATATTCACATACAACATATTCACCCACTTGTGATTTAACGATGACAACCACACGTATAAATTGGTTGAAATACAAAAATATTTGAGTGCTCATTGCCCAGAAAATATTCCATTAAAAATGCCTGTTGACATAGATGACTCTATTAGAATGTTTGAGGCAAACCTTAAGCAAGCTGCTCTAAATGCTACTACTACAAATCGTCAGGTGAGATATAATAAAATTTTTTCAGCAGATGTAGAACGGCTTTTATCCGAAAAAAGAAGAGTTCGTAGAGAATGGCAACGCTACAGATCCCCTCAGCTAAAATCTAGGCTGAAGGAATGTACTAAACAGCTGAAAACTCTACTAGAATATCAAAAAACTGCTTCTCTTCAAAACTTTCTAAATGGGCTCGACGCAACACCTCAAACAGACTATTCGCTATGGAGAGCAGCCCGAGGCCTCAAAAGACCAGTGATATATAAGCGTCCATTACCGAGCTTCGAATGGAGACTGGGCAAGAACTGACGCTGAAAAAGGTACTCTGTTTGTAAACCACTTGCAGAAAGTATTTACTCTAAATACGTCTGATACTATAGTTGAGCTGCCACCAGTCCTCGCTATACCAGATGTTACTTTGAGGTTCAACATTCGTGAGATTGAACACTATATTGCCGGCTTAAGCTCGAAAAAAGCCCCAGGCGCTGATAAAATAAGCAATAAAATGCTCTTAGAGCTACCCTATACTGTAAAACGGATAATTATATTTATTTTTAACAGTATTTTGCGCCTCCAATGCTATCCCGCAGAATGGAAGGTTTCGCTGATTACCATGATACCTAAGCCAGGCAAAGATCATACGAAGGTGGAGTCCTATAGGCCTATAAGCCTGTTGTCTAACATGTCAAAACTATTTGAAAAGCTACTTATGAGTAAGCTAACACCCATACTGAATCGTACTGGATGCATTCCAGACCACCAATTCGGTTTTAGGAGACAACATAGTACGATTGAACAAACACATAGACTGGTGAACGTGGTTAGAAAAACCTTCGAAGAAAAGAAATATTGTTCTGCGCTCTTCATCGATGTTTCTCAGGCATTTGATAAAGTATGGCACGCAGGTTTAATACAGAAACTAAAGCAAAACCTACCCGAAAACATCCTTAAACTTTTAGAAAGCTACTTAACTGAGCGAAAATTTGTTGTTAAAGAAGGTAATTTTCAAAGCCCTCCGCAACCCATTGAAGTTCCTCAAGGCAGCATCCTCGGTCCTGTATTATATCTGATATATGCCTCTGACTTGCCGGTAAGCAGTAACATACACATATCAACATTCGCTGATGATACAGCTTTTCTAAGTGTTCACAAAAGCCATCAAGAAGCCACCCGCAATTTGCTAGATTATATACCTCAGTTGGAACAATGGCTAAAACAATGGCGGATAAAAATTAACGAACAAAAATGTCTACACATTACTTTTACATTGTGCAAAGAAACCTGTCCACCTATACAAATAAATAACCAAACTATACCTCAACACACTGAAGTAAAATATCTCGGTGTTCATCTTGATCGTCGTCTAACATGGAAGTCACACATAAATGCAAAGGTGACCCAAATGAAACTAAAAGCAGCTCAAATGAATTGGCTCATTGGAAGGAACTCTACTCTAAGCCTAGATTGTAAACTTCTTCTATACAACTCCATTCTAAAACCAATATGGTCCTACGAAATCCAGTTATGGGGCACTGCCTCGGCATCAAATGTAGAAAAAATTCAAAGGCAACAAAATAAAATACTCCGTACGATTACAGCAGCCCCATGGTATGTCAGAAACAAGCGAATTCATAAAGACCTAGATGTGCCGCCGGTTAAGACAGTGTTTTCTAAACACGTGAGAAGCTACATAAAAAGACTTGAGTTGCACCCAAATCCCCTAGCCCGAAACATCATTAACTTTAGAGAGCACACGCGGCTGAGAAGGAGGGACACTCTTGCTCTCAGCCGAACACGAGAGACGTAAATAACCAAACAACCAACCGCTGAAACAAATATTTTTGTCTGGCACTGGCTGGACTTAAAAATTAAAATTTTAGAATCAAGATTTGATTACTTATTGTTAGTTCAATTTTATTGAAGATACTATAAATAAATACATATAACCGAAAAAAAAAATTATATATATGTGCTTGTGTGCGTTTGTTATGAAAATCAGATGCATTTTGATATTCTTCAATATTTCCCTTCCGTATATGTATGTATAACAATTTTTTGTAAACAAACACATACAAACACATATATTGAAGCTGAATATTGATGTGTTTAGCAGCAGCTTAAAACGTTATGTACAAATTTTGTTCAGTAATTAAAATACATACATACATGTAATCAACAATTCTCTTCCTCGTTTTTGTAGCTAATGTGAGAGTTTCTCGCATCGAAAATTTTATTATCATTCTGTGAAAAACGAGATGAGTGAGAAGAAATTAATACTTTTGTTATTTTATTAGGTTTTCAGGGCGATTGATATAATAATTCAACTAATATTCTATGAATCGTCCTACAAAAAATCGGCTGACAAGTAAAATTATTAATTTTTTCTTGATGTGAGAACTTCTCACAAGTTACAGAAACGAGGCACTGAAATTGTAAGTTATTAATTTTACTTTAATGAGTATTTCTGAGTGAATTCAACAAATAGGTGTGCCGCATGGCTTTTAATTTTAATAAAAAAATTTAGGACAATCTTGTAAGTACTAGAAACATATAGCCGCCATCTTTTTTAATTATTGTTGTATAACCTCTGATTAGTGGCCACCCCATGTAAAAAATTTAACCAATTTCATACTTTTGCATAATTGCTCTAGCTTTTTAAGTAAAAAGGATATTGAAACGATTCAATGCCTTGTTTTATAGGGCAGTAATGATCATTTTATATTGCTGTGGAAAACTGAACTGGACTAATTAAATGGCCGAAAAGTTGCATTTGAAAATTGCACGGTTTTTTCTCATTTTTTGGATTTTCAATTGAACCCTGTGTGAACGCTGTTGAACATAAAGCATTATGATGCTACCATGACATAAGTTTCATTGTGCTAAAATAATATCTTCTGAAAAAAATAAAGGAGTGAAAGTTGATATATTTTAAAAAAACTCTCAACTTTTTGCAATTATTTTGGCTCCCACCGAACGGCTTTGCCTAAAAATTGTTTTCTTTCATATTTATAAACAATCAAATTCTATTTTTTTCTGTTTTATCATTATAGCTCATTGGGATCATGGCTCGGGTTTTAATAGGTTAAATCGCGCTGAAGGCCGGCTATGAAAAAACCTTTATTCAGCGAAGCCGCTTTTCTATATACCAAGAGGAAAAAATTATAAAGTCCGCCCGAAGGCCGGCTATAAAAAATCTTTACTCTGCGAAGCCACTTTTCGATATACTGAGATCAAAAAGCTTTAAGGCCGACATACCTTAAGCATTGTTGATTTTATTTCCATTTTAATACGGTAATAAAGTCAATTACTTTCTTTCGAAATTTTTGTTGACTTTATTTTACTTTAAAAACAGCAATAAGGTCAATTGACTTTATTTCCCACTTATTTCCATTGACCTTGTTACCTGTCACCAAAAAATCTACAAAACGTCGGGAAAGCTGTAATAAAATAAATTTTTATTTACATCCAAAGAAATTTGGCTTGAGCTCGGTTTTAATTTAATTTTTCAATTAAATTATATTTTTATTTAGAGATAAATGTGAAGCACTTAGACAAACAAAGTTTTTTACTGCACGGTGGGTTGAACTGACGTTTCGATAGCTCCCGCTAAACTCTTCAGAATTATCTTCCGCTTGAAAACTCGGTGGTTTGCAGTCAAGAGTTGAATATCATCTACTTTTAATCAAATCATACTGTCACTCTTAGAGCTGTACTTTATTGGATAGTTATTGATATTCACTATTTTCTTTGTCTTGTGTTAAGCTTTTATTATTATTTTTCTATTCTAGTATGAATTATCATTGATAATTACAAGTACTAGTGTGTGTGTGTGAATGTTAGCTTGTTCAGTTTATTTGAACATGTACATCCTTTTGCTAAGTGCTTTTAGAGTTTATCAATTAAGTTATGAGTTTAGTCGAACTGTATGAGCTTATATCCAAAGAAATTTAATTATTTTGGCCAAAATAATTAAATTTCTTTGGATATAAACTCATACAGTTCGACTAAACTCATAACTTAATGATGAAACAGAACTAAGTCTGCAACTTCAGGCAAAAACGCAGCCAAATAAACAGACCCAAAACCAAATCGACGGCAGTAGCTTCAAAATTCTCTCATATTATTGTTTATTTCTTTTGTTCTTATATTTCATATGAAAAATGTATGCAATTTTATTAAAACACGGAAACATTGTTGAGAGAATGAGTGGCTAAAACTGTATGTATTTGCTTTTAGAATGAATAAACTTGCTTTTATTCTTTATATTTTTATTAATAAACAAAGTGTATTTCTTATCTTGAGCTCGTTTGATTCAAATCACAAATTTTCAAAAATTCCCGGGAATCCCGGGAATAAGAAATTTTATTTCAAGTTTCTCGGGAATGGGGAAAGTCAGGGATATTAGAAACCCTACTCTAATGACACTTAGCAAAAGGATGTACACATGGTAGAATAATATACAAGGTAGCCCTGGAATGCCAGCTGATTATTTTTTTCGTGGTACGAACTATCAAATGTTGTGTATATGTGATATAACTACGTTGCACACACAATACAACACGTATGTTTGGTGCTTCTGTTATACAAACGCACACATACACTCTCTATTAATGTTTGACATATAGGACCTCAAATGTACATTTGTATTAGTTATGCGGCTACCTTGTATATTATATAGCGATATGGCGTTATGTAAAAAATAAAGGCTTTTTCACCACAAATAGTAGCATAACTTGAGAAGGGGTTTTTCTATTCGGTAAAGAATAAAAACCGAACTTCGAAAACAAAATAATCTTGAGGCCGTGCAAACATAGTTTCTAAATTTGCTCAGTACTTTCAGAGATATCAATATTTAACTAAAAAAAAAATTAGGAAAAATTATGAATTTTTTGTTTTTAAGAATGCATAAAAAATAAAACTACATCAACGAGCTTATTTTTGATTAGTAGCTTGTAGCTATATGTATTTCAAAAGAATTGAGATATTTTCTATTGAAGTTGGTGGACAACTTTTGATTTTATTCACAATTCAGTCATAACTCAATGTTGGTACTACAGTGTTTAGTTGGTTTTATGTTTTGTAGTTGAATATTTATTTTCAGTACTTAAGTAGATATGACAATGTAACCATGCAATCCCTTTTAACAATTAATATTTATGCGTAATTAATTTCTTTGAACTGATTAGGTTTAAGTTGAACGTCATTATTTCGACCTAAGTTGAATATTTGAATTTGTGTAAATATCTAATTAGACAAATGCAGAAGACGAATTTGCTTCTCAAATACGTATTTCAATTACAAGTATTTCAAAACTATCCAGCTGTGTATATATACTAGCTTATAACCAGTTTTGCCTTTTCTAGGCTAGATTAAGCCTTTTGTTTTGTTTTCGGCCTCAAAATTTGCATTTTAGCTTCCTAGTTTTTTACCTTTCTTTTAGCCCCAAAAAGAAAAAAACATTTTTTTCCATTATAAAAATGTATTTCTATTTCTCTTATTTTTAAGACATTTTAAAGTAAACTTTCACACTAAATGAATATTTGCTGTTAAACTGGACACTTTTCTCTATGGTACCAAAATTATTTTTATGGTGATTCTGTTCTAACTGTTATTTTTTTATATGGCAATTTTTTTTAATTAATACCAGGTGGCCTCGAGAGCTCAGCTGACTAAGAATTCTTTTCAACATTTGAACTGTCAACTGTGTTAATATATCAGCTTTTTGGACATCCCAAATTTAAATTCTCCACGGCAAATTCTCTTGCGACTACCTGAAGATTGCTCATTTGTTTAGTACTTTTAATGCAATTTTTTATTAGACAATTTGGTAAATTATGGTATTTGTGCTAAAATTTTGTTAAAACTTGTGTTTTTAATAAAAAAAATTTATAGAAAAGAAAATAAAAAGTGGGAAGTACATTATATCGTTGTATTTTTTATATTTGTTTTTACATTTGTGTATTTTTTATTGTTTTGTGAAAATATAAAACGAGTTTGTTGAAAATATAAAAAAATTATTGTTTAGCTATTAAAAAATTAAATTTCTATAAATAAAATGAGCACTAACTGCTGAAAAATAAAATAAAAAATTGAGCTTTTAGCTTGTTTTACTTATTTCCATTAACAAAAAACAGCTGTAAGCTGATTGGTTTATTTCCAGTAACCAAACCGATAGCATTGGTTTCTATGACACTTAAAACCGACACTAATTCAAGTTCGAACAAAAAACCGATAACATTGGATTCCATGACAGCAAAGTATTTTTTTGTCGGTTTCTAATCCAATTCCGCTAAGATTGGTTTCTATGACACCCTAATTAATTCGTCTTGCAAATGAGAAAAACATAACACAGCTGATTCGACTATCGATTTTATTTGCATTCGAAAACAACAAAACCGACTTGTTGTCATGACACCAAATGAATCCAATATCGATTTACAAAACCGAAAATCAGCAAACCCGACTTGGATTCTATGACACCCCTGATTAATTTATGACAAAACATTTTAAAATTTTGATTTTATATAATAGAGTTTTCACACCTAACATTAAATCCATTAACAGCTGATTTTGCGTTCACACTGGAAATTTTATTAAACCAGTACCTCGTTTCTGTATTTCTCGCATCGTAAAAGTTTTCACATGAAGTGTGAAACAAAAAATTCCATCGTTTCTCTATATGTGAGTAGAAACTGTTTCTGTATCTCAATGTGAAAAGCTAGCTAATTTATTGGAATATTCCAATCATTCAGTTGTCAAACAGAGCAACAAGCCGATGGAAAAGTTTTTACGACGGCGTTGAAATATTTGCGTGCAAAACTATATTATTTAGTAAACAAAAAATACTTTATTGAATGTGTTTTATATGTTCTATCTATCTAATGATAATGTGTCGTATATTAAAATTATTGTAAAATATTTGTTGTAGTTTTTTCAATACCAAAGAATACTCGTACAATTTTTGTTATCGGAGGAGCACGATCGCAATACAAAGAAGAGTCGGCGCCTAGCTATCAGGCGGAACATAATTTTTATATTGCTAATTATTTATAAAAAAACTACTTTAAAACAGAAAAATTAAATAAATTAACTATTTTACATTATGGATATTAAATTTGAAAGTCTATCATTTAATATTTTTAGTTTTAAAAACACTCCTCGCATCGTTTTTAATAGGGCATTTACACTGTCTCGAAATCTATATCGTTTACACTAACCTTTATTTACATTTATCTAGATTTCGTATCCAAGAATAAATACTTTGCCTGAAATTTATCCAAAACTCTAGCCCAACAAGTGCCCACCTTAGCTAATGCACACACTTAAAGTAGAAAATGTTTTTAGAGCGTAAACTCGCCGTTTATATAAAAATTTTATAGAGGGTAGTAAAAAGAAAATAAATATACTAGACTTTGAGTAGATTTCGTCCAAATCTACTGACAAAGTAGATATCGTTTTGTATGGGAAATCTAGTAAAAAACAACTAGAGTTAGCTTGAAATCTCGTAAGTACTAAACTTCGATACAGTGTAAATGCCCTATAAATGTGAGAAATTTTTACGGCGTTAGTGAAAAACTTTTCACAAAATGTTATTACAGAAAAACTTTTTCTCACTTCCTTCCAAAAATTGTTGGAAAATAGCTTAAACGACAGATGGTTCTCGCAATGTCAAGGTACAGAAACACTTGAGTGTGAAAACTAATTTTTTGTTTCAATTTACATAGTTTCTCTTTCAATTCGCACGTATCATGTGAGATATTTTACGATGCGAGAAATACAGAAACGAGGCACAGGTTTAACTCACAGTTCGATAAAAACATTTTCGTTATGTTCTGTCCAAGAGCTCATTTTCTTTTGCCATTTTTTTCGTTGTTGCTGTTGCAGGCATTATTTTTACATTTACATTATTTTACTTCTTATTAAACTATTTCTTTTCTGTTTTATTTGAATGCTATCATGGCACAACATACAGGTACATACATCTCTACAACAAAATTTATAGTAGAAACTACTCTAGTAGTTTTCAAAAAACGTTGAAAAACGGGTGGAGTTATCAGCGCAGTTAGCTCTTGTAGGGAAATGTTAAATACGTTAAGGAAGGAAATCTCTATATAGCATTTTACAGTTTGAAGGCGGTGATGATATTATGATCACCAGTGCTCGGACTTTCATGCAACTAAAAATTGATTTTAAGCGCTTAACAAATGCACCTGAAAATTAAAAATATGCACAAAAATATGCAGTTACCTACGAATAAAGTACCAAAACTAATATCATATGAAAATATTTTTTAAATTATTATTAGAGAAAATAACATAAAACAGACATAATTGGGTCTATTATTTAATGCAACCGAACTTTAGTTGCGTTGCCAGTCGCCAACTGAAAATTAATGGTTTCCAGAAAGGCACTAAGTAGCAACTGAAATTGACAGCTCTCAGTTGCCATCAGTAGTATAATTTTCAGCTACTGGCAACCCAACTGAGGCTCGGTTGCCATCAATAATTGGCCTATTAATTTTTTTTTTTCAAAAATTAAAAAATATGCATTTTTTATAACTCCAAAAATATGCCTTTATTGCCAAAATATGCAAAATATGCACTGACCACCAAAATATGCAACAACAAATCGATGCCAAACTACTTAAAATTTGACGATTTGCATAGATAATTAGTCAATACCTCTTTATCTATCATAACAAAAAACATGCATTGCATGAAATTCCGAGCCCTGATGATCACATTTTCACTCGAACACGTTTGACGTTTAATAGAGTTATGTTGGCTGCTCTAGTGATTTCACCTCTTAGATACACCATGAGCGCCATTTAACATTATCAGCTGCTTTCAATCTTTTTGACTTGGTAGCATTGAAATTAGTGGTTTTAAGATGGTTTTAAGAAATTTATTTTGTATGGTAAAACAAGGTTTTAATGATTGGTTTTAACGTTAAAGCCAAATTTTACATTAAAACCACGTATGTGAAAACACTATAACACAAGCTCTTCGCTCTGTTTCATATCCATGCTACATCCAAACTTTACTTAGTTGACCTAGTTTTAATATGGCTTACGATTTTTTTCAATAATCTCGCGGCAGAAATCACAGGAGCTGCTCAAATCTGAATTAACAAATTTTGGTAAAATCCGTAGACAAAAATTATTGGTTCGGCATTTAATATTAAGCAGAATATTGAGATAAAAGTTTGTGCGTCTATTAAATCTTATTATATACAGATGTGTGTTTTGATTAGCGTCGGTACCTGCCATTACGGCCTAATCCGACGGTGTTCTCAAAACACAGAGTGACGTTGAGTGTTCACCACCACCCCCGAGCTACCCCGAAGGCACACCTGTGTGACTTGCAAGGTACACACAGGTAGCAACTTCTCATGCATGGCGTTCCCCTCCATGCATAAGCGCCTTGTTCAAGTGTTTGAGCGATCTAATCTCTGCTACATCAGCAGCTTAACGCGATGCACACAAGGTATCATGGGAAACAGAAGCAAGCCAGGTATCTACAACAATGTGTAGACGCCGCTATGCAAAATATTCCCTTTCCTCCCGCGCACAAAGCACTACCGATGCAGCGTCTGTTGGTTTAGCAACATCACAAAGAGGCTTTCTGTTGGTGAACCGAAGTCCACGCCAGCCACTAGCACTGGGCAAGCATCAGTCTTTTAACCAACACCTCTCCCAGAGATTTTGGTAGCAACCACAGCCACCACGTGGTGAGGAGACCTCACCAACAACCAGTCACAGAGGGTGCGACGAAGTCCGCCAGCGTCATCATCCCAGATGATGTCGCTTAACAACGAGCATCATCTCTTTAACCCTCTGGAAGGCAGGCCATCTGTGGCGCAACCGGTTCCCATGGTACCAGTTCCTGCTACTGTGAAAGCCTCAAAAGAAACCCCTAGAGGTAAACTTTCTATCGCCTTTGGTCTTGGGGTAAACCATAGGTGCCTGTTCACCTCCTTACTGACTAGCGTAGCAAGCCTACTTCCTTAAATAAATATATGCACGCCCGTTGCTCTGTCTCCAGAGATTGGGTAGTGACACATACGTTTTAGAAGTAATTGGCCAAAGGTAATGCCAGCAAAAAGCAATTACCCTATCCCCAGAAAGCACAACATCAAGGCTAGTGTTATCACCAAGATCTATCACCCGTGCTCCCCGGGGGCTTATTATATACAATAGAATCTGGAAGAAACATATTTTACATTACTTGCTGCGACGAAGAAAATAGCCAATTTGCAGACAAACGCCATGTAGGGTCATGCCACGGAACTGACATTTGAATGAAATATTAGCTCTGTTCAATAACTGAAAGGTGTTGACAATTGTTAATAGTTATTACTAGAAGTGTTCGGTACGTGAACACTTTGCAGTGAAAACTATTAACAATTCTCAGTTATTGAACAGAGCTACTGCAAGTTTTCTTTCGACTTCAAGTTAAAATTAAAAAAAAAATTGACGGAAAATTTAAACGAAAACTGAATTGATATAAAAAATTCATTAATAGATTTATAACTATGACCAGTAAGACAAAACAGTACAGAACATAAATAATTTCTGTTAGAATAGAATTACCCTTATACTCTTTTTAGTTTCGTTGTTATGGAGTGTTAAAAGAAGTTATGTACTGCATAATATAAGCAGTCCATTTAAAACTACGCATCTTTGTTGTTTTTTCATTATCTAATTAAATTACCTTCTTATTTAATAACAATAGACACGTTTATGTGTTTTTACTTATTAAATAATAGAGAAGACATTGAGTTTTCAATAAAAAAATATTTAGTTTTCTTTGAATTGGGCTTTCAAGAAAATTAAAAAATAGAAACAAAGGAAGGTCAACAATATTAGAAAACAAATGTTAAAAAATATTTACATAGATTTTTTTTAGCTTTTGTTTTTATGAGATTTAGCCTTTTCTAGCTTTTTTCCTCCAGCTCCTGGCAACACAGATCAGCACTGATTGGTAAGAAATCGTGCTCATGATAGGAAGCGAGATATTTACAACAACCCGATTTTTGTGACTTTCTGATATCTCATGAGGCGTACACTAAATTATATGGGTTTTTGAGACAGTTTGTACAACGCTAAGACAAGACAGGGCGCTGTTGGCTGAGTAGTTAGCGCTTTGACTATAAACCCTGAGGTTTTGAGTTCAAGACTAGTTTCAGGCAAGCCAACAACATCATGCATTTTTCTCATGTGCATTGGTGAGTTATTGTGTTGGTTGTTGTTGGACTGTTAAAGTGATGAAGGCATAGCACTGATCACTTTGGCAGTACCGGCAGCGATTAATACTAACATATCTTAATGCACTTCACAGCACCCTCCTTCGTCGGTATTGTAGCAGAACCGTCGGCGAAGTAAAAGAACTAAGAAAATGGCTACACAGCTTAGACAACTCAATGCCTCTACTTGACACCAGAGGGGCTTGCAACACTGCTCTACAAAAAACGCGCAATACCCGGGTTGTAAATGAGTTAAGCTTTCTATTTCTCTCCCACTTCACCACCTGTTCTCTCTACACTATCCCTTTCCCAGAGAAGGTAACACATTAATTAATTAACTGGTAGGCATTAATTGCTTGATTGTGTTACTTCTCTAAAAAAACGTGTATACAAAATTTCCACTTCTATTCTCAAGTTCCGAGATTTGGCACTCTTTTTAAGATTAAATTTTATATTACGAAAATATATCTAACAAATTTTATAAAAATATTTATTAGTTTATGATAATTTCTTTTTTCAATCGTCGAATCATCCAACAAGTTGCCTTTCCATGCTTTTAAATGCTTCCATAACCCAGTTAAGTAAAAGTAAATATTTTACTTTTAATCTCCTTTAAAATCTCTTAAACAGCCGTCACTTGAACTCAATTCTAATAAATGTATCTAGATTCCACATCTCAATTTATCTCAACCTGGCTGCCTTTATCTACCGACCTTGTTACACCTTAATGCGGCATCGTAAATTTGCATGAAAAATGCTTCTTTCTGCTGCAAATTTTTTTCATTTGCATTCAAAGTATTAAAACACACAAAGTTAAGTTACAAAAAGTATATACATAGGTGCATAAAAAATAATAACAAAATAAAAAATATAAAAGGAAATTGTACTTACTGCATCCTTGTTCATCAGAATTATCACCACAGTCATCTTTGTGATTGCACTTGAGTGAAGCACTAATACATTTTAAGCCATTGGCACAGCGAAATTGATCCAAACGGCAGGCAGTGCCCTTACAATTCTCTTCATCACGACCGTTGCGGCAATCTAAATAGCCATCACAACGTTTCTCTTTGGGCACACAAGGACCGGCCAAGCGACTGCCATCGGAGGGTGGTAGACCACCAGGTTGATTGCAAAATACATCGGTTGTTTGACATTTTCTATATGCTATAGCATGGGCACATACAAATAGACACGCACATTCATAATATAGGAAAAGGAGATGCAGATAGATGCATTAAGTGTTTTAAAATTGGTATATGTTTGTACAAAGGAGCACAATGGTTATAAGAAGACAAACAAAAAAGGTCACATGAGTAAATGTGGCAACAATATCAAAAGATTTATTAAAAAAAGAAAATCAAAGAAAGATGGGGGAATATAATAATGCGATTGAAAAGCGAAAATTGAAAAGGATAAAATATTTTATATTGACAATTTATTGTCCATTGTTATTGTTATTTTATACAATGGAAAATGCCGTTGTTTGCATTTAAGTGCAGCCATTGAGATGACAGGACATATAGGAAGAGAAGAAACAAACAAAATAAAAAATGGATAATAAAAATGAGCGCAGAGTAAACAAGAGTATTTGTTGATACAAGAAAATAATATGCAAAAGAAATTGTAAACAGGAAACGGATATAATTATTCACCAGCATGAGTACATACATCCACAAGCATGCAAATAAGAAATATTGAAATTAAATCAAAGCGTTTATCACACATCAGCACAGACGTTTTAAAACACAGCCAGCCGGAAGCGAATACATGAAAAGAAAAATAATATGAAATAAACAATGAGAATTGAGTATAATTTAATTAAATTTATAAACAAAGAAATATAGGAAAACTTAAAATTAATTTTAAAATAATTGAACTTTCTTAAACTCTATTGTTGTTTGCTTTTATGTAAAATACTTCATCATCATCATCACCACCACTATCTATCATGTCAATTTCATTAGTTTTCTATTTGTTTTTGTTCAATTTAAACTTCATATTTGTTGTCAGGAAGTGAATCTTTTTCAATCACTTCCTTCTCTATATCTGCAATTATATTAAGACGCAGACATATAAGAATATTGTTGCTTTTTATTTTTATTTTAATTTCTACCATTTATACTTGTTTAAGTTGCTGTCTGTTTTTGAAATGTTGCTAAAAAAATAACTATATTTCTTTAAGTTTTTGTTATATGTACAATTCTTTTCTGATTTCTTGTTTTTTATGGCTGATAACTGTCAGATTGTATTAACTCTTTTTGTCTAACGTTTTGTTCATTTTGCTTGAGTTTCTGAGATTTTTCAACTTCATCTTTAGGTAAAGTTTTTATAAACTACAAAAACAATGAATGCATGCTACACGAGGTATTAGATGTTTTATAATACTCATTTTATTAGTAAAATGTTAGTATATATACAAAGTGTTTTTATAAACTGGACATCTTTGTCTAAAATCTTCAGTGCTCATACGATCCTATTTTACAAGTTCGGGATTAAGCTTATTATTAATATTTGGCATTATGACCAGTATTTATTTTGTCCTTTAGCCTCGACAGTTGTATTTTAGCTTTGTGGCTTTTAAGCCTTTTTATTTAGCCTCAAAGTGGCAAACGTTTTTCTTCACTTTACAAAAATTTATTTCTAGTGGTCTTATTTTTAAGACATTTTAATGTAAACTTTTGCAATAAATTAATATTTATTGTTAAACTGAATACTTTTCTCTATAAAATGGTACCAAAACTATTTTTATATTCCTTTCAGTTTCGTTATTATGGAGTCTTAAGAAAAATTATGCACTGGATAAAATAAGCTGTAAGCCACTGTATTTAGAACTATGTATGTACCTCTGTTCTTTTTTTCATTATCTACTTGAAGTATGTATTTTTACTTCTTAAACAAGAAAGAAAACATTGAGTTTTCAATAAAAAATATTTAGCCTTTTTTTTGGCATAAAATCCTTGAATGGAACCCTCAAGGTTTGAAGAAGATCAACAACAACAACAAAAGCTTTGAACCAGCTTATTCATAACGCACCAGACAGCAAAATCTGTAAATTCTACGAGACATCTTATGGTCCACAAGGAATTTGCTTAATAATATATAGTAATAGTACTCCTTTGCTATGTCTCTGTAAAATTTTATCCCTATTGGACTACCTAGAAATGGCTGATTTACTTCTAAAATATTTTGTTTCTGTCCCACTGTGAGCTGTTGTTAATTGAATATATATTGAATATAATTGAATATAATATATATATATATATATATATATATATATATATATATATATATATATATATATATATATATATATATATATATATATATATATATATATATATATATATATATATATATATATATATATATATATATATATATATATATATATATATATATATATATATATATATATATATATATATATATATATATATATATATATATATATATATATATATATATGCGTTGAGTAATAACAGGTTCATGTCGCTTTCTATTTCTTATTATTATTTCTTATATCTCGAAAACTTTAACACAAACGGAGACTTGAGTTTAGCATCCAAAAATACAAAAGCGCAACATTTCGTAGCTCCAGTGCAAATCCGTTTAACTTTTGTTGTTTTCCTTATACTCCATTTCTCGTCTACGTACAATTTCTCGGCTAAATAGTTGATGTTTGTAACTAAGTCTGTCGAAGTGAATAGTTATCATTCGGGCTGATGACATGCGTGGGCGCACAGAAAGCGCGCGTTGCCTTAGCTTGAATAATTTAACTTTTCCTTTCTTTTTGAAAAATTATTAATTTAATTGAAAACATTTTCATTAATATGATTATTTCGAACGTATTTGCTTTGTGAATCTAAATTGATTATTAGGCTAAGGTTCGTAACGTTATATTCAGAAAGAATTGGGTATGATTAATATTCCAAGGAACAATGGAAAAATTAACATCAACCTAATTTTTCAACGTACACAGCAGAACAGAGTAGCGCCACTTTCGGAAGCCGCTACACTTCCATCGTCAGTGCTCACGTGTATTTGCTATCACCACTTGTCAGGTGGCTCTGTTGAATGTGATTTTAATTCTTATATATACAACTTTTTCGCGAAAATTGAATACGAGAATTAAATCACTCTCAAGCTGATATTAAAGTGCACTTTCCCAGCGTTGCCATCGGTTTATTTTTCTTCATTCCCATTTTTCTGATTTTTGTTCTACTCAAGGCAAACTTTTTTGGTTTGATTTTATACTTAAGTATATATGAACATGTAAACATGTGAAAAGCTCAAGCCAGTAGCTAATTGTTTTATTAATATGATTATTTTGAAAAATTAAGTTGATGTTAATTTTTCCATTGTTCCTTGGAATATTAATCATACCCAATTCTTTCTGAATATAACGTTACGAACCTTAGCCTAATAATCAATTTAGATTCACAAAGCAAATACGTTCGAAATAATCATATTAATAAAACAATTAGCTACTGGCTTGAGCTTTTCACATGTTTACATGTTCATATATACTTAAGTATAAAATCAAACCAAAAAAGTTTGTCTTGAGTAGAACAAAAATCAGAAAAATGGGAATGAAGAAAAATAAACCGATGGCAACGCTGGGAAAGTGCACTTTAATATCAGCTTGAGAGTGATTTAATTCTCGTATTCAATTTTCGCGAAAAAGTTGTATATATAAGAATTAAAATCACATTCAACAGAGCCACCTGACAAGTGGTGATAGCAAATACACGTGAGCACTGACGATGGAAGTGTAGCGGCTTCCGAAAGTGGCGCTACTCTGTTCTACTGTGTACGTTGAAAAATTAAGTTGATGTTAATTTTTCCATTGTTCCTTGGAATATTAATCATACCCAATTCTTTCTGAATATAACGTTACGAACCTTAGCCTAATAATCAATTTAGATTCACAAAGCAAATACGTTCGAAATAATCATATTAATAAAACAATTAGCTACTGGCTTGAGCTTTTCACATGTTTACATGTTCATATATACTTAAGTATAAAATCAAACCAAAAAAGTTTGTCTTGAGTAGAACAAAAATCAGAAAAATGGGAATGAAGAAAAATAAACCGATGGCAACGCTGGGAAAGTGCACTTTAATATCAGCTTGAGAGTGATTTAATTCTCGTATTCAATTTTCGCGAAAAAGTTGTATATATAAGAATTAAAATCACATTCAACAGAGCCACCTGACAAGTGGTGATAGCAAATACACGTGAGCACTGACGATGGAAGTGTAGCGGCTTCCGAAAGTGGCGCTACTCTGTTCTGCTGTGTACGTTGAAAAATTAAGTTGATGTTAATTTTTCCATTGTTCCTTGGAATATTGAAAACATTTTCTTTGCTAATAGATAATTGAAAGAAAGCGAATTAATCATAAATATTTTTATGAACTCTTTAAAACCTGCTCTGGAAGTTAATTTTTAAGTCGTTTTATACCATTACCTCTACATTTCCCATTAAAGTTATTGCTACGCTTTCAATTCTTTTATTTTGCCATGTCATGGGGTTTTGATTTTTTTTGCTTTTTTATATAGTATTTTTTTTTTGTTACTTTTCATTTGTTCGCCATAAGTTTTTCGATATTTGTTTTCGATTGTTTTCTTTTCGTAGTTGTTACTGGAAGTGAAAAGCATACGTTGCATGCAATTGCGTGTGTAAGACAGACGTCGTTATGATTTGTGCACTTAGAGACTTTTTAGTTTTCAGATAAATAAACCAAAATCAATTTATAAAAAATTAAATAAGTTTTCTTCAATGAAAATTGAATCAAAGTTGGTAATTTGAAATTGTTAAATAAAGCTTTAATTAACTGAAATGAACGTTAAACAATTTATCGTAGATTTGTTTCATTAAGTTTGCTTGTAACGTTTAGCAAATGAATATAAATCAGCCCATTATGGATTTTGTTAAGTTTAAGAAATGAACTTCAAAGAGTTTAAACACAGTCCTGTTTCTGCTTTAAATATTATTAAGAAAAATATATATAACTTTTTGCTTAAGTTTTAAGAAGCTTATTTCCTGGTTTTTAAAGTATTCAACTTTTATTATTATTTAAAGTTTGACATATGGTTTTTTATTTCAAACTCTTTAAAGTCTCCATTTAATTAGATATTTTTTAGCAGAAACCTTTTTGATATCTAATACACTGGCATACATATAAAGCTTTTTACTTTCATTTAACCATAATTTATTTTTGCCAATTAGATTACAAAATAAAATAAGTAACTAACGGAAAAAGCAAAATAGTAAACTAAGACGGAAACGGAAATTTACTCAAATGAAACAAGAAAAATTCAAATAAAAATTCAAAATTGCAGTTTTTGTCTACAAAAACAACGTTAAGGTAATTGGATTATAAAAGTTTTTAAATGTTAAAAATAAAAATAGAAAACGAGAAACTTAAGGTGCCCAGCTAAACTTTTAAATTACGCGTTAACAAAAAAGTTCCAAAACTGGTTTAAATTCCACTTTTGCCAAATTTTTACTTGTGCACTAATCAACTCTCATTAAGGAACTACGTACGTAATATAAAATTTATTTAGCAAAAAAAAAAAAAAAAACAAAAAAGGAAAGACAAAGCCACCTACCTAGCTTAATATGACTACTTTAAGAAATTTATTATTTTACATATTGTCATAATTTTAATTTAAATAAAATTTATTTGCTGGAGTTTAAGCAATTGTCTATATGCAGCATTTCGTTGGTGCTTTGCCAACTCATCAGTAGATTTTAAACACAATTTTGAACAGTTACAAACAATTTAACTTATGTACAAACTTTTAAAAACCATTTGAGAATTTACAATTATATAAATGATTTTCAAAAAAATAAGCATAGTAGGCTTTAAAACTTATACAAAACCCAGCAAACAATTTTTTATTCGATATGAATCTATTTTATTTTTCTCCTGCAAATAAATTTCATTTAAATTAATATGACTAATTTAATTTTTATTGCAAGGGATTGGTTATAAGATGTAGCCAAAATTATTAGTACACTCAACTTTAACCTGCCGTGTTAAAAAAATGTACTACACACTTTTGACAAGTGACATCAAAAGTTGGCGCGGTTAAATTATCTTTATTAACCTCGAAAAAAAGATTTTTTGTACAAAAATCGATTTCTAACAAAAATTTCCATAATTGGAAAAAAGTTTACAAATTGGTTAAAAGTTACTAAAACTTTAAAACAATGGTCAAAAGCTTGGCAAATACGCGTTTAACTTGGAAATAACGAATATTTGAAGAAAATAATGCAGAAAAAGTTTTGTATAGCTTCTAACAAAACTGAGAAAGATAATTAGAAAGATTGACTGATGTTATCTATCATAATATTAAGTACATTTTTTAAAAAATTTGCTAATCAAAATAGTAGCTTTTAAAAAAGTAGATTTATGAAAAAAATTCATATATCAATAAAGACTCTTTTGCAAAAAGTACTTTCTTCAAAACTACCTACTCCGAAAATACGTTTTGACAATTAATGCCCACCAGTGAATTAATTAATGTGTTACCTTCTTTAGGAAAGGGATAGTGTAGAGAGATTTTTTTAGATTCACGAGCATTTATCGAACAAATTTGTTTCGAAAATTCTTCGTTTTAGCGAACCTTCTTTTATTTCGAATCTCAGGTTTAGTGGGAGTGCTCGTATGTGTTAAGAGAGTTGTCATTGTTTTATTGACGGTACGAGACCTTGCTATCTGCGTTATCAATGGTGTAAGTTCCACAACGGTAGTTGTCACTAACAAAATTTTTTTGCTAGTGATGTGGAATTTTGTGTACTTTTAGCGAGTGCAAAAATTTATTCGGTTCTCCCAAATTTAATTTTTCAATAAATTCCCATTTTTGGTGCGGCGCTTGGAGGAGGACTCTGCTTTCGTATCTTTACTGGTTCCGAACTCCCAGAGATGCTGTTATATGTAAGTCCCTTTACCGGAAGTTTCATTTCTGGTGTTGTGCTCACGTTAGTCAATCTGCTGGGCTGATTTTACATTTTCTCGTCAGCTTACGTGGGTTCCTCTTTCGTCTCCTAAAGGTTTTGCATGATCCACGTCGTCCCAGAGCCCACTATTGAGTGAAGTTAACTAAGACATTAGTAATTGTTGGTCATATCTTTCTGTTTAATTCAGACGAGTACCATCCATACTTCTCACATAAGACGTGAACTACATTAAGTCCGAGTTGTCATCGCTTTCTGCTTTCCTATCACCGTTAATTATAGGCTTTGGCGTCAGCGAATTCAACCAGCCGCAGCTTAATTCTCTGACATGTTAGTAATATTTTTAAGTACAGTGCAACCTCCCTAGTCCGGAAACTCGCTAATTCGGACTATCCAGTAATCCGGACATTTAAATTTTTCAAACAGTTTAGAAATTTTTCCTCTATAGTCCGGACAAATGTTCTTTTTTCTCAGTAAAATTTTTTCGTTATTTTACCGCTAGACGAAATAGGTTTTTGTGTGTGAGCAAGAATTAAAGAATGTGTAAAATATTTTATTTTACTTGAGTTTGCGTGGAGTTAAGACGTTAATATGGCACCCGTAAATAAACGACAACATAAAACATTAACGTTGGCAGAAAAGTGCATAATATTGGATACAATTCATAATAGTGGAAAATCAATCAGACAAGTGGCTGAACAATACAGTGTCTTAAAGTCGACAATATTTGATATAAAATCAAGAAAAGACAAAATAAGAAAATATGTGTCTCAATCTTTAAAGGGATCAGGTATGTTTCAACACAAATTTTATAATTTGTTTATTGAATAGTCAATTTAAAATAAAAACACTAAACAGCCCTCCTATTCTGTAACTCGCTAAAGCTAAATCTCTATCGCTAAAAAACTATACAGTCGATTTATCAATTTTTGGCTACGAATACAATTTTGCAACGTGTATTACTAAATTATGGAGTGTCTTAAAAATTGAATCCACCAAAATTAGTGTTTTATGTCATCGCCAAAAATATTAAATTTTGTATTTGTTCAGCATTTTAGCGATCGAGATTTAGCTTTAGCTTTAGCGAATTACGGAATAAGGCGGCAGGTAAACGAAAAACCTTGAAGCAAGGTGAAAATCCTCAATTGGATGAAGCAGTGATCACATGGCTCATTCAGCAGAGAAATTATCATGTGCCTGTTTCCACAGAACTTATACAATCTAAAGCAAAATATTTTCACAGAAAACATTTTGGAAACGATAATTTTTCGGCGAGAAACGGCTGGCTTCAGAAATTTAAATTTCTAAATGGAATCAAATGTTTAAAAATTTGTGGGGAAAAGTTGTCAAGCGATAGATCTGCAGTAGAGCCGTTTAAAACAAAATTTTTAAAAACTGTGGAAGAAATGGGACTGGATAGACATCAGATATATAATGCTGATGAGTCTGCGCTATTTTGGAGGGCACTTCCAACTACAACATGGGTTCATAGCGGCGAAAACTCGGCTTCAGGTAGAAAAATATCAAAAGACAGATTTACTTTTATGCCGTGCGCAAATGCATCTGGATCACATAAGTTGCCACTTCTCGTAATAGGAAAGTCCGAAAAACCAAGAGCATTTAAAAACGTCGAACTTCCTGTTGTTTATAAATCTACTAAAAAGGGTTGGATGTCAACTTTCGTGTTTAAAGAATTGTTTAAGAAAGTGGTCATCAAAAATGTTAAACAATTTCTGACTAGTGCTAATAAGACATTGGAAGCTATTTTGGTATTGGACAATGCTCCATCGCACCCGAAAGAAAAGGAAATCAATACTGATCCTAACTTTCGAGTTTTGTTTCTGCCTTCGAACTGCACGGCGATCTTACAACCAATGGATAAGAACTTAATTCAGAACATAAAGGTACGGTATAGAAAAACCCTCTTAAATCATATTCTAACAGAAGATGATGCAAACATTTGTAATGTTTTAAAATCATTTAATATAAAAGATGCAGTTTTTTTTACTAAAATCTGCATGGCAAAATATTACCAAAACGAACATTGATAAAAGTTGGTCCAAGTTGCTGCCAAAGCTTTCCGCCGAAAGCGAATGGGAAGATGAAGACTGCCTACCTCTCGTTTAACTAAAAGCCAGAGATCCTATATGTCAGGATATGAATAGCATTTATTCTACATTATCTACTCTTAACTCCTCCGCTAATTTCTGCATTTCTAACATAGATATTTGGGCACGAGGTGAAAATGAATTTACTTACGATTTCTCGGATGAAGATATAGTCCAATCAGTAATTGCCAACCAAAATATTAAAGAACTTGATAGTTCTTTGGGTGAATCTGAGAATGCTGAATATTAAGTCTCAAATAAAGAGGCAAGCGAACTGTTTTCAAAAGCTATTTTATGGGCTGAACAAACCAAAGCGACAGATAAGGATATACTCTTTTTAAAGGAATTTAAAAATAGAGCTGACAAATTACATAAAGATATGTGTATTCAAACAAAAATAAATTCTTATTTTTCTAAATGAATATTTTTGGTCACCTTCAGTATGTTTCTTCATGTTTTCTGTAAATCAATTAAATACAAATGAATTCTTATGAGTACTTATTTTCTTTTCGGTAATAAAAATAAATTATATATATGTATTGCGTTTAAAATTTTATTTCAACTGTAATCCGGACGATCCACTAATCCGGACAGTAGCTGAAACTAGTTATATCTGTCCGGATTAGGGAGGTTGTACTGTACATTGAAAACATTAAGGTTAAATCCATACCAACAGAAGACAAAACGTATTTGTCTTTCAAGTGAAATACACTTGTTTGATGCTAACCCACACAAAAAAATACATCGTATCAACTTTTTGTCTTAAAAGGCAACCGGTAATCAGACAGCAAATGTACCTATGTTTTTTGTATTTTTTCTACTGGTTTTAAGTGATATGGGCTGCACACAATTGCGTGCTTTCTTATGCTGTATAAGAAAGCACGCAATTGTGTGCAACGAGGCTCGTTTCAGTCTGTTTTGTCTGACTCTGTGTGGGTATGTTGGATCAAACCACATGTATTTTCTGCAACCAGTGCTTTTGCGCAGTAAAGCAGCCCACGAACGAGTGATTTGTGCGTGTGATTTGTTCATGCTCGACGTCTTGTTACTCGTTAATGTAGCTGTGCGCGCAAATCACAAGCAATTGAAAATGTTCAATTTCTTGTGATTTGTGCGATGTGTTAGTGGGCTTGTGCGCGAACATTTTAATGTTTTTTTTTTTTTTGTATACTACGAAACAAACTTTTCATAGAATTTAGAAAAGAAAATGTAATTTCGCAAAGTAAAAGCGATAAATATAAAGATAAAAACGTACATTATATAATAATGATATACAAAAATAAATAAATAACCAAAGGAACAATTGCAACATCCGCTTCGCAATTCATATGTACTTGTTGAGGTTTAAGTTTAATGTGATTTCTTCGTCGTTTGTGGAGTATTGGTACGCGAACAAATCACACCCACAAATCATCCGCCTGTGGGCAGCTTAAGTCAAATACACAAAATTCCGGTTGTTTTGTTTGGTATGGGTTATCTCATAAGAACTAATGTTCAGTTGTCGTATAAGTCACAAAAACTGTTTTGTCTCACTTGGTGTGCGTTCAGCCTAAGTTAAACCATCCACACACACTTTAAGTTAAGGCAAGCAAACATTGATTTAAGTAAAAAAAGAGATACATACATATGTACATTTCTTTGTACTAAACCTTCTGGATATTGTATTTAACTACCTTTTTCGACTTAAAGTGAAAAAATAAAAATATTTTTGCATTATTTTTCACGCAGTATTTGTGTATGCACCACTGACGGAAAATTCAGTTCTATTGTACTACTTTCAGTACTTTTTCTTTTAAAAAACACTGCAGTACTCCAACGACATAAAAAGTACTATTTCTAATATGTAACGTTAAAAAATACTAACCCAAATTATAGTAAAATCAAAAATTTTTGCAAAAGCTACTTAAATTTTCTTTTTGTCTATTAGTTTTCAACATATTCTTTCAAAAAAGGGCGCAAAAACTTTTGATTTCTTTATTTGAAGAGAGCAAATCGGTTCAACTTAAAATTCATTGTTATAGGAGTCTATTAATTCTCACTCTGTTTATTGAGCTGAAATGAAATTTAAACCAGTGCACTTGGATTATTCGCAGAATTCAGCCCTGATTTTTGATTGTAAGCTTCTACATTCTTAGATCCAGTATAGTGGGACAATTTCCCGCTTCACTCGAAATAAAACTATTAACATTTTTCCTGGCATTGTTGCTAAAGCAAATATTTAGAACTTATGGAAATCCTCAGTGTTTTTATTTTGAGTGAAATAAAAAGAAAAAGAAATGTACATACGGATCTTTATAGCCGCATAGGTACGAAGATCTAACCTGGCCAAGCATTGTGAGTGCCAAATGGTAGCAATATGAACACACATGAAAATAAGTTTTGTCTAACCATTGGCTGAACTTTATTACTATCTGCCTTAGGTTCTGTTGTATGATAATTAAGAATAGTAGGTTATACATACTGTTTAAATTCTTGGAAAAAGTACTAGAAAGGTGAAAAAAGTACGTTTTAAGATGAAGTTCAGTACCATTTCAAAATCTGTATTTTTCATCACTGGTTTGCACATTTTACATCTACTACTAAAAATCTAGGATCATAATTGGTTTATCACTCTCTTTGTAACACATCTCAAGATTTCCTTGGAGTTGATAAAATTCTTCATAGAGTTCTGGTTCCTTGAAAATTAAAAAAAACAACTACTTTGAAAGTTTAAGTGTGTGGAAAAGGACACGAATATGGGTTTCAATTAATGATAACTATATTTTTACGTTCACAATATTTAAAAATTCATATCTCGGCAAATTTATGAAATTTCATGGTAAAAAACGTTATTCTTTTCAAAATTTTATCTAGTTTTAGGAAGACAAGGTTCCTTTTCATCAGGATCATCACATATTAAATTAGTCACAGAGTTATGCTTTAAGTTTAACGAAGTAAACACGACTCGTGATAAGTTGTACTTTTGATCAGAACATTTTGTGTAAACAGATAACTAAAGAGGAGTTCCATAATTCAACATTTGCAACAAAAGCCTTACTACTCTCTCATAAAGACTTTTGAAGTTAACATGCAATCGGGCTTCTTGAAGCAGTTCTTCTGATACAGGCCTTTGACAGGCAGTGCCGAAGTTTGTCACCAGAAGGTCTGAAAATGAAAGTAGTGCATAAGGACTTGGTAGGCAATGATGAAGAGCCAGTAGGAAATAAAGGCTTTTATAAGGCGAAAACGTAGCTATAGTTTGATTTTGTGTACACACATATACATTTTTCTTTTCAAATTTGACTTTCAGCCAACCATTTGTTTGAAAATAACTTTTAAATTAGAATACAATTTTGTTTGATTCAGTAAAACTTTCATTTTGTGCTCTATTTCCACTACAATCTGCAATAAAAACCAGTAAATATGTTATTTTAGTTTACAAAAATCTTCCAACTGTCCGTTTTGAGTGAACAATTTATGTGCTTTTATGAATACTTTTGTTGATTTTGAAAAAAAAGTTTTTAGAAAACTATTTTATCTGATTTAGTAAATGCTTTTGTTTGAATTCAGGATTTTCACTGTAGAACACAAAAACGAATTTTTTATAGCAGTAACATAATTTTTAAGCTTAGTAAAATATTTTGTGGGCATTTATTCATTGGTCCGTTTCGTATTCATCATAATGAAGTTTAATTTTTTTCTGTATCTTGAGATTCGTTATCGCTGCACATATGTATATACGTACATAAGAAATGGTTTTACAAGGTAAAATTTTTATGCTTCTAGTTAGAGTTCTTGTTGATTTAATGTTGTTGTATTTGTTGTTCTTAATGTATAAGTTTTGTTAGTATTTCATTACTCAAGTTGACTGAATAATTTAGCAACCTTTAAACAAGAATAAAGAAATGCGGTTTTAACACTTTGCTCTTGCCACCCAGTACAAGGAAGAGCGTTGCATAAATATTGTCTTAACATACTCAACTATTTTTTGAGGTTTAAATTACTATAAATATGCAAAGTTTTTCTTTATCTTGTTATATTAAAGAGTGTTTTTTAAATAGCAGCATTTTTTTCTTATGAGAGAAGAAAGAAATTGCGCCAAACTAACATTTTAACAAGGACAATAATGTGTTGGCCAGAATTGCGTTAAAAAGGAAGCAATATAACATCCAGTAATTAAAAAAACAAGTATGAAAGTTAAAAAAACAATTCGCTAAAAGTTCGCCATAAAATACTCCAGAGACTGTTAGACACTTGCACTGTTAAACTACATTGTACTCGGAATAAAAGAACAAACTTAACAAAAATGTAATTAACGCTAAATGCATAGAAAATTGTAATAAAAATACATTAAAAATTGTCGTATTTTGTTCTTTCTGTTGGAAGTATTGAAAAATATGGCAGAAAACTATTCAAATGAGGACAAAAGTAAAAAGGGAAATGGATGGAAAGTGTTTATTTAAGATTTAATTAAAATTAAGAACTGCTTTTGGTTAGAAACTATTAAAGTTAAATGCTTAAATTATAAAAAATAAATTTAAAAATGAAAAACAAACACAAAGGCGATAAATAATGCAAGACAAAGTTAGAGAAAATGTTAAAAGTATATCAAAGAATCAAGCAATAATTTTAAATTAATTTTGCTTAAAAAATCATTGGATGAGGAGGTTACAATATATACGATTGCACGTTGTTACAAAATAGGAAGTTTTCTTCTCATGAAAAATGAACTAAAGAAGCTTGTAGGTCTAGTTGAGAAGATCAATTTGGCATTTTCAAATATATCAATACACCATTAAAACCGAAAGTTATCTATGTATAAAAATGATTTTTGTTGTGGACTTCAAGGTTTAAGTGTATACGAGTATTCTAAAGATTTTATGTTAAACAAAATACATTATTTTTAATTTATTGAAATTTTGCGGTTATTTTGCAACACTTTGAGAATTAACCAATTTTTTATTTTAATAAGAAGTATATCTCATACGTTTACAATAAGACATTAATTATTAAAATAGGCTGAGAATTGTCATAGTTACAAGTTTTATAAAAAATATTTCCCAATAAAATTATACAGGCAACACATTCCCAGTGCATTAAGCAGCTGTTCACAAAATAAATGGTAGCAAATATATACATATTTGCCAAGCTACTGGCCAGATTTATTTGAAAGTTGACATATCAATAGATGAGTAGCTATACATATTTGAACACTACGTAATTTTCAGAAACTTCAAGACGTCCGATCCACTTGAAACTTTACACACACACTAGGTTATAATGACAATACAATCTGATGGATATAAAAGTGGGCAGTACCACGCCCATACTAAGTAAATATCTGTATCTTTAAAGCTATATCAGTCAAGGTATACAAATATCGTATGGGATATTTTGACAGCAAGATGCGATGCATTCCAAAAAATTGGGGAAGGCGTACTCTCCATAGAAAGTAATTGATAATAATCTGCTCCCTGGAAAGATGTAACAGTAAGAGTCTTCAAATTTGGTATGAGTTAATTTGAAGACATGATGAGGGCAAGGGTACGCCTCATATAAAGTAAATAATAATTACTTGCTATCTTGAAAGCATAAAAGTAAGAGTCTTTTTGGCTGTGAGTTAATTTGATGACAAGATACGAATTTAGGTCGAAAGGTGAGGGAGAAGGGGTACTGCCCATATAGCTATAGCAATAAGAATTTTCAAATTTGGTATCAGTTTATTTTAGGACCAGATCCTGCCAATTATTTAGCTGCATAGTAGAATAAACACAAGCATATATTTTTTGAAGAATATGTGGCGGATGATAGATATTCACTCCTATCGTGGATACTTTTTCCCTCGAATTGTTTTCCCTTTCCCTTCTTTTGCGGTCGTGAACAAAAATTCGAAAAATTCCCCTTATTATGAATGATATTTTTCACGTGCAATTTTTCCCTTTTGCCCTGTTTTTCTTCACTTTATTTTAGTAGGCGAACTGGACAAATACATCATGTAATTGCTATGTTATCCTTCCAATTAGTTATTAAAGCTTATAAATAATTATTTTTAGGACAAAATCAGTAAATGGTATTCATTTATCTTAGTTTTAACACATTTATTTTAATGCTAACTCTTTGCAACGCCTTTCTATCACACATGAACTAAGTTTTGTGGCGATAGAATAGAAAATGCTTTTTCCGTGTCTGTAGAGAATCACTCATCGCGTCCAAAATATATAAAAACCAAGTTTTACTCTCTTGAGAAAATTTTATTTAACACCAAAAAACTATTTGATTGAATTAGGGTGCCTGCAATGGTTCGGGTACTCCAAGGCATTGGATGTATCTAGAAATCCTGGACGAACAATTCGATTTTGTTTAGATTCCTCATGGAATGCAAAAATGATTCCGATTCTTAGCACTGAATTTTTTTATTTTTTTTAACAAAAATGTCTTTAATTTTTAATTGATTTTATTAAGCTTCTTCCTTATTTACATTCACTGAGAACTGATAGCGGAAAAAAATGTTCACGGGAACTTTACGATAGCAATTTTCCCTCGAAGGGAAATGAAAATTTCATGGGAACATAAATTTCACTTTTTATTCGCGATAGGGGTGATTATCGAAAGTTTTTAGTAATCTTGTGCAATCTTTCGTACCCAATGATTTATCTGTACATATATTTTTTGGTCCTCTCTCTCGTCAGAATATTGCTTATTTGAAAACTTTTG
Source organism: Panzeria rudis (assembly GCA_956483635.1). Taxonomy (NCBI): domain Eukaryota; kingdom Metazoa; phylum Arthropoda; class Insecta; order Diptera; family Tachinidae; genus Panzeria; species Panzeria rudis. Next base: position 65,260,538 of record OY101451.1, read on the forward strand.
ATTTTGTTTCACAGTGTTATCATTAAATAAATCAGTTATATAGTTTACATATCTCAGAGCCGACGAGCTAAATCTCTTCGCGGGTTATGTTTGTGTTGTCATGTTAAAAATGTGTTTTTGTCGTGCTAGAAATGTCACATTAATATCACAGAATATGCTTAAGTTCATTTCTCACAACTGGGAGAGGGTGTAGCGACCCTTGGATACAATAACAGTTATGCTCCGCTTTAATGTTGTCAGAATTTTATATAAGATAATAAAAATGTAAAAATTTAATTATATTTCCTAATTTTTCCTTAAACACAATTTAAATTACAAAGAGCCACATCTCATGAAATGAAATATTTTTTATTCCGTATATTTTTCATTACTTTGTTAAAATAACCCTTTAGCAACTTGAAACGTTCATATTTTTTTTTAAACCCCTTAAAGAGCTGGAAAGTAAATTTTATGACTGTGAAATATAATGACTCTTTTCTTTGTGTAAATAAAGACGCTGACATCTTAAAAAGTGTGTAAAACAACTTAAGTTGTCTGTCATCAAATTCGTATTTTAAAAACTTTATTGCAAACAGAAAAAAAGTCTTAATGATAAAGTTGCAGTGAAAGAAAATTATTTCGAATTGTTACGTTACTACGTTTCAAGTAAAACATTTTATTTGCGGGTGGAAAATAAGTGTGTTAAGTGCATATAAAGAGTCTTTTAAATTTAGAAGTTGCATTTTACGTCGTTATTTATGGTTGCCCTGTGAGAGTCTGTTTTTTAATTTAAAACCAAATTTCAATGTTGTATTGGATTCCCTATTTGTTGCTTAATGGCGTTAGTTTAATGACAGTTGTCTTTTTTATGTTTCGTAAACGTGTTCAAAGTGTGATAAGTTGTAGATTTTCAAAATATTAAATCGTAAGGGTCTTAAAGTATGCGACAAATAGAGATATCTCTAATTAAGATTTTGTAAGGTTAAAGAAACGGAAAATTAACTAATGCACCAAAACGTTACTTAAATGCTTTTTGCAGTTAATTAGCGAGAATTATGCTTGTAGCATACAATAGAGCTCTGCACAAATTGTTTCAAATACTTTCACCACTGCAATATGTGTCCATTTTTAATTTTAGCGGCAAACATTAAACTTTTTTACCTTTGCTATTAAAAAAAAACACTGACAGCTTAATTCCTAACTCTTCGACAACATAAATGCCAAAAATTTATGCCAATTGGCAATTCAGTTTACATATAAACAGCTGTGAATGTTTAAATTTTTTTAATGAAGTTTTTAAGCTTGGATTTTTTTTTAAATTAGTTATAACTAAAATTTTACTCAAACGGATTACAATACTGGAGATGTGTAGTTAAAAAAATATGTAAACATTTAAATATGTTTGAATTATGTGTCAAATTTCATGTTTTTATTAATTCATATTTTTGGCGAAGTTGTGAAAAAGTTTTTTGTCTTCCGTGGTATAGAGCTTACATAATTCGCATTTCTTAGAGGAGTGAGATATATGTCGTCATTTGTGGGAAGCTCAGGCTTCATGGCACACTAAAATTTTATGCAGCTTCTTCGTTTGAAATCTTACTTCTTGCAGCTGAAAGTAAGATTTCAAACGACATTTCCGATGGTATTAAAAAAACCAGTCACAAAAAATATTTTTTTTAAAATAACAAACACAACCCCAGAGAGTTTTATTTTATTGTCCCTAAAAAAGCTAAAAGCGTAGGTGGGCCTCAAACAGCATATGGTGAAAGTAGCGTACGAAGTAAGAGAAAAATGGCCTCCAAGCTTCAAAGCACAGTAACAATACAGATTTGTTGATTCATTCTGCATCTATATCAAGAAGAAAATCACATATTCCTGCTCAGGTATCTCAAACTTACAAAATTTAAAGTAGAAATCGTTTTGAAATAATACCCATATCAGCTGAAAAATCCGTAAAGTTAAAAAGTTATTTAAAATGCTTATTTTAGCAACACCAAGTTTTATAATGCTAACACACTTGGAACTAATTTTTGCCATGATTTCAGCATCTGAACACAGTGCACTGTAATGTTGCGATAAACATGTAATATAAAGAACAATTAGAAAATAGTTTGTTTAATTTGAAAATCTGTACAATATTGAATTACTTTTTTTTGCGGTATCCTCCAGTTGCAAAATCATGTAAGGCATGGAAAAAAATAGGAACAGTGATTTTACTTTTTCGCGATCGTGAAAATTTGTTCACTGTGAATCTGTATATCTGTTTTTATGCCTTTTGGCTAATCTTTATAGACTAACCTCCATATTCCCCATATAGAATTCGTACATTAAACCAACATTAACTTTAATAAATTTTGATGAATATGGGAGTAATATATTGAATATACTCATGAAACATATAAAATAAAACAATATAGGATCAAATGGTGAATTTATATGTTATTCGTTACTATGATGGGACTCATGAAAGATAAATTTCTATCTAAAATAGCTCCTAGACCATTAAAGGGTCAACCCGATCAAAACTTTCAGCGTTCCTGGTGTAGATTCCATTGATTGAGATCATTAATGGAATCAGCTAGATTAAGAATTTCAGTGTTCCCAATGAAGACTCTATTGATTAGGGATAGTATTGTGAAAATCATATATGGGTGATTCTCATTTAAAATGTTTTTTTCGTGCCCATTGAAAGTATAGTAAATTATTTCATAAAATAAACTGCTTTAGCATGATTTAATGTATTATAAATAGATGTATTTTTTTGTATGAGACTGTCCATTAAAGCGGGTCGACCTCCATACAAAAAAAAAGTTGTGTAAGTCACCCCCTAGAATGCGAGATATTTCAATGAAGTTTCTAAAACACAAAAAAAATGTTTCCACGCCAGAAAATACCGCACTTTTTTATATATAGCGCCGCATTTAAAGTCCGATCTCATCATATCGCATATCATTGTTTATGGTTTGACTATGGCTTAATTTTTGCCTTTGGTGACTTTTTAATCCGACATCAAATTCTTGGCACTACCAATGCCATCTCGGCTCCACCTAATGTCCAAGTTTTTACACGTGCCAATAAAGCCCTTCTAAAACTTAGTTACTTAATTACTCAAGAAAAAAATTTTTTGCCATGCCCCAAAATATAGCACTTTTTGTTTTTTATATATAGCGCCGGATTTTAAAGTCCGATGTCATCATATCGCATATCGTTGTTCATGCCTTGAATATGGCTTATTTTTTGCCTTTGGTGCTTATTTAATGTAACGTCAAATTCTAGAGCTTATTTATGATGTCTGGAATGTTTCCCTCCTAATGTTCGAGTTGTTGCACGTGCTAAGAAAGCCCTTCCAAACTTTCTTTTTTATGTAAAATATTTTAAAATATAGTTCACATATTTACGACTAAAGTTCTACTTTATATTTTTCAATTTATCTAACAGCCGAACTTAAAATCTTGCTTCATTTTGATATTTTAATCTCTGACTAAAGTGTCGGTTATTAATATTGACTTGTTTACATGTAAAGCAATCAAGCAAGCATTCGAATTTAAACACATTTCAAAGCATACAAAATCAATAGGTACTACAACTGTGAAAAAATTGAAAGTCTGCCGCGGTATGTTCAAGCAGGTTTAAAAAAGTTGTTTGAGATTTAGGCAAAACTACAGATATTCCAGTTCTGAGTAAAACGACAATAAGAAAAATGTTCGTAATTACATTACGAAATTCTTAAAAAGTCCAGTGTGTATTTTAAGAATGAGTGGAATGTTTTATTACGAATTTCAAAGTGCAAGTGCTATATTGAAACGATAGCCAAATGCAGTTCTCCTGCAGTGAACAAAATTCCTGAAAATAAATTAAACTTTTTATTGACCAGTGTAAACTGAGACTCTTAGCTTTGGATGGCACCCAATTTGTTTCTATGGACAATGATAACTGCGAAAGACTTTCCGTCGATGTAGGAGATAATATATCAGTTTACACAGAATTATATGCCCATGTGATGAAGATGAGTACAATAATGAAAGTAACGACATATCTGCGAGCAAAGAACATCTAAAAGTTTCAGATATATCACTGCAAAATTTTGCTTTAGCATTAGATCACACAGGCACATCAGATCGGTATGGATCCCTGTTGGCAACAACACTAATAAACGATTTAAAAATATCAATGGCCACAAAAACTAATGCCGTCCTTACACTGTCTAAGTTTTCGTCTGATTTCAAAAGCTAACTTTAAGAATATGACATTTAAAACTCATACTGTATATTATAGCCTTTTTACACTCACCCACATCTTAGAGGAATGCGTGGAAAATGATAAATATGAAAAAAACATGTTTACATTTGCAACATCTTTAATTTTTCATCTGTCATTATATTTATTTTCACGTGTTTGATGAAAAGTCGTATTGTGCTTAATAAATTAATCTTTAAGTTTATTAAGAAAAACAACAAATTAATTGTTTGCGATTTAACATAACAAAAACAATAATTAATGCAATGTTTTTAGTTAATAAAATCTCGTGTTAAATAAATATTTATTTCATGTACCACTAATTTTGAATTATGTGTCTATAAATTTACATACATACATACATATCAAAATGGCTCACACCAGGGATGGGAAATTGTATTTTAATTTCAGTATAAAACAAATTTTTCTCAATAAAAAATGATTTAATTGTAAAAATTAAATTGAACGAACTTAAGCCTGAATAACAAATTTCTTTGGATAAAACCCATATAGTTCGACTAAATTATTCAATTATAAAACAAAATTTTTAGACTACTTTTTCGACCCGAAGAGTAAAAAAATTTTTGTTTTTTTAGAATTTTTATTGAAAAGAGCAAATGTACCCTATATTTGATTCGGCTCAAATTATGTATGTGGTCATACATAATTTCGACCAAACGTATTATAATACACTTTGATGTAATGAACATAGGTTTCATATTACGATAGCTATGACCAATTTAAAAAAGTTTTGAACATCGCAACACCGAATCAAAGGGTTGGATAAAAAATTACATATATGTTAGTATTACTAGGAATTATTACTCATATATTTAAACATATATATTTTTTAATTTTTATCCGGAGGGTTGGGGGTGGTCCTAGGTGTATGCAAATGCGGTGTAGCCCTCTGCTATTTATCTAAAAAACGGTTGATCCTACAAAATATAACTGTATAAAAAAATTTATAGGAAATTGTATTCGCTATAGCTTATGTAAAAAACTCCGATCTTTGCGGCCATTGACTTCTGATATTTTGTAATCCGTGCACGAGATTACGTAAGACTTTGGAGACTTATTATACAAGGCCAAGATAAGATTATCTGATGTGTGATGGAAACCGATCGATTTCAAATCAGACCGATCTGTGGCTGATTGGTAGCGATGCTAGCCTGTCAGTACAGAGGTCGTGGGCTCGATTCCCGCCATAGACCCTGGGTGTTTTCCGCCGACAATTTTAACCGCTTCGCGGCTTATGTTTCTGTGTGCATTGTTGTTATGTTTTATTCGAACTTAAATTCGGTTTCACTGTTCGTGTGATATACAGAACACCTATTTGGGTATTATTCTATTTGTAAAGTCACACGATTTTAAATCGATCAATTTCCATCATATACCAGTATATAAAAAATTTCAGTTTCTTATCTCAAGTTCAAAGATTTAAGCGAAGATCCCGCTATAGTACCAACGTACCGATTTTCGCCAGCGCAATAAAGTCATATCTATTCAAGCCAAACGGACTTATTTCTCAAATAATTGCGCCATAATATAAAATGGCCTTATTACCAGTGCAGAGCAATTGCGGCCTTATTTCTTTGTAAGGCTGAGGTCACAATGGCATTTCAAAAACGCACGTTTCTGAATTTTTGAGCTTAATTTATGGTCTTTAGACATTACATGATAAGAATCAGAGAGGCAAATGTAGTCCTCAAAACCAGCTTATGAGGCTTATAAAGCTCAAAGTGTGTTTGAAAACGCAAGTGTTGTCTCAGCCCTAGTTGATATAAAAGATCATACGGGGATTTATTGCGGGTGCCGACGTAAATCGGTACACTGCGCTGATAGTAGGATCTTAGCTTTACCAATTTTTTTTACCTTATTTGAGCGGGCTATATTGAATTTGAGGCATTCAGTAATGTTCAAACGTATTAACAAATTAGAAAATATGGAATAACCTAATGAGATTATACACAGCAGTGATATTATTTGGAGAATAGTCAAGTGAGTCAGTGGAATAACATGGTATTTTTTAGGTGGCATGCAATAACGTTCATGGAAATAATGTCCGTAGACATTTTTTAACATAAAAAGGAAAAAAATGTACATGGGCATTATTTCCATTTCCGGTATACTGGTTTCGTAGACTAAAAGGTTTTTTCTAGCCCGCCTTCGGCCGGTATTAAGGATTTTCTCGTCTGAGTATGTCAAATAGTGGCTTCGCTGAGTAATGATTTTTTGCTATGCAACGAGGAAATAACGTCCATGGTCATTATTTCCATGGACGCTATTGCATGCCACCACTTTTTAATATCAAATAGTATAAAAAAGTACGATCGTATCAACTTTTCCATCACTGGCTCACACACATGTTTTTAATTTTGTTCCAGTCTAATGTCATTTTGCTAGTGATGACACTAAAATTATCGAAAGATGTAATATGAAGCAAAGTGAGATAGGAACATCTTTGAAAGATGAAGAAAGATGTACATATTTAGCCCTGTACAATTCTTATGGGAAGATGATAAAATCTTGGCGAATTGATGAAAGATGTGGGTAGATGTAAAAAGCCTATTAGATGTAAATAGAATAGGTTCTATTGTATATTAGACATGATATTTCACTTTTACGTATTGAAATCAGACGAAAACTCAGACAGCGTAATGTCAGCATGAGGAACATATAGACATTACTGAATCAACGATAGATTACTTTGATAACCTTATTATTGATAAAAACTAAAGTTCAAAGGGAACGAAACAAGTTCAGAACAGAAGCTAAACATCGTCTGTGAGTGATAATGTGTTAAAATGTATTTCTTGTGATGGAAAAAAAGACATCATGTTAAAAAAATAAACACTTGGAAAACAAGCACATATTTACACAACAACCGATGAACACATTATGATTGTGCAAGAACCTACTTCAGTATTACTCGGATACACATCACCATTAACTAGAACTGGTATTGCGATTCAGAAGGTTAATTTTTTAAGTTCTGAAGGTTATTTGCTGAACTATTTAGTTGCAATAAATTGTGATGGAACGGCTGTAAACACCGGTTACAAAAGTGGAGTAAATACATGTATGGAAAGGCACTTACAATGGCCTTTGCAGTGGAAAGTCTGGCCTATTTCCTTTTAACGAGCTTCCACGCAAAGCACTATTAAAAATTTTGTTGGAAAGCAAATTGGGCCGGGAATTCGGTCTGTAGAGTTTGGGAGTGAATTAATATCATGTCAGCAGTATCCTCTAAGCTAAATTTACTATTTTCCCATTATAATCAATCGCATATTTAAGATTTATTTGTGGGTCGTTAATAATTATCAGCAAATTTTAATGGGATCTATGTCTGACAATATAAGTGCTTGGAACATTAGTGATGACCAACGCTTCCTTTATCGTATGATCTTTGCAATTAATAAGGGGTCCTGCGATAACGAACTAGCTATACATAGCCCTAGTCCATTAAATGCAACACGGTAGTTGACAACAACGTCTAGATTACTTCGACTTTATGTATCGAAGAAAAAAATATCAGAAACTTTGATAAACTTAGTTCAGTTTGTGGTAAAAGTGTATGCACCAGCCACAGTCCAGACACGGAAGTAGTCATATTTCCAGACACGGAAGTAGTCACATTTTAAAATATATACAGTGGATTCGTAATCTACCCCAAAATACTCAGAACGTAATACGCCCCACAATAGAACATAACAGATATTACTTGCATCCAGAAAATTTACTTATCTCCATGATAACAGATACAGATCCAGTTATACTGTATCGGGGCTATGAAAAACTTAGAAATATTTGTTTAGATCCACCAAGATATCTTCGGGAATTCCGAATGCCAAAAGGATACATACATATTATTGCCCAAACCTATCCCAATACAATTATGTGGGATAATCTACAAGTGACGGAGCCTTACATTCATATGATATATGAAGGAAACTTACATTCATATGATATAAATATAAATATTAACATTAATGGTTGAGGAAATTAATTTTTTTCGCGGATATCTCGGGAACGGTTCGTAGGAAAACTAGGAGAATTTCAGTTTCGGGCTCAGCGATCTAATGTAATTAAAGATTCTGTAACTTTTTCTATAAATTTGTCTGTAACTTTATGTATAATAATTATATCACTTTGGGGTTAAGTAATTTCGGTAGTCATGGAAGTGAACCAAAACATATATTTTTTTTGAAAATTTTAAAATTTATGTTTTTTAAGCTATAGCGATTTCAATTTAAAAAAGGCTGTTAATTTTTCTAATATGTGTCTATAACTTCGGTAATAATAGTTTTACAACTTTGGCCCTTAGCAATCTAACATGAAAACATGAAAATAAGTCAACACATATACTTCTTTTTTATGATATAGGAATTATATTGAAAATTAAGTTAATTTTTTAGATTTTTATCTATAATTTTGGATATAATAATTTTAATACTTTGTATTTGTAGATATGAAATTTTAAAATTAGCGTTTTTTAAGTAATGGCGCTTTCTATTTTCTTATATATATTTTTTTTAGCTTTTAGTGTGTGCTGAAAATTTTTTTTATCACATTATCTTGAAGAGGGTCTTATTACCTTTAAAACGGCATATTGTTGAGCTTAGTAACTCAAAAATTTTTTGAGATATGTGTAATTATGTAGGTAATCTCAACTTTTTTAGACATAATTTTTAAATATTGATGACGTTATATCGCCTTAACTAGGCGACCCAGGAACTTAACGTTTTATATGTGTTTTAATTATATTAAAACCAGTCAATACCGAGCGGAATTCTTTATCACAGGAAATTTGAAAAAAAGATTATTGAATACCGTTATTGAATACTGCTATCAAAAACTAAACTTATTTTTCATTTGTAAGTAGTAGGCATTACTACTTTTCTTGAAAAAAAAAATTAAATAAAAATAATAGAGGAGTATGTTATAATTTACTGTATCAAAATCTTTACTGAAATCAATATAGATAACATTAGTTTGTTTGTCAGTAATAAACCCCTCGCTGTAACCCCTCCTTGTAAGCTCTAAAATATTCGAAATTGTGGGTCCTGATATACAAAAAACATATTGTGATGGAGATAGCATAGATATTGCCTTCTAATGCGGCGTATCACAAACAATTTCAAACAATTTTAGTATAACGCTTAGCTTAGCGATAACAAATATCAGCTTCAGATCCAAACTTCAACAAGTGAAAAGAGAAGCGATTATTTTTTAAGTGGTAGGGATATATAAACAAATTTAAGGGATTTGTTAAACTCAAAAAAAAAATCAAGTCGTTCATACTTAATTCAACCCAAAATGGAGTCCAAAGTACGGAATTTGTTTAACCTAGAACAATACTCTAGATTCAAGAACAGATTCTTCAAGTTCAAAATTCTTAATTTTGGACATTCCAGCAAGTTCAATAAAGGTATATATTCAATATTGATATACATATATGTCGTGCATGGCTCTAGTACTAGTATATATACAATTCCTCTGCACAATTTCAAAACACAGTAACAGCCAAAAATAAAAATGTTCACGAAACGAATAAAAAAGTTCTTAGTTACAGAAGCACTATATGAAAATTTCAATGGGAATTAGACAAATATTATATGAAAAGAAATGAAATTTATATCGAATCATGTGCTCGAGACTCTGCAGGAACTAAAAAAATATAAAAAGGTTGATTTCTGTTGATTGCTGTGTTTTGAAATTCAGGAGACGCATTTCTTTATTAACTACCGAGGCGTATAGTTTACATTTATTTGAAAGAATTCCTCATTAATTAACACTCATACGCATGAGTGTCTTGAGCAGTGTTGCCAATGAAGAATTTGGAAATTATACATGACCGGGTCCCAAATTACACATAAGAAGAAAAATTACACATTATAATTTTTTCCATAATTTTAAGTTCGTCTTTCAGTCTATACAAAATAGTTTTTTTTTTAGAATGAAAAAGTGCGTTAAATGAAACCAAAATACCTAAAGCATATGATAAAATTTCAATTAGATTTTACTTTTCATGTTATCTATTCTTCTAGCATTGCACACTGGGGTAATTAATACCCATTAATTCATCCAGGCGCTCTAATGAACCAATTTGTGGTTTTTTATATAAGGCGCTGTTCACATCTCCCATAATACCATTTTTCATCCAGGCTAATAAACCAATTTGTGTTTTTTTATATAAGGCGCTCTTCACATCTCACATAATGCCATTTTTTCCATTTTCGCGAAAAAATTTTCCGAAAAGCTTAAATTCTTTGTTTTGCGTACTTTAAGCTTTCTCGTATAGTCGGCCTATTAGCAACAACACATGTGATATTATTTCCGAATCATGTATAAAAATGTTGTGCTAGGTGGGAGGGATATAATAATAAGAGGAATATTTTTCGACGAAGTGTACATTTGGTTGCTGTGTTAATCGCTTGCACATAGCATAGCACACAGTGCGGGAACACATATATAAAACTTGTTTTCGCAAAAAGCCGCAAAAATCTCAATACTTTTTTCCGAAACTATTTCATTGATATTAGCTCTTCATAGGTGTGAAAACAGTTTTATGGAATTTTACGGAATTCAAAAGTAAAAAAGTCCTCGCGAGGAAAAATGATAAATACATTTGCATATGTGTTTAAAAAAATCATTTATACGTTACTAATTTACCTGAACTACAAGGATCGGTTATATAAAAGTAATAATAGTTCTTACTTACTTAAAAAGGCATAACTAATTGTGGCTTACTTTGCATTCAGCAAATAAAATAAAAAACTTCGACTTTACAACTGCGCTGCAGGATCACTGCAAATTTTTGATATATATTTCTCTGACACATAATGTTGAGGAATTTTGTCTTCTTTTAGCTGATACCCATAATAGTTATGTATCTTTTATTTGGGTTTGTGAATTAAACTCATAAGTCAGTAGGGATTAACCCAGTGTGAATTGTATATCCGACTTTTAAAGGATCTTTAAAAACTTCTAGTCTTAAAAAGCTTCATAGAAATTCATCCTGTTTTAAAACTCGAATGATGCATAAGTGAATTGAAAGCCGTCTGGTAATAACATTTGTGATACTATTTTGTTAACTTTAGTCTTAAAGCGCTCTTGTAATTCTTATATCTTTTCATCACAAGTTGCGCAATTAATCTTCAAAATGAGTAGGTAATTATAGGCAAGACTTAAAAGGTACTACGTATATCAGATATCGAGAGCATTTAATCAAAGCAATATCTTACTATTAATTTTTCAAAAACTATCTACCGAGTTTTATTGTTGAATCCGACTAAATTTATGAATGTAATACAATTTTCTATAACAGAATTTTTCAAAAGATTAAAAATATTAGCAGAAGTAGATCACGCGTATTCCTTAAAATCAATAATTCTGTAAAAAAACCGACATCACTACAAAGAAGATCTGAAAGTACCAAATCTTTCGGGCCTTTCTAATAAAAGATTTTGGCAATTAGACCCTAAATCAGTATTTCGGGTGGCCGCTTTAGCCATCCGATTTTCTCTTAAATTTCTATGGGACCTAGCCGCAAGCATACAGTTTCAAATAAAATTTTTTTTAAGCCGATCGATATATTGCGAAGTTGTGCGATAATCAATATTTCGGGCGGCAAAATTGCCCTATTAAAAAGGGGCCCAAAATGAAAGCAAACCCTTTAAAACAAACAAATTATTTTAAAAATCGCTTCATATGAAGAAACATACACACCAGCTTATACCTCCTCCTTTTTTGAATTAGGTTCAAAAAAGAATTCTAAGTAGTGAACGTTTTCTCGTTGTAACAAAATCTTCTTATAGAAATTTGTTTTGTTGAATTTGTATCAGTTGTTTCTGATATTATAATAGAAACAACTGTACATTTTAATTGAACCTAAGCATTTTTCATTAATGCCATTACTTTTGTCGTATTAAGGCCTGTCCGATTTTCGAAAAAAATTGTGACACAAGCTGCAAGCAAGCCTTTTCAAAAGAGAATTTTTAAAAATTGTACACAAAGTTGATAACCTCTTCCTTTTTTGAAGTCGGTTAAAAAACTGGTGTTCGAAAAAAATACTTAACCGTTAAAAATTAATAAAATAATAGAACACAAAGTGAAATTACACTCAGATTGCACATGAGCTACACGTGCAAGTAGATATTACACGAAGTATGTTTAATTACGCACATATTGGCAACACTGGTCTTGAGTAGTTTTTAGATTTTAATACTACATACAAAATGTTTTTGCATTTTATTTTAACGTGTTTTTTTCTTGTAATTAAATGATTTGTGTGCCAAACACGTGTTCAGTGTGTAAAAAAGGCAGCAATTTTAGCAATTATATTCGTTACCATTTTTCTCTATTCTTTTTTGAGGTTCTAATTAAATAGTACATAAATTCTTAAAGTAATTATAATTATAATTAAAGTAATTATCTACTAAACTACCTTCATTTGTTATTTAAAGGTAGAGTTTCGAATAAAGAAGTATTTAAAATGAGAGATATTTATGAACTATTATGGTCTTTTACGAATTTTTTCATTTGTTTTTTTAAGGACATAAAGAAAGGAAAAGTAGGTCCCTTTATTCTCATATATTTAAATATTTAGGGAATGCACAATGTGTATCTTAAAATTTGGAAATAGCAATATCGTTACGACCTTAAAATTTCATTGTGAGCAACGATACAAAGCACAGCATATTAAAGTAATAAAAGTAACGACGAAGTTTGCCGAATATTTCTCACTATTTACATGTATAGAACACGAATTCAAAATACAGAACAAACCAAACAACACCACAAACACCTTAGTGCTTGGTACCTATCAACAAGCCAAAGAAACACCAACACACTTAAACCAAGCACAAATTCTTTATTTAAAATATTGCCGCATTGAAAAAAACATGCTTCTTGGACTTTTAAACTTGTCATCTGGTGGTAAATTTCATTTACACACAAAGCAAAAACAATAAACTTGCCAACCCATAATAAAAGACTAAAATTAAAACGTCGTTATATTAAGACACATTTTAGAACACTGTTGTGAATTCCCTAATTATGTATGTTTTTTACATCAATGGCTTTTTTCTTGTGGTTCTTAGAACATTTAATAAAAGTGGAGAGAGTATATAAGGAAGGACATGTTATAGAGTTAAATTCGGTTTGCAAGCAGAATCGGTTCCACATTTTTGTTCTTTAGAAGCACGTGAAGCAAAATAATTTTTTTTCAGAATGAAACCATTTTTATTTTTATAACACTGAGCAACAAGAAAAAAATTACCGAATGAGTTCAACGGCATATAAAACTATACTTCCAAACTGTTAAATGGTTTTGCAAAGTTAGGTCTTATTGATTTTTTATAACCTCTTAAAGTTACCTTATTTTTATATCATTTCATTAGGAATATATCGAAATATCTGTAGCTATAAAACCGAAGCTTATTATTTTCTGTCTCTCTTTCTCTACTTTCTCCTAACTAACCAATTCTTGCCCATTTTACTTCTATATCGCTTAATGACAAATTTTCTTAATTGAACAGACTTTTGTACTATATTTTTTATGAAAACACCATTTAATATTTGAGATTAAAATTCTCGCTTAGTTCAAAATTACAGCTCAACTAACACGAGTCTTGTTGTACTTTTGTATAAATTTTTTTTAAACTTTTAATTGCATTTTCTCAAAAAGTTTTTTTTATATAAACTTGCTTAACCTCAGTCGGAATAGATGGCACAATTTTAATCCTAATTGTAAACATTTATACAGCATACTGTTCTCTACGAAGCTTTTTATTTTCTTAATATAAATCTGTATTTATTTATTCGAGCTATTCTGAAGAATGTATGTATTTTTCAATAATATACTTATTTAATAAAAAATAAATAGATTCATATCGAATAAAAATTGTTTGTTGTGCTGTTTGTATATGTTTCTTAAAACTAGTCTGCTTTCAAACTTTCAAAACTTTTCAAACATGGTAAGAATCTACTGATTTAATTAATAAAATTGCGTTAACAATATACACTAAAATAACCGCGTAGGTTTGTGCTTCTAAATATTTAAAACTTTTGTGAACTTTGTTAAATAGTATTATATTGCAAAACGTTTCATCAATCAATCATCGTTTGTATCCAAAAAAAATGTATTGAGTATTATCCATATGTTTTTAATATTATTGAAATTTTTTAGTGAACACCTAAGGAGGTTCTGTTAAATATATCGAATAATATATATCTGAATTGTGTACTGAAAAAAATTTTGAGTTCGTATAAAAATGTATTGAGCGTTACGTAAAATTATTTTAAATATAATTTTTCTATAAAATTTTGGACATTGAAAAAAAGTTAACAGCAACTGAAGGGTAGAAACGATGCAACGAACACTTTCTGTTTACAAATATCTAGTTTTCTTTGAAACATTTTTTCTTCCTTCTCACTGTGGATTGTTATATTTTCGAAGAATGCATTAGGTAGGTCGTATTTTCCAACAAAAAAGTTATTTCAAATTGACATAACTGTTGACATTGTTGGTCGATCTACTTAAAATAAGTCTTATTTGAAAGAAGACTTAACATACTTTTTGCTCATGTATAAATGTTTGTCAAGTATTATTTGAAAACATAAGTTTTTTTAATTTTTCGATATAAGCCCAAGTTACAATTGAAAAAGTCCTCATAACTTTTAGTTTCGTCCTGCGATTATTATAATTTTTTGGTTTTAGAGAGTATATGTATAGTGCTTATAAACCCTATACTCATTTTTACTGATGTATTTTTTTTCGCAAAAATCATTCCTGGAACAACCGCGAAAGTAAATGAAAATTAAAAAAAAAAAACGAAAAATGTAATTTTGTTTCCGAAACCATTGAATGAGGCGAAAATTATAGTAACTTAAACTTAACTTCGGTTTAGATTAAGATATGTTTCTGAAACATTTTTCAGTAACTTAAAAATTTTGGTTTCTTGATATCCGACTATGTTGTATAAAATTACACTGCTTACAGTTATTTTTTACAGCTATTTGCTTCTGCCTGTGTGCTGAAAATAAAGCGTAGGGAAACTTAAGCAAATTAACTCATTTCCTGTTATTGCTTTTGCTGTTTGCATTTGCTTGCTCATTATCTTTCAGTTGTATATATGGATGTATTTCGCTCACCCTGAGATATGCTTTAAAAATTTTTGCGGGAAATAATAACTAAAGATATCTTATTTAACAAAATTGTTGGTAATTTCCATGGCATTTGAATTTATGATTTAACAACCCATAACATTTTCATAGCACGCTTATCAACTGATTATCGATTCTTAAGGAGTAAACTCCGAAAAATTCAACTGGGTCCAGCAGTTTGGAAGCTACTACGGTACCACAATTAAATTCATTTGCAATTATTTGTAGCAAATGATAAAAATTGTTTTAAAATTCTAAGCAATGCTATTGACATAACATTTACACTCCAAATTCTTAAATTAATTAATTTACTTTTAATTTTTTAAATTGCTGCAATTCATTAAACATTTTAAATAAAATTTTTACTTAATAAAAATATAGCAGCATGCATATTTTCATATTTGTCTATCTTAAAAATTTTCGTTTTAAAAATAAACCAATAAATTTTACCACTGGCAACATCTGTTTGAGCAGTTAAATACAATTTGGGTGTCACTCACTCAAACGTTCACTTGCTGTCTGACTACGGTTAAGGCAACACAGTCGTAATAATAACAGCAACTACAACAGCGTTTGGCAATATCAGCAACAGTAAAATACTTGAATGTGCAACAAACACTATTTTGCTATTACTGTTACAGCACTAATTGTTTGTGACATTTTTAACCCTAATACCATTAATTATTGTCAACATAAATACACCCAAGTGTGGCAATATAAAAAGTTTCGTATCGTTGTTACTAAGCGAAAAAAATTAAGTGCGATGAAAAAAGAAAGGGTAAATAACCCCAAGGTTTTAATTATAAGAAAAAGGAAAATTTTTAAAACAACTATATATATATATATATATATATATATATATATATATATATATATATATATATATATATATATATATATATATATATATATATATATATATATATATATATATATATATATATATATATATATATATATATATATATATATATATATATATATATATATATATATATATATATATATATATATATATATATATATATATATATATATATATATATATATATATATATATATATATATATATATATATATATATATATATATATATATATATATATATATATATATATATATATATATATATATATATATATATATATATATATATATATATATATATATATATATATATATATATATATATATATATATATATATATATATATATATATATATATATATATATATATATATATATATATATATATATATATATATATATATATATATATGGAAAACACAACTTTTGTAAAGCTCGATTTTCATAATATCTTAAGTTTCCCTTGAACGCTTTAAAAAATAATTTTTTAAAGCGGCTTTTATTCTTCTTTATTCAACCATATGACTGTCGTATCGTAGGTAATATGAGCTAGATCTCAACTAAAACCCAAAATATATTTTGGAAATAATTTGTGTAGTTTGCTTTTAGAAACTTTACGAACTATGTTTTTTTTAGCGATTTTTTAATATAATTTAATAAAATACAACAAATTTTATTCCTTATTAAAAAAAGAAGGATAAATATAATCCAAATTCATACAAACGTACATAAATTCCATTATAAAGCATTTTCTCTCACGAACAGCCAGCTGGTGTTGTCAGTATTGATTGTTTAGTGAACAGGAGCCGGAAGTGAAAGATAGTAAATGTTATTAAGGCATAAGAAGAAGAAGATAGTGCTAAAATCATGACAAACGGATATCCGTCTACGCTGATAATTATTTATGCAAAATTTATTAACTGTCACTACGACAAATGCTCTTAACTGCAAATGACTACTGAGTGGTAGAAGGAAAATATATCAACATCTCCATTGCCCTCAAATCTATACGGTATGATTTTCGATTATAAAATTAAAATATGTAGTAGTCAGTATTAAAATACACTCAAACAGAAGAAACGCTTTACAAATGTGTGTTATAGAATCCAAATAAAAAAGACAGTACAAAAAATTTCAATAAAATGCAGAATTTGCGGTTAAGAAGTAGTGCAAATTCAGATCGCTTCTAATAATAAAAATCCTTATAATATATGGTGTCAATATTGCACAAATACTGATTGCATAAAACATTAATAATGAGAAAACGATACGAATTTTTGCCCTACTAAAAAAATTGTTTGCTAGTAGATAGCACTATTTGAATATAAGCTCTCGATATGTTAATTTTTAGTTGATAGAATTTCTTTAATAAATTGATTTTTTGGAAACATTGTGAAACTTTCTTAAAACTATACTGCCGTCCTAAGAAAGAAAGTCGCTTCTCCATTTTAGTAGTTTTGAGATATTTAGCTTTTAAAAAGAAAACAAAACCTACCAGCAGAAAAAAATAAACTGCATATGTGTTTCATGTTGATTCTACACGGTCTTAAAAAAATATTTTTCCTTTCGAAATATTTATATTTCATCTTGATTTAATATTCCAGTACAGTTAAATCAACGCACTAACTTACTTACGCGATGTACGTATGAGATGGTCTTTGAAATCATGTTGAATTAACATGGAGCACATATGAAGCAAAATCAAAATTTGCCAGTGGAGCAGAATTAAATATTTTCGAAATATATCAACCGTTTCTAACTCTATAGTCCTATCAGTATAAAGTTTCACATGGAGATATCAGAGGAGTGGTCTTATTTAATTTAGGAATATGAGCTTCACATATTGCTTAGGAGCAGAGATATGAAGTGCATAGTACTGCACTTTGGTCATATAAACTTTTTCAACCATTGTCATTTCTCTGTTTCTCACTCGATTCCAAAAATTTCTTCTGTCCTTATAGACCTTATAAAGTTCTAAAAAAGTGTCTGTGGTTAAAACATTATTTTGTATAGTTAAAAATAGTAGATGGGAATATTCTTTCAGATTTGGAAAATATACTATTTTTAATTTGGAAATTCAAAACTGTTGAATTTATGACATTTTTTGCCCAAAAAAGCAGCACAGTTATTTTCCCTATAAAAATATTTTCTTAGGGACCATATAATTATTATATACATGTCTAAAATATATCTTCACAGACATGATTTTAGAAAAAAAAACTTTATCAAATTTAAAATTTTTGGTGGGTGGCACGATTTCTAAATCGACCTATTTTTGAGATTTGTTGGAACTTTCTTAAGCCCTTATGACACTACATTTTTCTTGCATTGTTTTGCAATAGGATTAAAAGAAAGAAACATCAAATGTTAGAAAGAAACAACTATGCAAAATGTAAAACGTAATGTTTTCTTTAAGTGCTGCCTACTTTGTATTTATAATAAAACGCCAACAGAAAAAATAAGCGCTAAATCGCCGAATTCGTGAATAAACCGCTAACTTGGCAACACTTTAATGTTTCAAGCTTGAAGCGTCAATTTTAAGTTGAAAAATTTTACATTTTGTTGACTGGCCCTCATTTTTTTTATCGATAACATTAGTAAAAGCTTTGATAATTTGCTATTTATTTTAATATAGTTGAACTCTTTGCACCTGGTAAAATTTCCTATTATATTATATTTGCACTGTTCTCCAAAACTTAAAAAATGAAGAAAATATGTAGTGCCTTAAATGCTTTAGGAACTCTGATAATTCTCAGAAGCAAATCATAGTTTTCTATACTTGCTGACTTGTAAATTTTGAAAAAAAACGCAGAAAAAATAAGATTTTTTCAAATCTAAAGACCTATAAATCAGTGAATTTTGATCCGTTCAACACATTTTGAATATGGGCTGAAAGAGGAAAAACATGTCTATGGAAAATTTTCGTAAATAAAATTTTTTCAGTGCAGTTATATAGAATTTACGTAAAAAATACCCAGCGATTAAAGAAAACCTAAGATTTGCTTCAGAAAATCTCAGAATTCCCAAGAAAATTTTAAGAAATCACAAAATTAAATTTTTTATGGTTTTGTCCGTAAAGTCCACATTTGATGCAAGGTTCATAAAATGCTTTGGAAACGAAATGGATACACATAAGAATTTATGCAATTGGTATTTACTTTTGAATCTAAGCCTGTGACTTTAGAACATGGTCTAAAGATAAAACTTTGCTGCAAAATAGGTTGCATTGGGAAGGGTCCATGGCAGACAGAAATGGTAAATTGGATTACATTTTTTGTAAAAGACACATACATATATTAATTATTTATATAATCCCGAAAAAAATTTTTTATAGAGAAAATATTGATAGTGCTTTTTAGTGATAAAATTAAAATTTTTTCAGTTTTCAAATTAAAAATTGTATGTTTTCCAACCCAGAAGGAACAAACAATTGAAATTTGAATATGAAACAATGAAATTTCGCTCTTTAACTAAGAAAGAAAGAATTATGACGATCAGTTGTTGTTTGAAATCGATGTCTTGAAAATACTGGACCAAAGTTTTGAAAAATTGACCTCACTAGCTATAAAATATAAGTGCTTAACCAAATATAGTTTTTTTGAGCCCTATAAACAATTTTTGGAATTTTTGACAAAAAAAAATGCGCGTTGAAAAATTTTATATGCTCTATTTTGGGATTTCACAGCTCCGCTCCTGAGCGATATGGAAAGCTTATATTCTTGGGTTAAATATGAATACTACTCTGCTGTGCTGAACGGTTTAATCGTTTAGAAATCGCTGATTTATTTCCAAAATATTTTGATTCTGCCTCACTGTGCAGCATAATAAACTATTGGCATATAAAAACCCATATCTCTCCCTCTCTCTAAACATTGTTTCAATGCGCAACACCATAACAACTTACTCGCTATGGCGAGCTGTTAGAAGACTTAAAAGACAGGTGATATGCAACCCTTCATTGCGAAATTTGAACGGAAACTGGGCCTGAATTGATACCGAAAAAGGTACTGTTTTTGTAAATCACTTGAAAAAGTTATTCTCTTCAAACGCATCTACTGACTTATTTAAGGTGTTGACAGTTGTACCTGAAACACTAATTTTCTTACTATTTAGTATTAGCTGGCTTAAACTCGAACAAAGCAGCAGGTGCTGATAAAATCAGCCACATCCTTAAAAAATAAATAATCTTTTTGTACTACTACTGATTTAATCTACTTTTGAAAGGATATCTTTGAACTTATATCTAAAAATTCAATTATGAAATGCTTTCATATAGTTTTCGATTGCTCCCTTTTTTTAGGATAGTTTCAAATAAAGCTATTCTCTAAGTGTAGTATCCATGTTACTAGTAGTAAAAATAATGCGATTACAAGTGCATATTAAATGCGGAAATTTTAAAATGACCTCCCTTTATTACCACAAAAACTACCCTGGGAGGAATATGAAAATTAATCAAGTTTATTTTATGTCAACACGATAGATAGATAGGAAATGATATGGTTGCTGTTTATAAATAAGGCAAATGTGTGCGTTAAAGAGCTTAAAGATGAGTGTGTATTCTTATAAACTATACGGTAAAATAATGCAGCTAGAGTTAGCATTCGAATAAAAATTATTCGGATAATGTTTTCTAATTTTTATTCAAAGGAACAAACTTTTTCAATATAGAATAAAAAATCATTTCAATATTTAAATATTCGAAGAATTTTTAATATTAGTTGTATTATTTATCATATTTAGAAACGACCATTGCATCATGTATTGAAATACACTTTTTATTTATTTCTTGTGAGCGCAATTCTGAATGTATTGTTGTAAGTATAGTATGTATGTATGTATCGGCAAAATAACAAGTTACATACATATATACAAGGTATATAACAACACCTATTCCCGGTGGTAAAAGGAAGCAGTACGGATGCCTTATAGAAGGCATCTTTACACATTCTTTTGGAAGGAGAAGTACTTCATGCTCCATTCTATCTTCATATCGTTTTTATACACGTTGTCATGGCGGGGAAGGGCTTCCTATTGCTTCTTCTGGAAGACCTGACAAAAGGTATTTTAAAAATGCCATTTTGAAGTGTTTCAAAAAGCAAATTTTAGCACATTTTTTAAATTTCGGTATTTTTATATCGGCTTCTGTATTTTTGATTAATATGATTTTTTATTTCGAATTATCTCATTTCATCTAAAATAGTTTTTTATACATACATATGAGGCCTGTTTAAATATACAGTCCGATCTTAAAGTTTTTTGTTTTGCTCTAAGTGCCATTGACCTCAAATGCCCCGTTTCTAGTATTTACCAACAAGCCTAATGTACGACCCTCATATCAGAAAATTAAAGCTTGCAAGAAATCGTTAAACTTTTGCTCAGAAAGTATTTCGATGATTGCAGCAGAACAATTTACATTTTTATGCCGAACGTAGAAGTTGTCTTTTTAAAATTTTCGTTATATCTTCAACATTTGAAGTATGACATATCACTGTTTTTGTCTGGAGGAGACCAATTTCTTGCTTTAAAATTTATTGACATCAAGTATCCTCGTCTTCAAGTAGCCTCAACTTGTACAACAATAATTAAAAAATTAAGGTAAAATCAAATAATGGAAATTTTGATAGATCATATTTCGACGTGATTAAAACTGGCAATATTTTTGGCAGCTCTCGAGCTTAGAAAAAATGTGGTCCATGAGTTGCCCGTCGGTAACCGCCATGGCAGATTCTGTGACGCTGTGAAAGTAATTAAATTTAGCACAGAAAACTAATATCTGAAGTTATTATTTCTTTTGAACATTGTAATGCTTATAGCATGTTTATTACCATAATAGCATATTTGAATCAGCAGCTTCAAAAGCGCACATATTTAAAATTTAAAATTTTTCAGGAAATGAAAAAAATAATTATTTTCTAATGAAGTATAATATTTAAAATACTAATATGTGGATTATATCAATCGAAAGTTGCTCAAATATTTTGATGTTAACGTTATTATATATGTTTATTTATATATTTAAAATTTGTGAGATGTGCCCTTTTCGAAATTTACGGTATTGAGTACACATAACCTAAAGAAAAAACCACATTAAGTGGCAGACATTTTTATTTTAGGCATCTATTATAAGCATAAAGAGCAATAAGAGCGCCGATACACTGCGTTTTTATACTCTGTGCTTAAGTAAAAATTTAGAGAAGGGCTTATCTCTTAATAGTTGTGAGCTTAATTCTCTATATGCCATGACGTCGACAGAATAACTCGACTCATTGATGTGAAAAATATGCGAGATGTGACCTTTTCGAAATTGCATATTCAATTGTAATAAAGATATCATTCTGGCAATTCTTAAATTGATTATATCAACGATCGTTTGCTTTTGTCATGACGAAGTAAAGAATATGATGAGCACAACCGAATAAAATATTGTGAATTGGATTTTAGTACCAATTATTGGTATTTGCAACTAAAAAAGTTGTCTTCCCAAATTTATTTTACTTTTTATCGGTTGTTGCAACTAACTAGTGGTTAGTTTTATTAACATTGACACACCTAACCGAATAAACGGTTCGCATTAACAATTATTTATTATTTTCAAATAACTTCTCTTTCAATAACAATTCTATGAATAGGTGCTGCAACTGTGTATATTCAGTTGGCAACAAATTCGGTTGTCTCAACGAATCTGTTTTCTTTGCATAAATTTTTTATCGAAATTTCCTTGCAAAAATATTTTATAGTCGAAGGTGTACGGCGCACTTTTTTTGTGGTACGATCTATTGTATAGATGTGTATACACTGCACATACATATGTAATAGGAAGAAATCTACTTACACACAATCAATATTATGACACCCCTACAGATAATATTGTACTAAGTGGTCCATTTTAGCTGAAATTGAGTAGTTACGACATGGTTCTATGTAATGTAGTCATGGACTATATAATTTGAAAACAATAGCCTCTAGTTAACCGACAAGTGTTTGCATTCGTCGTTAAAACACGAACACTTGAGTGCTCCATACTTATATAGAGTAGTTTTGAGACTAGTCCGATTAATGCAGACATGGATCATGCAGTGTTGTGAACTTTTTATAATTAAATAGCGCTGTCCACCTCCTTAAAAAGCGCTAGGAAAATCTATTTCGTTCACAGGACATAAATTGCAGGTTAGAAGCTTTGCACTATGCGTTTTCAATATTTGAGGTTATTATTGAGTTAAAATTTTAAATAACGGTGTACGGAACCACATAAATCACTTAGGAATAGTTTTTTGCATAACAATCGACCAAAGACAGAAATTATATTGCTGAGTTGACACAGTTTGCTTACTTCATTAAAAGCCATATAAAACAGTGCTTATGGAAAAAGTAATGTCAAGTAAGCATTGGACATCTAATAAAAAGTCATTATTCCAGGCATACAAGTGCAATACCGTGATACGCACAATTATACCCAAATATATTTGCATTTGGTACATTATTTGGATAGTTTTGGATAGTTTTGGATAGATTTTTTTTTAAGATAAACAACCTAATTCACAAAATTTTTTGTTTGAAAATTTGTTTTATTAATCTGTTATAACTCAGAAAAAATTTTTATGAATTAAGGCAAAAAAGTTTAACTATTTTTTATTTCAAAACCAAGACAAACTTTTTTTAGTAATCACATGTGAAGATTTTTCGAAACGTCTAAAAAAATTCTTGACAAAAAAGCGCCAATTTAGCGCTTTATTTAAAAAAAAAACACTATAGAGAAAAAATGCGACTTTTGATATATCAAAAAGCGCTAAAGCTAGCTCCAAAGACGCTAAATTGGCAACTCTGTGACCACACCATTTGCAAACAATAGTTTGTAGTTAAGCGACAAGTGCTAGTGTTTAAACAATTTCAACACGAACTATTGAGTGCTCCATCAAGTGGTGACATGTGGTGCAAAGTTGGGTTATATGGTCCAGCCCTAGGACATTGTATTGTAAATCGACCCTGTTTTCTCCATACATTTGGGATACCTTTGGACTAATTCAAGCCCGCTATTGAGTATACTTTACATGAGCGTATAGACTAGTCGCGTTATCTGCAGGGACGATAGTTGTTGCTGTTTTAACAATAAGTAAAAAATACATGAGTATAAATACTTAAATATATACAAAAACGTATGAAACAATGTATACAAGCATGTACAAGAACATTCATTATATGTATCGAACATTATAAATATAGATAAAACCATATATGTACTATTAGTATGCATTTTTAATGGCTGTGTGTTGAAAACTGTAAGGGAATTACATACATACATGATGCATGTGTACATACATATATAAGTGCATTTGCTCAAACAAATGGATGTATAAATATACGTATGTATGCAAACCAATTACATGGTCAGATATTTTACAAAACCAAACATCACAGAAACATCCAACATAAAAAACGAGCCAAAGCTGTAGCAGCAAATTTGCACGTTCAGGGTTGAAAATTATACAACATTTAAATTTTGTTTAAACTTCTCTAAATATAAGCACAAATTTTTCCGACGACCTTAAAAATATTAAAAAAAACGGAAGGTAAATAGTTATTTTTTTGTTTAAAATCCTGGCGATATAAGATTTAGACACGGTCTGGATTTTTATCATCTCCGATTTTAATGAAAACCGATTCATACCTTCCCGTGTGCGCGTAATATGGCGAAAAATTATTTCAATACCGCTTACAGTTTCTATTTTATAGGCCTCCAAGCTTGGCCAAATCGGCCGTTTTTGAGAAAAGCTCGTCATATTAAAAATTTAATAAGTTTTAAAACACGTCATCGGACATAAATAAATTTGACAAGGAAAGGTTCCCGTCTCCTCTTAATAAATACTGATTAAAAAGGACAAAGCTTCCTGCTACAAGTGCCTCTAAAATGCCAAATTATCCTTTATCCTTAAATATGCTAAAAAATGGTATTATAATTTTCTTTATTTTTTTGCAGAATGTAGCTAATTGACATGTCATTATTGTGTAAAATTTTAAAGGTGGAATGAAAACAGATTCAAAACTTACAGCTGGTTCTTTATGATAACTCGATGATATTTATGAAAATTGTGTCAGCAATAACAATAAAAGCAACCCCGTAGCTGTAGTATTTCCTGAAATTTCGATTTATATTTTTTACACAATGGCGATAGATTAGTTTGCTATATGCTGTAAAAAAAGAGTAGAAAATAAATACCGCTTTTCAGGATATTTAATGATAAAAATTTTTTTTCATTTGTGATGTTCTTGTCTTGGATTTGCAAAAAGTGAGCTTGAACCTTTTAAATGATATTTGTATTACTAAAATCTGATGACGCGCTACAAAGCTATGCTATTTTCAAAATTACTTTTTACAAAAAAAAATTAAAAAAACAAATTAAAAAAATCGCAATGTATTCAAATATGGGCAATTCAATGCGAACTTGCATATTGTTCTATCCCGTATTTTGTATTTAAATACTACCTAGTGCTCTTAACAGCTTATATCTCATAAAGGCGAAAGATTTATTCGACAACTGAAGAGTAGCCAGAGTTCTTGCTTCGGCAGAGCATATATTAAAATTGGAACGCAGTGTAGCCAGATGAGGGGATTTGTCCCCAAATTGGGGATTTCAACTTCTATTTGGGTACAGATTTTCGTGGGGACGGATTTGGGGATTTTTCATTATAAGCACTTTTAATAAACATTAATTTAAAACATATCTCATAACGGTTATAATTTCTTTAATTTTCCCCGAAAAGTTAATTATAAAATCGGCACGTATTAAATTGCGATCTCTTTTACATTTTTGTTTTTCACAAACACGTTTTTTTATTTATTTTCTACATTTTAATTTAATTTATTTTATTTTAAACATCAAAATTTTAAAGAAAATATAGAATATGAAACAAAAATTTTTTTAAAACACATGCCATTCATGTGTAAAATTTTATGAATTTTTTGTTTGAAAATTTTCAATACAGTTTTATGCATGCATAAAATAATATGAAATATGAAAAATAGGACTGACATGGTACCACTTTGAATTGCCCAATTGCATTTCTTTGTAAATATTTCATTTTGCTTTTGACACTTGATAACATAGTACCAAATGTTCACAGGTACATATTGAATTAAATTTTTTTCATAATTGAAACGAGAACCAGAGAATGTGTAATTGTGAAAAGATAAAGTGAAAAGTAATGATGAAAACTAGTATGAAGTTTTCTTCTTTTCATATTAGCACAGAACCAGAATTTAGCCCCAGCTCACAGTGTATCTATAACTTTTGGTGAACTTAAAGGGTTCTGGTATTGTGGTTTTGCTATGTAGATACATACAATCAAAAAGAGTTATAGAAAGCATACCTGTGCTTAGAAATGTTTGTTTTTTTAATTTATAGACCTGCAGCCTAGTCACACTCAAGTACATTTTATAGAAATGAATGGAAGATGTTGAAAAAGTGAAAAATTTATTCACACTTGAAACATTTAGGCTGAGTCTTTTATATATAGTTAAGCGATGAAATTAAAATTAATCTTTGAATGTTATTTTTCACTAGTCGATTATATCATTTTGTTTGCTGGTTTAAGCTACCGAAATTGGCGGTTTAATTCTACTGAAATTTTTCTTAGATTCTGATGAAATTTTCCACAGAAAATTTTCTTGTATTTTGATGTAATTTTCTTTATCAATTTTAATTTCTCTTTACTTTTATTTTTAAAATTTCTTTTGACAAATTTAATTTAAAACAGCAAATAAATTTATTTTCTTACCTATAATTTCGCACACCCAAAAACGCACCTTTACCTTCTTCTTATGCATTATGCATTCATCATTTTGATGACATTTTGTGAAATTTACTTAGATTGCCATAATAATACAAAAAATTACTGTCATTTCGTATGGCAATGCTAAAAAGTTTAAAATTGAAGTGAAAAACGTTCAAGTAGATTAAAGTAAGATTAGATTTATTTTAAGATTATCTAATCAATCTATTAATTGCCTTCTTATCTCTATGTAAAAGACTCAGTCTTAACATCTAACATGATATACATATATAAAAAATATTAAAAGTCAAGACATAAATAAAGAAAATTTATTTGTTAGAAAATAAAATTAAAAAAATAAAAAAAAAGGTTCAAAGCCCCCGAAAAAGTGGATGATGTGAAACAGACTGGGATAAAAAAGAATATTTTCAATGGATGTTGAACATTTTGAGCTCTAATTTCTATACAATTTATATGGCAAGACGCTATCATTTTTCTAAATTGATGGTAGATTTTAAAAGTGTTCAAGTGTAAATAGGCTATTATTGCTTGTTTTTGTAAATAAAATAAAAAATTTCGTTTAGGACTTTGTACTGAAAGAAAAAACATATTTAAGTTTTTCTATTGTTGTAAATTCCCAAATAAAAATGTTAATTTTATTTACAAAAAACATGCAGTTAAACAGCATTAATGGGAATAGTAAAATGTGTTTCTGTTAATTATTATACCACATAGAAATTTATCTTTAAGAAATTTATTGCTTTATTCAAAACAATAATTTTCTTATAAGAGTTGTCATGCGTTTTATATTAAATATTTATCATACTGGCATTGGCATGTTTTTTTATTCAGAACAATTTCATTGGAAAAGTGCTTTCATAATGAATTTAATTTTGTATTACAAAACCAAATATCCTTTTGTTCATAAATTATTAAGATTGTAGAATAATGAATGCTGAAAATATGGACTACAATAAATTTCCTTGTAGGCATACTTAAAATTACCATAATTGGGATAAGTTTAAAGCTTATTAATAATGATTTTGAATCTCTACGTCAAGAATGCATATAAATATTTTGCTGAAATTCTTTAGGACATTTAAAACGCTGTATAACAGTTTACAAATAAATTCTACTTTAAAGATTAATTATAAACAATAATATTCCAAATGAATAACAATTAGGGGTACAAGAATATTAATTTGTGTATTAATAAATATCTTAACATGTTTATTGTATTTATTAAAAGCTTTACTCTTCACGCTATATAACTTATAGAAATTTGAAAACAGTTATTTTGAATTATGTTAAATTGAAACAAAATTTACATAAATATATATCAACCAAAAATAAAAGTTGTTTGCGAATATAATTTTAAAAAATAGTAGCAATATAATCATCAGTACTATATAGAGGTTTTATTATTTGAACTGCAAACCTGTCTAATGTATTAAATTGTAAAATCTCAAACCATTAACCGAAAGTTAACTTGTTATCAGTGTGCACATGTTATCAGTAGCACATAATGTAGATGATGATGGTACCAAAAGAATGTTGATTAATACAAACTGGCAACAACTGATTCCTTTGACACACGATTTACAAGAAAAACTCCAAAATATGAGCAAAGTCATGACAAAGTAATCCTTCTGCATGACTCACTTTTCAAAACTGGAATATTTCACCGGCCTCAGCTCGTTCATAAAGCTAAAATATTCTCACGAGTTACTAGAATATTTTTCTGTGAAATTTTCCTACTCTTTCAGGAGTAGCAAGAAGGAAGCAAAAGGGGAAAAATATTTACTAGATAATTTACCAAAGTTCTTGAAGGTTGTTGAACTAAATAAGCTCGGAACGAAATTCGGCGCCATGAAATAAGTCCCCACGAAATAAATCCCTAAAAATTAGACATTTTCCAAAAGACGGTTTTAAAATATTTGAAAAAACCGGGTTTTTTCATAATTAATATAAATATACCTTCATTTGTTACTTTTATACTTCTGATTATTGTTTTACCAAAAAAAAAAAAAAAAAAAAATTAAATAAATCCCCAAAAATGTACAACGTTTTTTGGAGACTTATTTCTTTTTTTTTTGGGCTCATTTCGTTTTTCTTTTTGGGGGTTTACTTCATAGCACTCGAAAAATTAATAATGAAATAAGACTCCAAAGACATTTTGGGGGTTTATTTAATATTTATGCAAAAATTGCAAAGAATGCAAATTTTCCCAATAATTATTTATTTGTTTCATAATTTTAAGGTGGCACGAAACAAGGCCTAATTAAGAAAATGAAATAAAGCCTAATGAATGAAAGTATTAAACGAAAATAAGAAAGTGTTATAATATCCTTTGTACAGTAGATCATCGGCCGGTATGTCGAACAACGGCTTCGCTTATTAAATACTCTCTGCCCAGCCGGCCTTCGGCCGGGTTTAATGATTTTCTTCTCTGTGTATGTCGAATTGCATAGCTAATCTTTAGGCAAAACCTCGCATGCAATAGCTGGCTAAGCCGAATAGCAAGTTATTTCCATTTGAATAGGGAAATAAAATCAATTACTTTATTTCCAAATTTTTGTTAACTTTATTTCACTTTTAAAAACGCAATAATTTCAATTGACCTTATTTCCGTTGACCTTATTACCTGTCACCAAATGTGCAAATCTTTCTCCAAGGGCTTTTCCTTTTCAAATCAGAAGCAAATAAACGTTTAAATATGATTTTTGTCAATGGTTCCCCTTACAAAAACTGTCCACATTATTCAAAAAAGAGCACTTTAGCTTGGAAACTACTAATAAAAATTCCTCGAGTCTATATACTTACATCGACCTTCTTCCAAAAAATACTTCTAGTGACTAAATATGGTCAAATTAAAAAAAAAGCAAGAAAAGGAAAAATCTACAATCTTTTTCGTTGGTATTTTCGATTCCTGTTAATAACTCGATTTATAAAGAAAGTTTATAAATGGAGGAGTTATGCGATAATCAATATTTCCGGGTGAAGGGGGGTAACGCCCCACAGATTTTTCGAACAAAATTTGTAAGATTAATCTGCAGGCAATCCTTAAAAAACTATTTTAAAAATCGGTTTACAAATGACAGAGGTATGCTTGGGAGGAGCAAATTTCCCCACCGATTTTCGGGATAAAATTATGGGACCAAACTAAAGGCAAACACTTTAAAAAAAACAATTTCAAAAATCGGTTAACAAATGACAGAGTTATGCGTGAGCGAAGAAAATTTCCCCTCCGATTAAAAAAAAATGTGATGCCAAAATGCAAGCAAAACCTTTCAAACAAAAATGAATTTTGTGTTGCTTGCGACTAGCAAAAATCCATGCTGAAAATTCAATAAAATTTTTTCGAAGGTTAATATTTCGGTGCATTAAAATATTTTTTCACTGTCTTCTAATTTTCTTATTATATATGCACATATTCATAAAATTTTTTAATAAAATAAAAAACACTAACACATTGAAAACTTGCTGTACAGCTGGAACTATTTTGTAATATGCTTTCTTATTGTAAAGCGCAATTGTATTTTTACTTAAACAATTTAGTAGTATTTTTCAGTTTTTAAAGGAAATTGCTAAATAAACTATAAATTTGCGATCTGGCATTATTGGTACGTATAAATAGCGACATAGTGGAATGCAAATTGATTCGAAGTCGAGTGACATGTTTTCTTTCGCTTAGTTTTTCTTTCGAAATAGTAGAAGAGACAATAAGTTAGTGTCAAGATTTATTTCGTAAATCAAGCTTTTTTCTCTAAATGTCAATTTGTATCTGGCAAGCCTAGGATACTAACTGCTGTGTATTGACTAACTTGTTGTTGAGATAAAATTTCATACTTTTTATTGGAAATAAGTGTATAAATGTTATTAGAAAAGATATTTACGTGGCATAAAAAGTCAATATTCATGAAGCTTGGTGGTTTACTGGATTTCTGTTTTTTATTATGTTTATTTTTAAAAGTTTTTTTTTTACGAAAAATGTTTTTGATATCGAGCGTAATAAATGCTTGATATCTAAGAAACCAAAAATAGTTTCGCGTAACAGGTTCCGGATTCTGAAAAAGGGTATTTCAAATATATATATCCCATACCTAACTCAATTTTTTTAAATGATTGCACAGAAAAAAATAAGTTTCGTTTTTGATAACAAAAACTTCCTGTGATAAATAATTCCGATATTTGATAACAAAATTATTTCAAAAGAAAAAATATATATATTAACAAAATGTTGACATGGCTGGGATATGAGCCTGGGCTTCTTGGACGTAAAGCATGCGAGGCCATATCCCATTTATTTTTTTATGAGATAAAACTTATTTTAAGTACTAATGTATGAAAGAAATACATACAACGAAATATTGTATTAAGTCAATGACATATGTTATTGAAATTCATATATTTTTTTCAATAACATGGTTTTATTGATTATAAGTCTTGTCTATTTTTTCTGTGCGGTTGGTCAAACCTAAAATGAGGTGACGATATGAAAAAGTACTTAAAATGTTAGTTTAGTTTTTACGATATAATTGAGGTATTAATAATAAAAATTTTAAGTGTATATTAGTCAATACAATTATATTTGATGTTTATATTAAAATAATGCAATAAGTTATACTGTTGTAAATCTGCTGTAGATTTATTTTTTCAAAATGGCGATTTTTTCTTGCAAGTCTCCCATAATTGCAGGATCACAATATGTATCTACAAAAATGTTGTTGTTTTTAATAAATTTTTGAATATTATTACAAAATTTCTTTTTACATCAATATAAAAAAAGAATAATAACAACATTTATTAAATTTATTGTTTGAAATATTCCCCTAATTTTATTTAAAGTAAAGATTTAAAAGAGTAGAAAAATAAAATAGATTCATATCGAATAAAAATTTTTTTTTTGGACTTTGCATAAGTTTCTAAGGCTACTTACTATGCAATAGAATTTTCAAAAAATTAATTGTAAATTGT
Organism: Panzeria rudis; assembly: GCA_956483635.1. NCBI lineage: Eukaryota > Metazoa > Arthropoda > Insecta > Diptera > Tachinidae > Panzeria > Panzeria rudis. The sequence continues at coordinate 65,292,534 of OY101451.1, forward strand.
CAAATAGTTTTTGAAAGACTGGGTATAAGATATGAGAAACGTTTCAAAAGTATGGTTGAAGTCTACTGATTATTTGGTAAAGCACCAATGAAATGCATATATACATTGCTCAACCCTCAACAAATAGATCTTTATTTTAAAAATAATAATAAATAAACTATAAATGGAAGTTGTTTTCATATATATTGGGAAGTATCTGATGGCAATTATATTTTTTGCCACAATGTTGTCCTTTATTTAAGAGTGAATTGAAACAGTTTTCGGGCGGTAAAATTTATAGGATTAAAAGTAAAAAACTCAAAAAAGGACATTTATATATTTCTGAATCTGTAAAAACATTTAATAATTTCGATGTCGAAACTGGAAATATAAAGAGAAATAGCAAAAAGATGCATACCTAGCCTACAAATAAAAAAGTGCATATTACTAATAATTGTGACGTGGTGTAAAAATTCTAATGATGCAGTTTTATATTTGCGGAGTTCAGTGTTTGATGCAAATGGTTTTGCGAAACTGCAAATGCAAAATATCGCAGCTTTTTTAATGAAATTTTGGATATTTTGTTGTTGTATTTCAAACAAAAGCTACGATATATTGCATTTGCATTTTCGCAAGACTATTTGCATCATATACTGAACTCCGCTATTGTCTAGTGTGTTCAATCAGATGGACATGATGAAAAGTCAGTTTATTTTTCAGTACTGAGTAGTGTTATTTAACGAAATTAAATATATACATCGCATTTATTTAGTTTAATACAATTTTAACTTCAAAGCAAATCACACGTTAACCTTATAGTGAAGGACTTAAAACATAGTTTTGGTACTCTTTGATTAGTTTTGACACGTTTTCGGCACAAAAACAAAACGATAGAGAGAAATTGAGCTTGTGAACATTTTCAAGATTTAAAATTCTTTTAGTAAAAATTTCAAAGGCATCTAAAATGCTTTTAATATTATTTGTAAATTATGTCTTAACTTTGAATGTACATATGTATGTTATATAATAAAACTCTAAAGCAACTTGTTAATATTTAAATTTAGCTCCTTTATATTTTACCTATATACTTATTTAAACATACTAAATCTGTCAACATAAAACGCTATCTACACTGTTTGTATGGCTCTATAACACGCTTCCCATCTTTAACTAAAGTAAATGTTTATATCGTAACATTACACATAGATATTTTACACATAGAAACAGGATATTTATATGCAACAGTATTACAGAATACATATTGGACTATTTATTTAAAGGAATACGGTTGAACCTCTATAACTTGAGTCCTTCTAAAAGTTGAAGCATGTCTCGTGCCAAAACCGGTAATAGTGGTTTTCAAACGTATTTCATAATTTGAAATTCTCCACAAGTTGAAGTATTTTTTAGGATAATGGCGATTTATTTAGCTTATGGAAGATCAACTGTATTTGTGTATTTTAACTTTAGCATCAGTTAAAACGTGTAGAATACGTTTATAGTCTACAACATACATATCACTGCAGTAAACATCTAAAACGATTGATTGCATACAATATTTTTGCCTTTGTTATTTGTCTAGTGTTTATCTTTTACATTTACAATGCTGCTCGAATACAAGCATACTTACACACATATGAGTGCAGACACCCTGAAGGAAATGTCGATAAAAAATTGTACTAATTCATTTTTGACTTTGTCACCAGTACTACTGACTAATTATACCCCGGGCATGTTCTGAGCTATAGACATTTAGCATGTTCTTCTCATTGAGATTTTACTAGTGACCGGAAAACTATTGACGAGGTAGTTCTTATGGGACCACATCGAAACATTGCCACCAGAGATTCAGTAGTGCATTTTAATAATTCTAGTCAACACATATGAAACTGTTTACTAGATAAGGCAATTATATTAGGTTTTTAGGAAAAATTTTATTTTTGCGTTCAGCTGCATGCATTTTCAACACAACAAAATGTGACATTAAAAAATTGTTTTGTAGCTTTCCAAAACTTCTCTTTCTATTAAAGACAAAGTAAGAAGTGTAGCCGATTCGTTGACACTGTCACCAAAAAGTCACCAAAATTGAAGACAAAAGTGGTAACTTGGAGACACTTGATTCCTGGCTTCCTTCAGGGTATGTATTAACTTACACTCTCAAAATTCTTCTAAAAAGTTTATGTTTGCTTCAGACTGAAATATTTTATGCCAGCATGTAGATTGTCAACAATGAAAATTATAGCAACAGCAATAACAAAACTACAATAGTCAAACAATATTGTTGCAATTTAATGTAAGATATTATATTTATTTTTACTGTTGTTTTCTTGCAGTCTCATCTTCTTATTCTGGTTCAGCAGCGAAAGAATATAATTTTTGATAGTTTTTATAAAAGTAGGAATATATACGCAAGGGTGCTGAATCTTAAATATCCTTTGGCTAAATCTGCTGTTATTGGTATTGGAGAAGGCGTTTTAACAGACTTACAGAATAATTATTTTATCAATTCGTGTATATATATTGTTCATGCTTATTGCATAGGAAAAGGGCCCTCATCCAAGAGGTCCAAGAATAGACGTTTGAGCAAATATTGTCGGTTTTGAGTTTAACCTTAGAATACTAACCCACGAAAATTTTACGTATAGTTTTTTATTATTGTTGCTATACAAGCATCCACCGGCCTAACGATACCAAATTCCACAAGTCGTTTTTTCAATAGTTTTTGAACATACGCAAAAACATAAGTAAAACATATCTAGTCATTAAACTGCACTAAGAATGTGAACATTAAAAGGCTATACGTAACATGTATGTACATATGAGCATCTATTTTATTGCAGCTATGATCTTAAAGATGAATTTTTATTTAGCTTTTAAAATTGTTTTTGTTTGCCTTAATATGAATTATAAGTTGATTTTTATTATTTAAGAAGCAACAGCTAATAAAATAAAATAAATTACAGAAACTATTACATTAATTGAAGCGCGTTAAGAAAAATTCTAAAGTACGTAAAATTTACGTGGCGTTAGTATTAACGTAGTATTAAATAGCGTTAGTATTCTAGGGTAAAGATAAAAAACTTCTCAGACATATACACCCAAAATAAGATATTAGTAAATCTAACCAATTTTATTAGTTAGAATTGCGACAACCTATAAAAATAAATCAATTATTGCAGTACAATAATTGTGATTAAGCTACAAATTAAACGGAAAAAATATATCGATAATATTGTGATGTTGCTTACACACCTGCATCTGAATTGAGGTACTACATCATTTGACACTTTTTTGTTCTAACTTTTTGGTCTTGAATTTATGTTCTCACAATTCTTCGCATGTTTATAAGCGAACGTCTTTACTGCCTCAACAGGTCACATTGTTAAATAATAGGCATGAAATAACTTAGAAACTTCTCGGGCTTGATTTAAATATAGAAAATTTTGTAAAATAACTATTTTCGTTGCTATTTGAAATTGGTAATTTTAGCCATAAAATTGGTAAATTTAACCATAAAAGTTTTAAAAAATTAAATTGGTATTATTAACGATACAAATTGTTTTTTTTTTTTGGAATTACTGAATTACAACTAATTTGAGTTTTTTACGTAGTTTTCACCAAAATTTATATTTTACAATTCAGTAAAATATTAAGGGCCTTAATCATAATAAATTATTAAATGTTTCTAAAAAGTTTCTGAAACAGATTTCCATACAAAATTGGTTTCATAAACCTCTCATAAACCTTTGATAATTATTATGAGTAAGGGGATGAAAGTTTTCTTAACTTCCGTTGAAATTTATTATTACAACTTTTTACAGTAGTTTAGTTACAGTCATTTTTGTTATATATGTAACTATTTCCATTGTTATTATTTTAAAGTAGTAATTTTAACAAATAATAATTGTTTTTGTAATAAAAATTTAAACAACAATTTATATTAACAGTAAAGAAACAATTTAAAATATTATATTTACTCACATTAGCAGTTTCGTTAAAATTTAATAGTTTAAAATAAACAATAAAAATTGTTTATTCATAAAAATTGCAAAAAACAATTTATATTAAGAGTATGTTAACAATTTCAATTGGTTACACTTACCTACACTATTATTTTGAGGAAACTGACCATTCTAAAAACGATTTAAAGTCGGTTACTAAATCTGAATTATCAAAAAAGGAAGAAGTATTGCAGTTAAGGAAAGTTTTGTAAAAATTAAAAAAACTTCTTGAAATTCTCTAAATTTGATGTAGGTTACTCTGAGAGCTTAGTGCAATTTCAAGCAAAAGCCGCGAGTTATCGGAGGGGGGACGACTACCTCAATACAAAGTAATTATTAGTTTAACAATATCTTCAGAACAACAACAGTGAGACTCTATAAATTGACTGTTCGTTCCTCTTAGAATATAATGCTATTTCCATCAAAATCTTGGTAGTATAGGAAACGAATCTTTGCAGTATAGAGAAAAGGATGGATGCCTCCATACAAAGTATGTAATTATTAAAATTTACTGTATCTGCACAACTGTAATATTGAGACGCCCTAAATTTTACGTTAATTACTATGAGAATAAAGTGCATTTTGAACCAATTTCCTGGAAATATAGGAGGAGGAGACGAGAGCCCTTCCCCTATACAATTTAATTACTAATTTTCCTACATTTTCCTACATTTGTACAACTGTAATACTGAATATTTTGCAAGTGCCTCATCGTCGCTTTCAATCAAATTATCCTCAATATCAATACGTAGGACTTTGTACTCTGCATCGTGATCGTGTCATTTCCATCCAGAAAAGCAATTACAAATACTTAAATCGCTATTTTGCAAATTATCATCGAATTCTTCCAAAAGTTTAAATACTTCGACAACTGTAAATCTATAGAACAATAGGGATGAAAACTAACTATTAAGCATATAGTCCCTTATGAGGGACATGGATAAAAACGCATGTTCCACATATTTTAAGACTCATTTTTATGTTAAAACTGCACAGGCCGATTATTTAATGATATTTTAATAAAGACACATGAAAGAAATATAAATATAATGCAATAATTTTTATTATCTTGAACTATTACTTCTTTTCAACGTATGTTGAGAATTTTATTATTCTCCTTATCCATTGTTTGCAGAATGGTATGTACTCAACTAAACACTTGCTATTGTGAAAAATACATATACCTGACTAGAATGACAAATACAATTTACATTTTTAATTTCGCTCTAAGGTGGAATAATGATAACGTCCCTTTAAAGGGACGTTATGCACTTATATATATATATATATATATATATATATATATATATATATATATATATATATATATATATATATATATATATATATATATATATATATATATATATATATATATATATATATATATATATATATATATATATATATATATATATATATATATATATATATATATATATATATATATATATATATATATATATATATATATATATATATATATATATATATATATATATATATATAAATATATATATATATATATATATATATATATATATATATATATATATATATATATATATATATATATATATATATATATATATATATATATATATATATATATATATATATATATATATATATATATATATATATATATATATATATATATATATATATATATATATATATATATATATATATATATATATATATATATATATATATATATATCTTCAATTACAGACAGTAGGTTGCAATAGTAATGAAATTTTAAGTAAAAGTGCTTTCTAAGATAATTAGGGATCGCTGATCCTGAAACTGAAATACTTTGAACCGTTTTCACAATATCCGCGAAAAACGTAATATCTTGAAACAATCACGTTTTTCTCAGATATCTCGAAAATGGTTCGTAAGCAAAATAAATGAATTTTAGTTTCGGGTCAACCTATCCATAATTATCTTAGACACCAGTTTTATTTTAAGTTTCATTTCTATTGCAGATTCTAATAATTTTTCCAACTATTTCTATAATGTTGTCAATATGATATTGTCAATAATGTTGTCAATATGTTATAACTTTAGATATAAGAATTTTACCCCTTTGGGGCTAGGTAGTCTCGGTGGACATGAAAGTGAAACAAAAAATATACTTTTTTTGGAAATTTAAAACTTGCCGTTTTTTAAGATATGGTGATTTTAAATTTCGCGAATCTAAAATTTTTTAAATAATATTTTTGTGCTCCGCGAAAATTTAAGGTTACTTCATTGAGGAGGGGGTTTATAGCCTTTCAAACGGTAAATTGCTGAGATCTGTAACTTAAGCACTTTTGGAGACAATGGCGCATAATCATAGTCAAAACAAAGTATACTTTAGGAGTTTAAAACCAGTATTTTGTATGAATATGCGCCATTAAAAATATTTTAAGTAAACTAAAATTTATAGATACACTAAAAAAGACATATACTAAAATTCAGTAAAAAAATTCTAAGTTTAAGTAAACAATTTTTCTAAATTAAAGTAAATGTTTCTAAGTTGAAGTAAATTTTTACTAAAATCTAGTAAAAATTACTTGATATGAGTAAATTTCTTATATGTAAAGAAATATTTACTGACTTCAAGAAAATATTTCTTAGAAATAAGAAAGTGGTTTATAAATTTAAGGAAATTATATCATAAGAACTAGTCAATTTTATTTTAGTTTAAAAAATAAGGTTTGGGAAAAGACGTACTCCTGATTAGTTCATAAAAAGAAAGTGGTTTATAAATTTAAGGAAATTATATCATAAGAACTAGTCAATTTTATTTTAGTTTAAAAAATAAGGTTTGGGAAAAGACGTACTCCTGATTAGTTCATAAAATTTGACTTACTTAAAAAGTGTAAGACGCTGTTCTCAAATTGAGTTCATACTTCTTCTTAATATTAGGAAATTTTCCTAGAATTTAAGAAAAACATTTCTAAAAACTATTTTTAGTTAATAGCTTAAAAATTTGCAGGAAAAATTTCCATAAGCCTAGTTCAGATAAAATTAAAGACGAAACAGTAAAAAGTTCTTGTACTGAGTAACAATTTTCCTTTCTTATAGGAAGTAATGTAATAAAATAAAGGAACATTTTCCTTAAAAATACTTCAGATAAATAGAAAACTAAACTAATTTAAAAATTTGGACTAGTGGAAAAATACTTAATTTTAAAAAATTATTTACCAGTTTTAAGTATTTTTGAACTAAATTATAGGATACATTATTTCAGAAATATTATTTAGATAAATGAAAAGACATATAGCTTTTAGGAAAAGTTTTACTAAAATCTAAGAAATTTTGTAGTATTTTCCAGGAATATTTGAGCTTAAAATATATATTTTTGTAAATAAAATAAAATTGTAAAATACAATATTTTTTTTCAATGCTTATGCAGGGTGCCCTGTCAGGCTAGTGGTTAGAGTGCAAGTCTATCAGCCGGAAGGTTGCTAGTTCAATACTTGGCTCCTCCAAAGGTAATTAAAATGTATGTTGGGTAAGTTAATTATGAATATAATATGTATATGTAAATAAATCTCATATGGTATAGAATTTACATAAAAATAAGTACTAGAATTAAGGACATATTGTACTTGAACTTAGGATAAATTTACTTAACTTGAGGACATATATAAAAACACTCTGGAAAATTTACTAAATTTGAGATCAGAGATGAAACAATTTTTCCGCAAACTCCGCATTTTATAGACATATTTTTCTTATTTTTAGTTACATTTAACAGAAACATAACAAAATACTTACTATAAACTAGTTCATTATGTATCTATAGATTTTAATAGATTAAGTACAATTTTCCTACAATAAAGTATATACCAGATAAATAATGAACTAACTTACAGTAAATATTTCACTCTGTTTAAGTAGAATTTTAATAAAATTAGCATCAAATATACTTCCGAACATCAAGGAAATTTGTACTAAGTTCTTGGAAAAAACGGCTTTGGCTCCGTACGGCAACCTTTTTGAACTCAAATTTAGTAAATTTTCTTAAGATTTAGTTAATTTTTTTTTGAGTGTACATTTTGTTATTTTTAATGACGTCATATCTCCATAACCGAAGGAGTTAGAAATCCACAATTTGATATCCATTACTTTAATACACTAAAAAAATTCCACACAAAGTTTTATCAAAATCGAAGATGGTGAGATCCACCCGTTGTATATGTAAATAAATGGTGGATTTGATGTGGAATTTATTAAATAATGATATATATTTATTAAATAAAAACTATTTTGTAAAGCCTTGATTTCTGTCTTATAAAACAATTAAGGAAATGTATTTTTGATAAATTTGTGTCTTTTGTGCTGTAATTGCTTATTTACAGAAGATATTTTTAAAAATAATAGGATTTTATTCAAGTAGATTAAATCAGTAAATATATCAACAATTTGATGTTTTCAAAATACACTTAAGAAAATATTGATTATTATAATATTATTACATTCGAGTAATTTTTTACACAGATTAAATTTAAAGAAATACACTAAAAATTATTTTTAGATTACATATGGTTTATGTAGATGTTTATACAGAGTGTGTATGGCTTTTATTCTAACAAGAAGTTATTTATTAATCATACGTCTGGTTTCAAACTAGGAAACAATTAGGATAATATACATCGATGGTCATGCATTGACAACACGTAACTGATTTTTACAAGATTTTAGTTGAAGATATTATTATAAATAGGCGGAACTGCAAGTTATTTAATATATACTCTGCACTAATTTAGATTTTTTTGAGGATTTTATTTCGAGGAACGTTTTTTTGTGATATATATGAAGTTTTATACGATTCGTGAAAAATATATGACCATCGACATATCGAGTCTTTGCTGCAATAGAGTACTCAACTCAACTAAAAAATGTAGTTAATAATCATATCGTTCTTCATATTGTGCAAACATATTATACAAATATCTTTTATACTCAACTCTTGAGAGAAGAATTAAAACTCCTATTACCATTAAGCTGTTAAATTCAAAACTTTAGACTCGTTTTCTGCAAAACAAGTTTTTTTGAGTTATAACTCTATTGCAGCAGAGGCTCGATATGTATCTTTAATGTTAATTTTGATGTCTCCTAATCATTGATGCTCACTTCGCAATTTTAACAAATATTCTTAGTGATTTTCGAAGATTCAAAATGCCAAATTTTTAGCTTTAGTTCTTTACTAAGAAAATCACCTGCTTGGTACTTTTTAAAATTTTCGTTGATCCGTTAGTGCTTTTCACATTTGTCCATATTTTTAACCGATTAAAACACAGAGAAGCTTATCAATTCGTTTGCATTTTTGAAGATTAATTTGAAAGAATATATCAATGAACACCATTAATTTTATTCTTCACAATTAATACGGGCTTCATCTTCATACTTCCTACTGTTATTTAATATGTTTCATATCATTGAAGGAAAAGGTGTGTTATATTTTGTTTTAAAAAAAGTTTTAATACAAAATTCCGATAGTATATTTTCCTTCTTAATCGCGATTAACTGACAATTAATCGCATATTTTTTAATCATAATCTCGATTAAGAACATCTTCGTTTATTTACAAAATCTAATGAGCTCTGATTTATGATGGGAGATGCGGTGGCTCCCAAAAATATAGCATGTTCTACCAGTTGTTGAAAATGTTCTCTTTTCCTTTAAAGGCTTACTAAATTGTAGAATGTTTCTAAATAAAGTGCTTTTTCTAACAAGCTAACTAATAGAAACTTTTCAAATTTGACTATATTTTTATTCTTAATTAATAGAAATACTTAAAATAATATTAAACACTTGAAATTTATATATGTAATTTTAAATCCAAAATAAAATTAATATATGAGGTACATATATTGCAAGCAAACTCTATAAGTTTCTAATTTTCAACCTCCATTTAAGAAAATAAACAGTCACCAATGCTTCGAATTAAACGATGCATAGACCTTATGAAGTTTTCCTGGAAAACTTAGACTTTTGTATTAAATTTCATTTTTCAAACGGATAATTGGGAAGATAAAAAAAATGCTATTAATTTTGTAAACAATATGCTGAGTAAGCACTTCTTACCATAAATCGACTCCAAAAGAGAGAGAGCAATGCAAGCAGTTGTACACAGGCCTGCCATATTTGCCGATTTATCGGCATTTTGCCGATTTTTTGCCTCAAAATTATTAAAGTGCCGATTTGCAGACTTTTGCTCCAAAACTGTCGATTTTTTGATAAGTACTTAACACAGGGTAACTTTGTTTGTTTTATTTTGGGCAATACTGGAATAGAACAAGTGCACTGTTACATTAAAAAGAGACAACTGTTAATCAGTTAGCGCTTTTACTAAAGAGAAAAAGGGTTAGGATTATCTACAATTACCCAGTAAACATGTTTTCTGACATGTCTAACGTCAGTTAAAATCTAAGACTTTACCAGACAATCAATCAACCAGATTAGTCGTCAGTTTTCTGGCACGATGTTCCTGCAAATTTTCTGAAATATTATTCGATTAATTTCTTTTAAGATATTTAACAGAATAGTCTGCACATTTTCCGATCTACGTCTTACGAGTTTTAGCAGCCACTTCTGCACATTGTCTGATTTTAGTTTTTTGCAGAAGTTCTCATTTATCTCTTTAGAGTTTGCGAATAAATGTTAGAATTTTCAAACTTATAAAATATAGGTAAATGTTTTCTGATGAGCTGCCATTGGCAGCAGAAAAGTGAAGAAAAGTCAAAGAGGGGTGTAAAACATTCTGATTCTATGTGAGAATTTTATACGACATTTCTGATAAATTTCAATTTTAGATCCGAATTTCGTCAGATATTTTCTGATGTTTTGTCAGAAATTTTTCCGACATTGTTCAGACATATTTAAAACTCCTTTTGAATATCCCCAGAAAATTCTTCAGAGTTTCTACAGAATTCTTTGAGACATTTCGGCAAAGTTTTTAGAATTTCCTCAGACAAAGAGTTCCGCTTTCTTGTCAACAAATTCAATTGAAATTTCTTTTTTTCTTTTATTTTCATTGGTTTTTATATTATTTAATATGTTATAAACATTAGTTAATCCTGAATTGATCTGTTTTGTGGTTTTTTGTTAATAAAAATACGGTTTATTGTATTCAAAATGGATATTTTGAATTTGCCGATTTTTACAAATTGAAGTGCGGATTATGCCAATTTTATCTTGAAAATATGCCGATTTTTGTCAAAATCATCTGGTACCCAAGGTCGTACATAAACAATTAAAACAATGGGACCAATCTGGAAGTATACCCATTCAAATCTAAATAACTTTGTAAAAAGAAAAAAACACAAAACTTGAGAGTTTTTTTCTTTAATTACAAAACTTTTTTAAAATTATTTCTAATCAGATCATTAAAGAAAGATTGTGGACTGGAAATTTACAACAAATGATTGTCAGCAAATTATATTTCGAGACCCCAATATATTTATATCGACTTAACTTATTAGTCTCAGTTCACAAATGGAAGTTTTCTTTTTGAAATTTTCTCTAATTCTCTTTTAAACTTTCATTCATTCCTATGCACTGAAATTGTAAAATTAAGCTGAAGCCAACATCAGGTTGGCCATTACGAATTACAAAAAAAAATATTCCAAATCTAAAAATTCTCTCCCCTCTCACCCAAAAACTAAGACTTTCTGAAAGAAAACTTTCATAGTGTGAACCGAACCAATACTTGCTGAATTAAAAATAAAATAAAAAATAGCAGCAGCATTAATAGTCGTTTTATTTAACAAATTGAAGAACACATTAGTAAACGTGAGCTAACATTTGCTGTTTAAAGAAAAAATTACAAAAAAGTTTCCGTTGAAAATAAAAACAGGTAACGTTTTTGAAAAAGTAAAATAAGAATACTATGTTGTTACACTGAAAATGTATTTTGTTCATGCTAGAAAAAGCCTTGTCATGCTTAAAATTAATAAGAAAGAAAACATTTTTCTGACAAAAATATGCATGCATGGCTTTCGAAAATAAATTGAAATTTCTTAGGAATACCACACATACAAATTCTTGTCACACAACTGTAAACGAATTAAGAAGTTTATTTAACAATACATAGCATACTTTTAGGTTGCCTAGTTTAAAATGACAAAGAAAATAAAAAAGAAGTAGCAAACTTTTACATACAATAAATCAACGCCAGCACATTTTCTCGATAAAATCATAAGATTTCATCAACAGAATTTATATGTTTAATTTTCTTCAATATTAAAATCTGTAGGAAATTTCTAGGTTAAAGGTTTTGTAATTAATGCAATTAATTTTACATGTTGTATTTAACACCTTTATTGTTGTAGTTCATATAAAACGAAACTACAAAATGTGTAGACATTTCAAAGCATATGCATGCATGTATGTATGTATGTGTATGTATCGGTGCAGATTTTCTTGTCTGCTCTTTAAAACAATTAAAATAAAGCATGAGCATTTAAAATACTAAAACAACAAATTTGTTTATATAAAAAACTGTTGTTAAACAAAGAAATGTGTAATGATATAAGGATGCAAAGAAAACGACAAATAAAGCAACAATAAAATGAGCTAAAAACAGTACAGTAACCTTAAAAAATAACTGTAAATATTAAATGGGGAAGAAACGCAAAGCATAAACAATTTTCCAACAATAGAGAACTGTTACAACTAAGCCATCATAAAACTTTTAATGTACAGATAAATGTTTTGAGTGAAGTATGTACGTAATAAGGAAACATTTTAGCAGCCATTACCAAACAATGAAAATTTCTGAAAATCAACCCTCTTTTGTTACTCGTTTCTCAATCTTTTTAAAGTAATATAGCACAGAAAGCAAAATTAATTAAAGGTTAATGGAAAAGCTTTGTAGAACTAAACGAAATTTATAAAATATTTCGTTTTATTAGTGTTAAGGTAAAATTGTTGAAATTTTGACTTTTATTAATATTACATAAAAAACGGGTTAGATTAAGTTGAAAACGGATGGACCAATCTGGATACATCTTTCTGCGGGTTTGTTCGTAATTGCTACGCGAAGGTTTAAAAAAAATACAAATTTTAAAATTCTCAATAGATGGCGGGTGATGTAGGCGGTTTGTTTGTTTTTTTATTCCTTATAAGAAGCCAAACTGTAAGACCGGTCGTATTGTAATTTTGGAGCCATGGTGACAAAAAAGGGATCTTGAGGAAAAAAGTGGCACCAAAAAGGGGATTCTTCGAGAAAAAGGGGCAACTTTTTTAAAAAGGGAATAATTGAACCAAATGCCAGTATTTAATGAATTTCTAGGGCATATGTTACTTCTGAATCAAAATATGGCCTATATGGCCTATAAATGGCGGAGTTCTGAGGGAGCAAACAAAAAAATATAAACAAATTCATAGTATGTATTATCCCTTTGGTGGTATCGGTCAAAAATAATTTTTGCTTTTATATACATATAAGAAAATTTGCCCTGTCACACACTTTTTAGTGTTTTTTAAGTTTTAGCACTAGTATTAGTGTGAATGTAAAAAATGACCATTGGTTTAAATAAAATCTTTCTTAGATATCCTACAAAGAATGAATTTTGTAACATGAGTGATAATTTGCGAAAACCAAAGATATATGGGGAAACGGCTTATTAATTTCATTATAAATATTCGTCGATCCACACATATTTCATTTCAAAACGTTACTATTTTTACATTTTATTTTTATTTATTTGAGTCTATGGAAACAAATCCTTACAGACTAAGATGACAAAAATGCCTATAGTTATATTGTATAAATATCTAAATTAACAATGAGGTATATGTAAAACGTATATATATATATATATACAAAATTATTTTTACAGTTTATAAATCACAGTTATTTTACTATGTATATTAAGACAGTTATTTTATTACACTAAAAATTGGATTTCTCACTGCCGAATTCGATAGAAGATTGAGAAACTTTTTGTAAATTGAAATTAATCTCATTGAGCTGAACAAAGGCACGTGCAAGGTAGATCTAAAAGGTATACTTATCGGCGAATTGATACAACAAAGCAATTTTTTTTTTGGAATTGTAGTGTCAAAAAATGTATGAGAAAAACTCAAATCGAATATTAAAATGTGAGTGTATTGGTAAAATATACTACAATTTGACAGCAAAATTACCGAACATATGGGCTGATGCACAGACCTTATATATCGACCTTGGGCACGTGTTAAAGAACCATTACGTGGATAACTAGTCCTATTAGAGGGTACATCAAACAGCTTAGACAATCTAAGATTCCTAGGAGGTATATAAAACGGTACCATATAAGGAAAATTAAGGCAACCAATAGAACCATTGATAATATCATATACAAATACTGCCGATTGACCTATTCTACGCGATTCTGGAGTACGTAAGCCTATGAACAGGCATTTGGACACGTATGAAACGGAAAACAAGTAAGGCAGCGAGCGTGAAGCAAATTTAATAAAAATGCGTTGAGCTCTTTTAACACGAGAAATCAGATTAGAGACGTGATGACTCCAAATAACAGAAACATATTCTGGCTTAGATCTTACAAACGAAGTATAGATATGCTTGAGTGTGTACGGGTGAACAAATTCAGAGCAACTTCTTTTCAAAATACCAAGCATTTTATAAGCCTTGGGTAGTATGAATTCAACATGAGGTGCAAAAGAGCTGTTAAATATCACCCCTAATTCCAACTTTGAATTTGACGTGTTCAAATGTATACCACAGTGGGAGTCAGAGGCCTGTGAAAAGAGACCTGTACACATTTACTAATGTCTAGACTCAGACTATTAAGCCGACACCAATCACTTAGATTATTAATCTCAATTTGCAATATATGCGCGTCATTAGTTGATTCCAATTTCATAAGCAATTTCAAATCATCGGCATATATCAATACTTCGATTTCAGGAAACAGCTACCAATGTCATTAATGAACAAGTTAAATAACAATGAGCCAAGTATAATTCCCTGGGGTACACCCGACGTTTTCAAATAAGGTTTAGATCTATCCTTCCAGATTTTAGTTTAAAAAAGGGGCACTAAAAGTGGCAAGGCAGTTAAAAAAGTGGCAAATTGCCACTTTAGTCGCAAAACGGCCACGCTGTTTGGAACTGTATCACTGACTATTGGGAATTCAAATAGGCTAATTTATGTTTTAAGCCCTTGGGGGGAAAGTCACTTTCATCAGCACAACTACATTAGTGAGACTATAAATTTTATGCCGGTCAATCTTAGAATAAAGTGCAAACTCCAACAAAATCTGCGTGGTATATGAGGGGGAGTCGGCTACCCCCATACAAAGTAATTATTCATTTTCCTATAGCTGCAGAGCTACAATAGTGAGGCTATCTTAAATCGATGTGGGTAATTTTTTGAGCAAAGTGAAGGTTTCACCTAAATATTGGTGGTAAAGGAGGGGGGGGGATACGGGTACACCCATACAAAGTTGTTATACATTTTAGTATATCTACAGCACTACAACAGTGAGGCCATCTAAATTTGATGTGGGTAGCTCTTAGAACAAATTAAAAGATTCAACAAAATCGTTGCGGTATAGGAGGTGGCGGCGGGTACCACCCATGCAAAATAATTATAAATTTTCTTTTATCTGTAGAACTACAGTAGTGAAGTTCCATAAATCTTATGTAGGTAGCTTTTAGATCAAAGTGAGAGCTTCAACAAAACCTTGGCGGTATTGATACGCGTAGCCCCATATAAAGCAATTATTAATTTTAGTATATCTGCAGAGCCACAATAGTGAGGCTCTTTAAATTTTATGTACTTTGATAGCTCTTGAAACAAAGAAAAAAATTCCAACAAAATCTTGTAGGCATAGCGTAGCATCTTTAAATTTAATGTTGGTGCTCTTATAATGAAGTGCACTTTCCTGTAAAATGTTGTAGGCATAGTATGGCTATCCCCTATGCAAATCAATTATTAATTTTCCTTTATCTGCGAGACTAAATTTTTAATAGCATAATCTGAGAACAAATTGCGCTTTTCAACAAAACCCTGGTGATATAAGAGGAGGGGATACTAACACCCCCACACAAACCAATTTCTAATTTGCCTAGCCTCACCCGGCGTGCTTCGCTACCCGATTGTTGTGAAGATAAAGGAAAATTAATACATAGTTATTTTTTTCTCAGTGTAACAAAAATCAATTTATAGAAGATACCCGAAAAAAGAACTAATTTTTTTCAATGTAGTACATTTCTTTAATTTATTTCATTGCGATGGTCCGGCTAGTGTTTTTATATCCTTGAGCACGGTTACCATTGTGGGAAATAAAGTCAATTGAAGTCAACAAGAATTTTGAAATAGCGTCACCAATGCTTAAAGTATGTCGACTTAAAGAAATATTTGGAAATAAATGGACAATTTTATGAAATTTTACATTTATTACTACAGATTTTCTGCGCAGACGGCCTTCGGCCGGGCTTAAGGATTTCTTCCTCTCGGTATATCGAAAAGCGGCTTTGCTGAGTAAAGATTTTTGCATAGCCGGCCATTGTCAGGGCTTAAGGATTTTCTCCCGGCTAAGCAGAAAATCTCACGTTAGCCAAGCCGCTATTCGATATACCAGGAGGTGAACTCTTTAAGCCTGGCAAAAATCTTTAGACTCTAAAAAGTGTCATAAGGTTGTACAGGCAGCTTCCGCTCACTTGAATCCATGGTTAGTCCCTTTGTGTTACATAATGTCCATGGACACTATGACATATTACCCTAATTGTAGCCGTAAGAAGGTATGTAGAAATATAAATGTAAAAACAAAAACAACTATACATTTAATACAGTGTGATGCCAAACCAGTGTTTTTTGGCCGGGTGCTGCCATGGTTTTAATTACTGATTTTATTGGGAATTGCTGAAATTTATGTTTTAAAATATATAATCGCACTATTTCCAAAAATTAATATTTTGCTTATTATAAAAACATAAATTTTAGCAATTCCTAATAAAATCAGTAGTTTAAAATATGGCTTATGTTCATAAAAAAAATAAAATGTTTTTGAAATCCATTTTTGGAAATTTTTGTTAGAAAAATTTATTTATTTGCCTCATATTTTACTTTCTAATTTTGATAAGCACTTAAAAAAATTATATTTCGTTAATAAATAAAAATAGCATATTATCTCTAAGTGGACATAACGAAAAAAGTATAGGCTATATTTTCTAAAAATTTAAGATTTTTATCTGTACCCGTTTTATTTGGTCCATATTTTTATAAAAATTTAACTTTTAAGCGAGTGAAAATATAAAAAAGCGGAATAGTGCACATAATAACCAAGTACTGGTTATATTATCTGAAAATATTAGATTGTTTTTTTTATCCTCACATGGGTTTTTGAAGCTCAAAGTTGTGCATTTTTCAAAAACTATAAATTTTCGCATATTCAAAGAAGATAAAATTTCAAGACAATGAAGGTTACGTCATGGTTTCAGAAAGGTGCCTTCTTCACTAAAAAAAATTATTACGGGGTTCACACACGGTACAATTGAAAATCAATAAATTGAGAAAAAAACTGTGTAGTTTTCAGGTGGCCACTTTTTGGCCACTTAATTATTCCAGTTCAGTTTTTCTTAGCAATATGAAATGCTCATAACTGCACTATGCATGAATCATTTCAATATCTGTCTCAATTAAAAAGGTGGAGAAATTATAAAAAATTATAAAATTTTTAAATATAATTTATTTCGGCTGACTAGTCCGAAAATATACCATAAAAAATTATGTGATGGCGGTTTTGAGTTTCTGGTACCTCATGGTAAAAACCATGCGGTATACCTATTTGTTGATTTCACTTGGAATTACTCTATGGTTTCTCTACTGTTGTATTTTTTTAGAAGCAAATAAGGTCATTTGTATAAACACGCCTTGGTAATGATGAACTTCTTGACATAAATTAAATTGATAAGAAACATTTTCTTAAACAATTAAGTTATTCTGAAAAATTTATATAATTACTTCCGTTTCAAGCTTCATTTTTCATTCTTAATAATAAAAAATATTTTGACTTACTGCACTGTGCTTCATCCGATTTGTCTTCGCAATCTTCTGTCATATCACAACGAAAATGTGGTGGAATACAATAAGTTTTATTAAATATATATTGGCCGCAATTTATTTGACCCGGCTCACATTCAGGGGGTGCTTTAAAAATGTGCAAAAATTACACTCATTAATCAAAGAAAACAAAAGAAGATAATAAATATATACGTAAAGTATACATACGACATAATTGCTGTTCGTCTTCACCACCCTCGCAATCTTTTTGATAATTACACACCCATAACGATGTGATGCATTTACCATCATTGCAGCGAAATTGTCCCGGAGAACATGGCACATTTGGTGTGGCTATGGAACTTAAAATACCGCCATGCACAATACCACTACTATCACCAAAACCAATACGGCCACCATCAGTTAAACCACCTGCAAAGAAAAAACAATAAAAGTTTTTTTTTTATTAATATTTATAAATTTTAATGTTTTTGTCGTTTAAATACTCGTATTTTATTTATGTGTTTTATTCTGTATGTATTAAGAACAATAGCAGTGAGTAATTCCCCAAGTAAGTGAAAAATGTACAGATTTTGATTTATTAATGCATAAGTTTATATGAGTGTTTTAGCACTGCATAAACCGACTGAATCTGAACACAAATTAAGACACTTTCTTATTTTTAAAACATTTCCCCCATACTTTTTTCATACTTCAACTACTGCTGTTATTATTGTTGTTGACAATTGCAACTGCTGTTGAATCATTGGGGAGTCTTCGGAACAGACAATATTTGCACAACATTGACAACAAGACAAAGACATCACACTACCAACAGCAGCAACAAAAACTACAAATAAATCAATAGCAATGTAAAATTTATTGAAAATAAAGTAACTACGAGTAAACATACGGGAATAAATAATACAATCCTTTCATATAGAAAATAACGATATTTATAAAGTACACGTTTACATCACAGCAAACACGCTGATTTGATCTAATATTTGAGAACGATGATTTGAAATCAAACTGTATCTCATATGGAAAACGTTTGAAAACTTTGAATTTGAATTTAGCTTGAGAAATATGGCATTTTCAATTTATTAAAAAAAAAATGTTCAAATGTAGATTGCAAATTCTGTTAATAATTTTATTCCTTTAAAATAGTAAAAGAATTGACTAATTTAAGATAATCTAAGGGCCATTATTACAACTCGGCAGTAAAGTAGAAGATACCCAGTTGCAAATGAAACGTAGTGCCTTGCTAATAGTCAATGATGTCAGGATGAGGTTTAAGGGAGCAATCTAAGTACTTAGATTGTAATATAGGTGTATGTCATTTACTAATAATAGCTTCCAATTTATCCCTTATATGTATAAAGTAAAAAACTATGGTCTACCTTTGAGATATATTTCAACACAAAGGTCGCTTACGATTCCACTTTTTATGTAAACGCCCAATAGCGACACGTACTGACATCGTAGCTTACCTTTTAACCGAGAGTGCACCGATTAAACAGCCTATGACACGCATATGCTAATTCTAAGTGAGAATTACGTAATGGGTATTTTTAGCACTGCGTGGTTACTGGCACCATTAGCAAAAGTAATCGATAAGCAAATATTTTTCATTATTACACGTTGCCTGTAAAATAAAACTAAAAAAAGTATGTATTTACCATGGGACATATATCAGGACGGGTGGAACTATCAGCGCAGCTAGCTCTATAAGGAAATGCCAAAGACCGTAAAGAAGGGAATTTCTATATAGTCATGATATTATAATAATTTTATCAGTCCACTCCGTTTAAGCGAGTAATGTCAGCTGTTGTAGTGAGTTCACCTGTTAGATACATCTTGGTATTTAGGGCGTGTGCCAAACGGTAGCAAAGGGCCTATTCACATATTACGTAACGCTATTTTCGGTGGTTTTTACAAAATATATGTATATATATATACATATATATATATATATATATATATATATATATATATATATATATATATATATATATATATATATATATATATATATATATATATATATATATATATATATATATATATATATATATATATATATATATATATATATATATATATATATATATATATATATATATATATATATATATATATATATATATATATATATATATATATATATATATATATATATATATATATATATATATATATATATATATATATATATATATATATATATATATATATATATATATATATATATATATATATATATATATATATATATATATATATATATATATATATATATATATATATATATATATATATATATATATATATATATATATATATATATATATATATATATATATATATATATATATATATATATATATATATATATATATATATATATATATATATATATATATATATATATATATATATATATATATATACTGTGAGCGTCAAAATAAAGTGTACAACAAATTTTGTTATAATACGTTATTTATATTACTCATTTAATATGAAATTATATTTACCATTCTTCTGGTTTTTGTATTTGTATATTATTATCTACTTATTTCTAAAAAAACAACAAAAAATTCTTACAATAACAACAGTTGTAAAACAAAAACAAAATTTACTCCATATCAATGTCGTACTCTAAAAATAATACCGTTTTATTTTTTTTTCTTCTTTTTGCGTGCTATTGAAAGTTTACTAATAGCTTATGTCAATTAGTAGCGATGGGCCGAGTGAAAAGCGTTTTTTAAGCAAATATTAATATTTTTTTAAATATGGGTAAGCAAACTTCCACTGATGTTAGAGAGCTTGTAATAAAACTTCACAACGAAAGTAAAACTTACCGTGAAATTGGCTGTACTATCAACAGAAGCCATAACACAGTAAAAAAAATAGTTCACAAATACAAAAATTTCGGCAAAATTGAAAATCGGCCAGGTGCAGGCCGGCCTAAAGTATTAAATGAGGCTGAAGTAAGGAGTATAGTGCGTGATGTAAAGAAAAATCCATTTGAAAGTGCCGTTAAAATATCAGAGGAAGTTTCCGCTACATCCGATAGAAGCGTAAGTGCCAGCACAATACGACGAGCTTTGCATGCACATGGGTTGCATGGTCGATTACCAAGAAAGAAGCCTCTAATACCGCCAGTTAACCAAAAAAAAACGTCTTGATTATGCAAAAAGATATGTAAATCACGATATTCCTTTCTGGAATAATGTTGTGTTTAGCGATGAAAGCAAGTTTGAAGTGTTTGGGCAGAAAAAATCATTAAAAGTATGGAGAACTAGGAGTAGTGAGTATGCCGACCAAAATTTAATAACTACGGTTAAACACGGTGGGGGTTCGATGATGGTGTGGGGATGTATGGCAGCAAGTGGAGTATGCAGTTTGGTTTTTATTGAAAGTACCATGAATAAAATGGACTATTTGAACATTTTAAAAAATAATTTGCTAAGCAGTGTGGAGAAATTGGATTTGCAGGGATCCTGGGTCTTTCAACAAGACAACGATCCCAAGCATACTGCATTAATAATGCTACTCTATCATACTCCTAAGAAACTGGATCATTCTCCCCAATCACCGGACTTGAACCCAATCGAGCATATATGGGAGCATCTAGATCGTCAAATCCAGAAAAGGACAATTACCAGTAAGAGTATGCTCAAATCCGTTATAACGGAAGAGTGGCACAAAAATTCATCTGATGTTACCAGAAAACTAGTAGAATCCATGCCACGAAGACTGAGTTCCGTTATTAAAGCAAAAGTAAAATCAACGAAGTACTAAATACCTTTTTATTTTAATACAACATTGTTTGTACACTTTATTTTGACGCGAGAAATATGGAGTAAATTTCGTGTTTGCTTAACAACTTTTGTTATTGTAAGAATTTTTTGTTGTTTTTTTAAAATTAAGTACATAACTGAATACTACTTTCAAAAGCCTAAAATTAAAAATGATAACTGGCATTAAAAGACTGAAATAAAATACCTACTATTAAAAACACTTTTGTACACTTTATTTTGACGCTCACAGTATATATATATATATATATATATATATATATATATATATATATATATATATATATATATACACATATATATATATATATATATATATATATATATATATATATATATATATATATATATATATATATATATATATATATATATATATATATATATATATATATATATATATATATATATATATATATATATATATATATATATATATATATATATATATATATATATATATATGTGTATATATATATATATATATATATATATATAAATATATATATATAGATATATATATATATATATATATATATATATATATATATATATATATATATATATATATATATATATATATATATATATATATATATATATATATATATATAGGACACTTTTTGAAGCGATAGGTGGCGCTGTTAATATAATTTTTTAAGGGATTACTAATTTTAAGAAAATCTGTTGCAGGACAACTTATGGGCCTGGGCTCATATATATATATATATATATATATATATATATATATATATATATATATATATATATATATATATATATATATATATATATATATATATATATATATATATATATATATATATATATATATATATATATATATATATATATATATGTATATATATATATATATATATATATATATTATATATATATATATATATATATATATATATATATATATATATATATTATATATATATATATATATATATATATATATATATATATATATATATATATATATATATATATATATATATATATATAAATGCGTTTGATTTTCGTTAGACTCACCTCAACCTATACATACATGAATTTGATCAAAAATTTGGAGACGTTACCTAGCTCAGATTTGCGAATTTAGCGCCTTAGGCGCTAGTTTTGGCGCTTTTTGATGTATCAAAGTGGCGATTTTTTGACAATAATTTTTTTACTCTACGTCTATACCTGATATATTTTTATCATGATAAATGTCAAATTTTATATAGGAAGAACAGCTAACATAAAACAAATTATTTTTCAAAATAAAGTTTGACATTTGTCATGACAAAAATATATCAGATATAGACGTAGGGCTAGAAACTGCGTAAAATTTTTACATTTTAAGCCTAATACACAGTTCTGGATGAATTTCAGGCTGCCATAGGAAGTATGCGTAAAAAAACAAACTGAAATTCAGGTTTGAAAAATTTTCACACAACTTTCCGTTTGGTAGTACGCATCTGAAAAGAAAAATCAACACAATTTTTGTTTAATACAGAGATGGCATATCAATTGCTGTAGATTTTTCCCATCAACTACAACAAAAATTAATGTTCAGACAATTGTTTTTTCAAGGAATTTTTGATATTTTGTGTTTTTGTCATCTCTCAAATAATTTTGCATATTTTGTAAATTATAAAAATATGTGAATTTACCTGAATATATAAAAATTTGTCTATACAGCCATTATTCCGTGTAGACATAAATACAAACAAAATTTCATACCTGAAATTCAGGAGGAGCTTATAAAATAAAAAATAGTTAAACATTTTTATTTTAAAAAAATGTATCTAGAGCTATTTTCAACAGGATTTTGTTATAAAATTTTTCAATTTACACAAGCATATTTGGGTATAATTGTGCGAATGAGGATATTCCAATTATATGCCTGCAATACTGAATTCTTCTTAACTCAATTTTTGTCATTTTAAACTGAGTACAACAGTCAGTCAATTAAGCACCAACGCAATTCACGTACGGTTACACTTGCCAAATATTTGCAAAAAAAAGTAGCCAATACTTTTGCTCACAATTAGTGTGATTTAACTTGATTTTTATATCACAAAATAAAGTTAATTATGCTGTAAAAAACAGTTTTTATATTATATTTAATAAATGAAAACCCATGTTTAAGAAAATATTGGAATTAAAGAAACTACAATTTTAGCTTGTCTGTTGGTTACGTGTTTTTTTCGGAAAATATTTGCGAAACAAGAAATTATTTCTCATTTATTTAGTTTTATCTTTGCCTGGCTCTGCCTTGAAGATATTATAAAAAGAGTTACAAAAATTCCAAGTCTTTACCTCTGTTAGTTCAATATATATCCTAACATCCCACTTACATTATTAAAAAAAAAGTATAAAAATATTGTTCCTTCAGAAAGATCAGTTCACTGGCTTAGGAGTCCATAGCTTTCAAACATACAAACAGACATACATACATATATATATATAGATATTAATTTTGTGTTTTTTTTCAAAAATTAGTAGTTTTTTCCTGGTTTCACTGCATTTTGAAATTTAAAAGTTGACAACGCTGAAGTTTTGTATAAGTAACTAACACATACATATGTATGTAAATAAACATGAAAAATTCATTTACGGCCCTTATATTCAAATGTAAATCAATTAAGACGCTCTTAAAAAGTATAAATTTGGCAGATCAGTATTTTGTTGTCTTAATTATTTCTATAGTTATTTGGTCGTTAGCCACAACTGTGATCAAGAAATAAAAATACATAGCTGTGCGAAATAAAGAAAAAAATATTTATTATCGTAGTCGAATTTTATTTTCAGTTGGCATATTATTATTATACGAAACATTCGGTAACTGTTTACTCGTTAAATTGGTCAAATTTTCCATATATTTTATTGCTATAAAATTTATTAAACAATTTTTTGAGAACGAAATGTATGGGAAATTTTACCAATTTAAGGCCCTTTCACATTGTAATACAAGCTATGAGATTCTTATTAGATTTTGTAAGACGAAAATCAAATCAAAATCAGTCTTACTGTCAAAAAAAAATTAAAGAAAATTTTCTCATTACATTTTGTTTCTGCACTATCACATTCCAATTAAAACGTAACATAAATAATTTGCAATTAAGCAAATTTTTCGTATTTCTTTTTCTTTATTTAAGCCAGCAAACAAATACACAACTGTTTTTGTTATTCCTATGTTTCTTTGTGCAAAAGGCAACCCTGATAAAATGAAAAATCTGATTGTTTAGAAAATTTCCTAAATATGACGAATACCATAATACTGTAAAATTTTCTTTACGTATTATTTGACAAATCATAACAATTTGTTTTCACACTGTTGGATTTTTACTTAAGATTTGAGTTTTTGACCAGTATTAATACTAAATCTAATAGTCTGAAGGCCGCTTTAACAAGTAATCAGTTACCGAATGTTACGTGAACTCTACCATTATTTCTGTTGCTTAACTTTTTGGGTAAAGTTCGGTAAAGTAAGAGCAAACAAATATTTTTCTTTTATTTTTGTTGTATGGCCAATTTAAATTTGTATTTTGTATATTTTGAAATGAGCTAATAAGGCCTAAAGATTCATAATGCAAATAAAACAAATTATTTTATTTCATTTTTCCCGACGTTTCGTCAATTATTTGTTGACTTTATCAAGGGATGGGAAATCTATTTATTTGTTAAAAACATTTTATTAATACTGTCATCATTGCACGTTTTTTCAATATCAAACTTACAATATTATTTTAATTTTCATTAATTATTGTTAAAACCCCAATTTAGGTGGATTTTGTTCAATAAATATTTCAAACTAAACATTTTTTTACATTTACTTTTTTTGTAAAAAAATGTTTAGTTTGAAATATTTATTGAACAAAATCCACCTAAATTGGGGTTTTAACAATAATTAATGAAAATTAAAATAATATTGTAAGTTTTATAATGAAAAAACGTGCAATGATAACAATATTAATAAAATGTTTTTAACAAATAAATAGATTTCCCATCCCTTGATAAAGTCAACAAATAATTGACGAAACGTCGGGAAAAATGAAATAAAATAATTTGTTTTATTTGCATTATGAATCTTTAGGCCTTATTAGCTCATTTCAAAATATACAAAAAAAATATTTTTCTCATTGAGAGTAATAAATGTCAAAAAATATGGGAACGCAAAAGCACAAATTTCTATCCCGAAAAATAACATGAACATGTTGTGAAAATAAATGTAAAAAAGCAGCATACTTACTTTTAACGATATTTTTCTTTTTTTTTAGATATTTTGATGATCAAATGTATTTTGCTTTGAATTTTGGTCACTAAATTAAAATTTTCATTTGTTATTGTTTATTGATTGTTTTGTTGATTGCTTTGCATTTTACGCAATTTGTCCAAAGAAAAAGTCTGGGCTGTTTCGTGCAAGAAGGAGAAGAATGTTATGCTCTCATTTACCAAAAATTTTCGTGCAAATTGGGATCCCGCGGGATTGGTTTTAGCAGGTGTTTTTGTACATATGTATGTGTTTTAAAAAGCCAACTTATTTCTTGCATCCCCTTGAAGAATATATGCAGAAAACTGGGGACAAAGGAACGGTGAGAAGGGTACCCAAAAAATATAACAGCACTGGTGCACTAGAAACGCGAAGAATGGTACAATAACGAGACTCATCTATCACAACATCTTGCGATAGATGAGTTGTTCGGCGGATATTATATGAAACAGTGATAATTTATTACTTTTCTTATACCAAAATATAGAGAAATGTGACAACCTATTTGTGATTTTATATGTGATGCATAGTGCAATGTTTGGTTTTAAACAACTCTGTAGTTAAAAGCCCATATGTGTTTTCTTAAACACTGGGTGAGTGAATCGTCTACAATTGCAAATCATCAGCGTAGTAATATATGCGCGTAACGATCTATTAAAGTTGCACAAGATATTTTTCCATTTAGTAAATCAACTCGCACTTTATTTAAACTTAAAATTTATTTCATTAAACAAAAAAAAAAAATAATAAAAAATAGCTGTACATTTTTGTTATACAGTTACTTGTTGAATATATGTATTTAAAATATATAGCATATATAAACAATAAATGTACCATATATAATGTGTATGGAAATTAAAAAATAAAAATTTTTTTGAGGAGCTTAAGAAATTGCATTTGGTGCGGAAACTTTTTTGGCCAAAATGGCCTAAAAAAATTATTTTTATTATCAATACTAAATTGCCCATCGCGTGGTGGGATGAAGAAATTGTGTCCAAAAAAAGTTATACCTTAATGTACATACTTATATACTTTTTGTTATAAAAGTTTATTTGATGACGATATGGATAGGGAAGAACACTGGGTGTAGCTAGTTTAATATAAAAAAGAATTATGAAAAAAATTTGAAAAACAGAAAATTTATTAACATTCAAAGATTGGTTTTTTTCAGTACCAGTTACAAAAAATGTTTAATAATACCAATAAAAACTCTCATATTGTGATATCGTTATATATTTTGTTATTTACATCTTTGGCTTGTAGAGTTGTTTTTGTTAATACGAAGGTTGCTATTTTAAGTACATATTAAGTTTTTTAAAAATGAAGTAATTTTGTTTAAAGTTAAGTCCCGCTAAAACATTCAAATCTGACACTGTGTGTTGTTTATAAACTACAAACCAACGAGTAGGACACATGGGCGGTTTTCAACTTAATAAAGTTCTTAAAAATAATATAAAAGAATATTTGCAGCAAAATTCGGAAATGTTTCTCTTGTTTATTCTCTCCTTTATTTTTCTATTTTTTATATTAAACAAAATATTTCTGTGCCCACAAGGAATAACGACTAATCTCGATTTCGGCAAGTGGTAAAAGAGCATTTTTAAATCGTTTTCTAAAATCAGGTTATTAAGATTAAGTTAATCTTTGTATGCTCGATGTTAGCAATTTTATACTATATTTAGCAATATGTCAAAAACGACTTTTCGTGAAAAAGGAGTTTTTTATTGTTGAAAATTTTTTTTTGGGCTCTCGGAAACAATAGTTTTTCTATAACTTTTTTATATTTGAGCTATCCAAAAATGTATCGTTATTTTTCAGTTAATCGCAAAAATCGCTGATTTGATCTCCAAAACCTTAAAATATGGCTTTTTATTGGAGTATTTTAACCTTGAAAATTTTTATCGTAAATTTTTACATTTTTTTTTAAACAAATATTTGATTACGACAGCATTTTGAAACAACTGATAAAGCAGTGAAAAAGACTTTTCATAAAGGTATTATTTATGTAAATCGGAAAAAAATTGTGGCAACTAGAGGCAAAAGTATATAAGTAAAATGTTTATTTTGCCTTTATTCATCTCTTTCTATGTATAAATATAAAAATGCAGGTGTAGTAACGATCCAACGTTGCAACGCGTTATATTCCTAAATGCACCTACGGAATTATTGATCTAAATAAATTATGAATAAAATCAAAACTTGTGCATTAATTTCGATGAAATAAGGCTCATTTTATTTATAATATATCAAACTTTATTTCTTTAGGACGAGAAAACGATTTTTTTCTGCTCATATTTTTAATGAATATTTAAAGTTCAAAGATTGCTTAAAAATGCTTTATTCTTTTAAATTTTTTATGAATATCTTCGAAGCTATGGAGCTGATTAAAACATAATATTAGTAAAACTTAAAGGTAATTTTAGTGAAATTTCTCTTATTTTGTTTTCATAATAGCTAAATCATTTCTTTGTGTTAAGATTTCATAAATTATTTGGAGTAGCAAAAAATGCCTGACATTTGCTGGCTTGTTTCGTAAATGGTAAAAATCTTAAGGAGCACAGGTTCGTATCACTGCTGACTCAAAAAAATTTAAGAAATATAAATCAAACATAATGTATATACAATTTTCTTTTAATTTTAATTTTTTTTATTTGACTACTTATTTTTTAGCTTCAAGTAGGCCAAATAATAAGTAGTTAATTGCTGTTACAATGTAAATACATTTGTAAGGGGTAACCATTATTTCTTTGACTTCTCAAACAAATATAAGTAGTTATCGACTTAAATCATCATATATTTTTCGCCTACCAGTAAGCAAAGTATTTGCTTCGATATTGCTAACTATATTAATTTGTAGTTTAATTCATAATGAAACAGCAGTTAACTCAAGAGAAATAAACAAAAGTTTAATGAGAAATCAACTTTGTGCTAACTCGATTTTAGCTGTTATTCCTTGTGGCCACAAATATTTTCGTTAATCTTAATATAGTCACAAATTAATATTCATTTTTTCTCAGTTTAAAAGAACAAAAAAAAAATAATAATTATGCAACTAGGTTGAATTCAGAAACCTCTTAACATTTTTATTATTCCAAAAAGCGTTAAGATACACAAAAGAATAATTGCTTTGAGAGGTTGGAAATAACTAGTCTTAATGGAACAAAAATGAAACATCACAAACACAAACTGCAAGGCCTCTTTGATTTCTCTGCATAAACACTCAGTCTTTGGCTGGAATCAAGCACGAAACTTCACAGATAGCTTATAGCTGTTCTCTGTTATTATCAAAAGTTCTTGCCTTATGGTAAATAGTGGAGTCCGACCGAATATTCGGTTTCGGATTAGGCCAAAAATGTGCTTTCGGCTCATAATCGGCTTAGGTCATATTGTTTGCCGAATACCGAAACCGAAACTTTTTATTCTATATAAATAAAGAAGTTAATCGAAATTGTATTTTTCGAATTTAAAATATGTCCCCACCATGAATCTGTTTTTTTCCTGTCCAATAACTTTGCTAATTGAATGAAAATTTTACTTAGTTTTATAATGCGCTTATATCGCGCTATATTTTTGCACACGCGTAGACGGCCAATGAAAATGCAATAAGTTAAAATTGTGTTGATAGTCTCGAAAAAAAATGTATAGCTTCCCAGCAAAAGCTTTTGTAATTTTTGTAATCGGTAGTACTTTTTTAATGGGTTACAAAGTAATGAGTGGTACTTATTTATTTTATTATTATGATTTATAATTATTATAGCTACTAGTTAGTTTTTAATAAAATTAGCACGTGGAACGTGGCTATAATTTGTTGTTATGTATTAATAAAATAAGTAGACAAGCACTTTTTAAGTCAACATGTGTTTGTATATGAAAACCAATTTTTGTCGCAAAAACTTATAAGTCAACATTGGCTGAGTGAGTGAAGTACTTTTCTTCAAGTCTGAACAAGGGCAGGTTCGTATCCCAGCTGGGTAAAAAAAGAAAGTAGGAAAAAATATATAAATAAAATATAATGTGTATAAAATTTTTTTTTAAATTTTAATTTGTCTATTTGACTGCTTATTTTGTAGCTTCGAGTAAGCCATAATAACCATAATAGCTAGCTAATTGCTGTGACAATGTAATTACATTTGAAATTCTCATACAAACATTAGTAGGTATAGAGTCAAATTGTAAGTAGTTACGTCTTGAATCCTCATATACTTTTCTGCCTACCAGCAAGCAAAGTTTTTGCTGGGTTATGTGCCAATATAAATATTAATCTATACATTTTTATGTTTCATAAAAGTTGGGTTGATAGCTTCGGAGAGGCATTGCCCCTACTCCCTCGTGGTCTTATTTTTGAAAACTATATCGACTTTATGTCCTTCTAGGCTCAGATCTATTTATGCTTTAAATTTCATTAAAATTGGCTAGATAGTTTTGAAAAGGCCTCCTGCCCACCTCGTGGGCTTATTTTTGAAAATATGGAACGCTTATGTGTCTATCTAAATAGGGATCTATCTATGGTTTAAATTCCATTGAAATTGGTTTGATAGTTTCGGAGAGGCAGAAATCGCCCACTACCCCTCGTGGTTCTTTTTTAAAAAATACATAGCTTTTGTGTCTGTCTAAATAGGAGTATATCTATGTTTTATATTTCATTAAAATTGGTTAGATAAACAGACGGACAGATACACACTACAATCTTTTAACACTAGGGTATTCACTCGAACAATGTTTGATCGATTAATCGAATAATTGAAGTCATATAATGTTCGATCAAACAAAAATGTTCAATTTCGAGTAAAAATTTATTCGAATAATTTAGGTCGGTTAATCGAATAACTCGACTAAAAAATTGTATGTAAATTTTCTTTTTTTCGGAAGCGTTTTTGCAGATTTTTTAATAAAAAATGGAAAAAATATTAAAGTAATGGAATCTGTCATTCAATTCAAACGTTATTTCGTACTAATGGACCGCATGATCAAAGAATTAAGTAAATTATGCAGTAATAGGGAGGAAGAACAAGTTTCAAACATCTTGTACAAAAATTTGGGAATGTTTCCATCAAGCAATATCTATTTGAAATAAAGAGGAGATTTCGAGAGGAATTAGTTAACTAGATTTTTAGTATTAAAATAAACCAAAAAAAATCACTTGTCGTATAAAATATTACTTTATACAAAAAAAAAAAATTGGTCCGATAAATTTTTAATGCTTTTTAATTCGCTACTATCAATTTCAAGGATTAGTGAAAGAGTATTTTTAATAATGTGAGAAATATCATTCTATGAAACACAGAAAAAACATAATTTTGTTAGTACTAAATGTATGTTTATTCCACTTTGAATACAGAACAGGCGGAATATTATTAAATATTTCCTGATATTATTAAATATTTTCTGATATTATTAAATATTTTCTGATGCAAAATTTTCTCATACAGAATCATTTGAATAGTGAATTGTTAAAAAAACAATTTTAAATGATCAAACTATGACCTAATTTATCTAAATATATTGTTTTTCCTTTTATTTTTATTATTAAAGTTGATTTGTTTAATTTTTGCCTATAAAAATTAAAAAAAAAACGAGTAAATTCAAAAATATTCCGATTAACTCGAATAATTTTTAGCAGTGAAACCTACTCGAATAACTCGAACGAAATAAAAGTTTTACTCGATTGTTCGAGTAAGTTAAAAATCTCAATTTCGATTATTTGATTAATCGAATAATTGAAAAGTCGATTGAAATGAATACCCTATATAGCACCCATCTTTTTTGGTCGTGTTAATAAATAAGAAAAATAGTTAATAAAGGATTTAATTGCGTGACAAAGAGGAAAGAGTTTGAATATGTCTTTTCAATTATGACATGCTTTGAAAATTCCTTTCTCCAATAAGAATAGTTCTATCGTAAAATTAAATTGAACGATCTTAAGCCTGAATAATTTAAATATCATTGGATTAGAAATCATACAGTTCGACTAAGATTCATAACTTAAATGGGTAAAAATAGCTTGAAATATACTTAGACGATATAAACATATATAAAAATGCAGAAATTTTTTTTAGAAATATGTACTAGAAATTGAAAGCTGTCTATTATTTGCTATTTTTCGTCCCACTATTCTAAAGTGTAGCGCTTTAGGTTTTGAAACTTATACGTTTTTTTATTTCAGATATTGAATGAATGATTTCCAAAATGTATTACAATTTGTCTAGCATAATATAATATCTTTAAGGTAAGCTGTTCTTGGCAATTTTTATTTTATTACACTTTATATTCTTTTACAAAAATTACAATAGAAAGCCTTAAGGCAAAGGCTTTGAATTATTTTTCTTATGGTTTTCACAATTAAAGAAGTTCAAATATTTTTTCCAAAGAGCTTATTTTAAACCTTGTATGAACTGAATTTCAATTTTTGTCTTAATACAGGAGGAAATTGTCTAATTTAATGTTTTGTTTCCTTTCATTTCCTTTTCAATTTTTTATGCTTTTCTATGCAAGTTGTTTTAGTTTTTATTATGGCTTTTGTGTTTGTATTTTTAAGGTGAGCAAATGGCAACCTTGGTTTTTTACCGTTAACAAAGCCATATTGTTTTCGAACAATTTTGTTGTAGTAGTTGGTTGTATTTTTACAATAGTGGCCATCATATTCTTTTGTTTGCTTTTAGATTTAATACTCGCGTTAATTTTTGTATTTTCTCTTACTCTTCATAGTCGTTAGATGACGTTGTGGTTGTTTTGGTGAAGGTTAGAAAAAATAATAGAAATGTTTATTTTTTAACTCTTTAACGGCTCTATTCACAATGTACTATTAAAATCTAACGTGCACTTTAACTTGTCGTTAAAGTCTAGGCTAACTCTTCATCATACATTGTGAAAAGGGCCGTAAGTCGTAAATAACTAGCTTGTGAAAATAGTGGTACACGGAGAAAATAATCAGTCTCTTAAGTATTAATTATATTTTAACTATATAAAAAAATTTTAAAGCCTGAAACAAAATTTATTATTAAAACTACATTAAAAATGATCAAAGAGGAAATAAGCCCAGTAAAAATTTAGATGGCAAAGTAATGAGTTAAAAACTGAAAAACACACTCTTCAGTACTTCTAATTTAGCATTTTAACCAATTACTTTAACATGGCGATATCATTGGAGGCAAGTACTTACCACATTTGATTACAAATAACAAGTTATATATTTCAATATTTAGAAGGCATTGAATACACATAACACAATAAAAATTAAATGGCTCTGCTAAGTATTGAACTCATGCCGTTTTCAGGTATAGTGTTATTTTATGCCAAGTGTTTTACTCACTAGACTACTGCACAACTATTTTGTTACGGTCTAAAAACTTCTTTTCACAAACATGAACACAATTAAAAAAATCCATTTTGCTTTCCGAGGGGTTGAACTTTTTATCGTCTGTATGATAAGCAGATACACTAGTACTCTGCCAATAAGAGAATAAATGGCTTGTTTAATTACTAGTAAGTAATTGTTTAACTACTGTAAAGTAATTCAGACGGTATGTTTTTTGTAGTTGAAAAGTATGTTGTTCTGTAATGACAATTATATGTTTAAGAATAAATAGATTTTATAAAAGCATACGAGTTCGAAAATGTTTCAAACATGAGACTACTGATTTGTCGGTATTAGCACCAACGACATGCAGGTACTTATTTATTTTATTATTATGATTTATAATTATTATAGCTACTAGTTAGTTTTTAATAAAATTAGCACGTGGAACGTGGCTATAATTTGTTGTTATGTATTAATAAAATAAGTAGACAAGCACTTTTTAAGTCAACATGTGTTTGTATATGAAAACCAATTTTTGTCGCAAAAACTTATAAGTCAACATTGGCTGAGTGAGTGAAGTACTTTTCTTCAAGTCTGAACAAGGGCAGGTTCGTATCCCAGCTGGGTAAAAAAAGAAAGTAGGAAAAAATATATAAATAAAATATAATGTGTATAAAATTTTTTTTAAATTTTAATTTGTCTATTTGACTGCTTATTTTGTAGCTTCGAGTAAGCCATAATAACCATAATAGCTAGCTAATTGCTGTGACAATGTAATTACATTTGAAATTCTCATACAAACATTAGTAGGTATAGAGTCAAATTGTAAGTAGTTACGTCTTGAATCCTCATATACTTTTCTGCCTACCAGCAAGCAAAGTTTTTGCTGGGTTATGTGCCAATATAAATATTAATCTATACATTTTTATGTTTCATAAAAGTTGGGTTGATAGCTTCGGAGAGGCATTGCCCCTACTCCCTCGTGGTCTTATTTTTGAAAACTATATCGACTTTATGTCCTTCTAGGCTCAGATCTATTTATGCTTTAAATTTCATTAAAATTGGCTAGATAGTTTTGAAAAGGCCTCCTGCCCACCTCGTGGGCTTATTTTTGAAAATATGGAACACTTATGTGTCTATCTAAATAGGGATCTATCTATGGTTTAAATTCCATTGAAATTGGTTTGATAGTTTCGGAGAGGCAGAAATCGCCCACTACCCCTCGTGGTTCTTTTTTAAAAAATACATAGCTTTTGTGTCTGTCTAAATAGGAGTATATCTATGTTTTATATTTCATTAAAATTGGTTAGATAAACAGACGGACAGATACACACTACAATCTTTTAACACTAGGGTATTCACTCGAACAATGTTTGATCGATTAATCGAATAATTGAAGTCATATAATGTTCGATCAAACAAAAATGTTCAATTTCGAGTAAAAATTTATTCGAATAATTTAGGTCGGTTAATCGAATAACTCGACTAAAAAATTGTATGTAAATTTTCTTTTTTTCGGAAGCGTTTTTGCAGATTTTTTAATAAAAAATGGAAAAAATATTAAAGTAATGGAATCTGTCATTCAATTCAAACGTTATTTCGTACTAATGGACCGCATGATCAAAGAATTAAGTAAATTATGCAGTAATAGGGAGGAAGAACAAGTTTCAAACATCTTGTACAAAAATTTGGGAATGTTTCCATCAAGCAATATCTATTTGAAATAAAGAGGAGATTTCGAGAGGAATTAGTTAACTAGATTTTTAGTATTAAAATAAACCAAAAAAAATCACTTGTCGTATAAAATATTACTTTATACAAAAAAAAAAATTGGTCCGATAAATTTTTAATGCTTTTTAATTCGCTACTATCAATTTCAAGGATTAGTGAAAGAGTATTTTTAATAATGTGAGAAATATCATTCTATGAAACACAGAAAAAACATAATTTTGTTAGTACTAAATGTATGTTTATTCCACTTTGAATACAGAACAGGCGGAATATTATTAAATATTTCCTGATATTATTAAATATTTTCTGATATTATTAAATATTTTCTGATGCAAAATTTTCTCATACAGAATCATTTGAATAGTGAATTGTTAAAAAAACAATTTTAAATGATCAAACTATGACCTAATTTATCTAAATATATTGTTTTTCCTTTTATTTTTATTATTAAAGTTGATTTGTTTAATTTTTGCCTATAAAAATTAAAAAAAAAACGAGTAAATTCAAAAATATTCCGATTAACTCGAATAATTTTTAGCAGTGAAACCTACTCGAATAACTCGAACGAAATAAAAGTTTTACTCGATTGTTCGAGTAAGTTAAAAATCTCAATTTCGATTATTTGATTAATCGAATAATTGAAAAGTCGATTGAAATGAATACCCTATATAGCACCCATCTTTTTTGGTCGTGTTAATAAATAAGAAAAATAGTTAATAAAGGATTTAATTGCGTGACAAAGAGGAAAGAGTTTGAATATGTCTTTTCAATTATGACATGCTTTGAAAATTCCTTTCTCCAATAAGAATAGTTCTATCGTAAAATTAAATTGAACGATCTTAAGCCTGAATAATTTAAATATCATTGGATTAGAAATCATACAGTTCGACTAAGATTCATAACTTAAATGGGTAAAAATAGCTTGAAATATACTTAGACGATATAAACATATATAAAAATGCAGAAATTTTTTTTAGAAATATGTACTAGAAATTGAAAGCTGTCTATTATTTGCTATTTTTCGTCCCACTATTCTAAAGTGTAGCGCTTTAGGTTTTGAAACTTATACGTTTTTTTATTTCAGATATTGAATGAATGATTTCCAAAATGTATTACAATTTGTCTAGCATAATATAATATCTTTAAGGTAAGCTGTTCTTGGCAATTTTTATTTTATTACACTTTATATTCTTTTACAAAAATTACAATAGAAAGCCTTAAGGCAAAGGCTTTGAATTATTTTTCTTATGGTTTTCACAATTAAAGAAGTTCAAATATTTTTTCCAAAGAGCTTATTTTAAACCTTGTATGAACTGAATTTCAATTTTTGTCTTAATACAGGAGGAAATTGTCTAATTTAATGTTTTGTTTCCTTTCATTTCCTTTTCAATTTTTTATGCTTTTCTATGCAAGTTGTTTTAGTTTTTATTATGGCTTTTGTGTTTGTATTTTTAAGGTGAGCAAATGGCAACCTTGGTTTTTTACCGTTAACAAAGCCATATTGTTTTCGAACAATTTTGTTGTAGTAGTTGGTTGTATTTTTACAATAGTGGCCATCATATTCTTTTGTTTGCTTTTAGATTTAATACTCGCGTTAATTTTTGTATTTTCTCTTACTCTTCATAGTCGTTAGATGACGTTGTGGTTGTTTTGGTGAAGGTTAGAAAAAATAATAGAAATGCTTATTTTTTAACTCTTTAACGGCTCTATTCACAATGTACTATTAAAATCTAACGTGCACTTTAACTTGTCGTTAAAGTCTAGGCTAACTCTTCATCATACATTGTGAAAAGGGCCGTAAGTCGTAAATAACTAGCTTGTGAAAATAGTGGTACACGGAGAAAATAATCAGTCTCTTAAGTATTAATTATATTTTAACTATATAAAAAAATTTTAAAGCCTGAAACAAAATTTATTATTAAGACTACATTAAAAATGATCAAAGAGGAAATAAGCCCAGTAAAAATTTAGATGGCAAAGTAATGAGTTAAAAAGCTGAAAAACATACTCTTCACTACTTCTACTTTAGCATTTTAACCAATTACTTTAACATGGCGATATCATTGGAGGCAAGTACTTACCACATTTGATTACAAATAACAAGTTATATATTTCAATATTTAGAAGGCATTGAATACACATAACACAATAAAAATTAAATGGCTCTGCTAAGTATTGAACTCATGCCGTTTTCAGGTATAGTGTTATTTTATGCCAAGTGTTTTACTCACTAGACTACTGCATACGAGTTCGAAAATGTTTCAAACATGAGACTACTGATTTGTCGGTATTAGCACCAACGACATGCAGGTACATATGGTGAATTCCACCCCAAATCGGACCTCAAAAGAGCCTTCCTGGTAAATTTAGAGATTTTATATTATATTTAAAAAAAATAGATTTTTTATTTATTTTAATAATGGTGCAAATTGGAATTTTTTTAGTTTTTGTTTTTAGACGTGTTTACAGAAAAATAGGGAAAAAATGTTCCAAGTTTTTGAATTTGACTTTGGGATTGGAAATTTTAGGTCGAGTTTTTAAAAAAGAGTTGTCTTTCAGATTTGAAGACAGGTACTTTACCCACATAGCCACTGTTTACTTATAAGCTTAAGCGCCAAAAAATGTGTATGACTCATACTAACTTAAAAAGTGTTTGTCTATTTATTTTATTAATACATAACAACAAATTATAGCTGCTTTCATATAATGATATATATAAATACTTGTTTTATTAATTATTAAGTAGATACTTCGTAATTCATTAAAAAGTACTACGGATTACAAAAATGCCAAAAATTTATGCTGGGCCGCGCTGATCTATACAGTTGTAAGAGATGCCAAAGCCTCAAAATCCCTCTCCTGTTTTATTTAAAACTGGGTTTGTTTGGTGCTACATCATTTATTCAAATTACACTTTCTTAGAAAGTTAGGTTGTCAAAAACAAACGTTTTTCCATGTGTTTAACGGCAATACAGAGCAAAACTGTAACTCGGTACCGTTAACCGATGTCAACCACTAAGTCAATGCTAGAGAGTGAGACGCAAAACTCTGGAAAGGCCAATAAACGATTAGTGACCTGGTTGCACTTAAAACATAATTACTAACGACGCTTGTTGTTTACTCGCCCAGAGCTGCTTTACGACTGTCAAATAAATTTAATAAATCTTAAGGTGGAGGACTATAACACGCATTAACGCGGCAACGCGTTTGGTGCTTTTCCAACTTTAGACGCTTTAATAGCGGCAAGTTACACAACACGCGTCAGAGACATTTTTCTTATACAATTTCAAGCCTTTTCTCGTTGGTTATTTGTTTTTTTTACATTTTATGTTTCTTTTTAATGTTCTAATTCGATTTGTTTTGATAGTTTAAATAAAATACATATGTATGTATTAGTTTAATTTTCATTGCACAAAACTTATTTGTGTAATTTATTTTATGCAAACATCTTTATAAAGGGTCCGCCATATAACGTTTTTTTTCAACTGGTGTTTATTTCGTGAATTGTAACACTTAGCTCATGTCTGATTTGACAGATAATTAGTTTTATCCTTCCGCTGAACGAATATGGTTGTGTATACGCTTGCGAATATGGTTGTGTATGGGCCTGCGATCGACTTACAGAAGATGCCGATTTTGCCAAAAAAAAAAATCATCTTTTCAGATGAAGCTCATTTTGATCTTGGCGGGTATATAAACAAGCAAAATTGTCGCATTTGGGGCACAGAAAACCCGCACGCATAAATTGAAAAGCCGACGCACCCAAAACGAGTCACTGTTTGGTGCGGATTTTGGTCCAGAGGCATAATTGGGCCATTTTTCTTCGAAAATGAGGAAGTAGTGGCCGTTACAGTCAATGGCGATCGTTATCGGGCCATGTTGAACGAATTTTTGTTCACAAAAAATGAAGAAGAGGGCAACATTTGGTTTCAACAGGACGGCGCTACGTGCCACACAGCCGAAGCTACACTCGATGTTTTGCGCCCTGTTTTTGAAGATCGCATTATCAGCCGCAGAGCTGATGTCGTTTGGCCACCTCGGAGCTGCGATTTGACACCGTTGGACTATTATTTGTGGGGTGCCGTCAAAGATAAGTGTTACGCCGACAAGACAGAGACAATTGACGCTTTAAAAGACAATATTCGTGAAGCCATTGGTGAAATACAGCTGAACACAATTGATAATGTGCTTAAAATTTAGACCGATCGTGTAGGCTACTGTATGGCCAGCCGAGGCAGCCATTTGAATGAAATTATTTTTCATTATTAACCGGAAGGATTGTACTTTCAAATAAAAAAAGAAATTTGAGAAAATATTCAGTAGTTTTTTTATATCATTTTCAAAAAAAAAAAGTTATCTGGCGGACCCTTTAGCACTTATTTATATACATATTTCTGTCGTTATCTAACAGTAGCTAGTTCTTGTTATTATAAAAATAAGCAAGGAACCACGTTTTGTTTTAATCTGCTTTTGTACATGGAAATACGATTTTAGCGCTTAAAATAATAAGTTGGAAATGGCTCAGTGAGTATATATATATATATATATATATATATATATATATATATATATATATATATATATATATATATATATATATATATATATATATATATATATATATATATATATATATATATATATATATATATATATATATATATATATATATATATATATATATATATATATATATATATATATATATATATATATATATATATATATATATATATATATATATAATATATATATATATATATATATATATATATATATATATATAATATATATATATATATATATATATATATATATATATATATATATATATATATATATATATATATATATATATATATATATATATATATATATATATATATCCTTTAGGTTGTAAATAATTAATTAAAGAATTTGTAGCAAATTTTATCTTCTATAACTTTTATAATACATGTTAACATCATCAGAGCTACATAAAACTACCTCGACCTTGAATAACTTACGACGCAGGTACGAGATACTATGAGCCTTTTAAGACACCTTTTATAATGCCAAATAAAGATGTAAGCTAGTTTTCAGCTTATTATTTCTTATTCCGAGGTTAAACGCTTATTTGACTGGGCCCAAAATCGTAAGTGGAAATAAGACCTTTAGAAAACTCTCTCCCCAAATAATCGCGTGTCCTTCCCAATAGATTAGGTCAGTTATGATCAAGTCATTATTAGCTTACTT
Source organism: Panzeria rudis (assembly GCA_956483635.1). Taxonomy (NCBI): domain Eukaryota; kingdom Metazoa; phylum Arthropoda; class Insecta; order Diptera; family Tachinidae; genus Panzeria; species Panzeria rudis. The sequence continues at coordinate 65,332,882 of OY101451.1, forward strand.
CTTAGTAACGAATATGAAGAAATATGTATAGTGGTAAAAGAAATTTTAATGGGTTTATCTGTTTTACACAAAAGGAAAATTAAATTTATGAACTTTCTATGGGTTAATGGCTACAGAATAAACATAAAATATAACATTTTGGTTGCAAAAGAAAGATATTTATTTTTTCGCTTGTCATTGAAGTTAATATAGTGATTTGACCTTATGAAATGGTTCTTATTATTTTCAACATTGTTTTAACATTTTTGGTTTTGTCTGTCATGTCTTTTGGATGTTAAAAGGAAATTTATCCTGATTTGATTTGTTTCTATCTGTTTTGTTGCATCAGTGATTTATAAATTTTTGTTTTTTATTTATTCTCCAGAGCAACATCTTACTTTATTTTGTTTGCTTAATACGAAAAGTTGTTTTATTAAACTCTAGCGATAATAAATAAAATGGGGAAAAAGAAAGAGCGAAAAAATCAGTGTCATGAGAGAACGTCATTCTTGTTGATTGATGGTTTTTTATTTCAATCCATAAATTGTTGTTTATATTCATATTATTTTATTGTTTTTGTTATTTTCTTTATTTTTTTGTTGGTTTGTAAAACAATACAAAAACTTTTTATAAATCATTATAGATTATTTATTTATGTTATTTTTTCTTTCAAATTAAACGTTAATAATAGTAGTTGTGGCAATTTTGCATTATCGGTTGTTGTAAAACTTTAAAAATGTCATAATAAAAATGATGAATAACTATGTTGGATATTGTCATTGTAACAGATGGATGTAGTTTTAAAATAAATAGTTAATGTAAAATATTTAAGTTGAATGTGCAAATTTATACGACAGGTAAGTGGTGAAGCTGACTTATAGTTTGATTAGCTCAAGGGATTTGGAAAAGTTTATATATATTAAATATATTTTTTTAATTAAAAAAATATTGCCCACTTTTAGTTTTATAAATATTTTATAGCTTAAGGTGCCGCGTCCAAGATGACTAGCCGAAGTTGGCTAAACAAAGGCGCCCGGTCGAAGCCGACAGGTCAAAAGTGGCTAGTCGGTCGAAGGCAATAGGTAGGGGGCTGGACTAAAGAGGTAGGCCAAGGGTGGCTGGTCTAATGAGGTAGGCCGATAGTGGGTGTCTCAGATTTCAAACTGAAATTCCAGCGCGAATGTTAAATTTTTTTTAAAAAATTAGTGTTGCCGCTTTGGTGTTTTCGCGGTTTTCGGCGGTGCCTTTTTTTACCGGATAACTTCTGGGACTGTGGTGAGATTTTTCGTCAGTTTGTGGGATTGATAATTTGGCGCCTTATGTTCCAGTGGGAGTTAAAGGAACATATGTATATTTGGAGATTCCTTGGACCATGTTTGTGTATTGGCTAAGGGTTGTCCTTGCCAAGTGAAGTTGTCTCGACTAAACACCAGGTGTCTCCGTTAAATTCTTGAGAAGTATTGCCTAAGTATCTTCCAGGCGTTAGTGTTTTTTTGTTGACGAATTGTCTTATTTTTTCATCTAGAGGTTGAAATTACTACTTTCATTTACTCAATGTAGGTGAAGTTTTTGTTTTACAATTATAATTGTTATTTTTGGTGGAGGTACCCAGATTCCCACGACACCATGCGTCTTTTTTGTATGAAAAATTTTTTTTGTAGTAAAAGTTTACATCATTTTTTAAAGGCGTAAAGTTAAAGCTGAATAAGAGGAATTTATTTCACTTTATAATATGTATATAAAATTTTTAAAAAACTTGTTTTTTAACAACGTCAATAACCTACACAACGTATTCGTAATAATGTTATTAAATAACACTCATACGCAGAGTAGCTGCCCTTAAGCAATACAACTGCAGTTAGTGTTATCATACAATTTCCTTCATACCCAGCAGTTCTGGCATATACTTTTTCTATATATGTATGCATGTACATAAATAGCCATCAAATTTGCCTTACAAAAATGTATCTTAAAATAAGTATATAATGATAACATATAAATGTGAGATAAGAAAAACCGCTGTGGGAAATAACTATGTTGTACTCAAGAAAAGAACTGCTTGGCGTTGGTACGAGTACACACGAAGTACTCATTTGTTATGTACACAAAGGTGTACTTGTTTTAATTTCTCTTTAGGGTCTAATTTTATAGATATTTTTTTCCTGTTTGCTATTGCTTTTGTTTATGATGTTGTTGCCTTCTTTAACCACTTTTTACTCATTCATTCCTTGACTCATTTATTTATTTTAATAGAAGTGATGAGTTTATAAACAGACGCATTTTTTGCCACCATGTCATGATTTTTTTCTTTTGCTTTTTGTTTCTGTAACAGGAAAAAATTATTATGGAATTAAATGAAGTGCTGAGTAAATGAAAAGGAGCTTAGAAGACAATATGTTTTAATTAAAACGAGATATTCAGCAACAACTGTTTGTATTAATATTGCTTAAGGTTTGAAGGATATTAGTTTTACTTAAATCTTAAATTGATCCCTTTATTTTTGGAGGATAAGTCATTTTACGTAAGTACGCCACGAATGATGCATATTATGAAGAAAAAATATGAGATATAACATTTTTTAAGCCCAACAAATTGTTGAACAATGTGTTCGTGTTTAAATATGTATATAAAATAAACACACAACTGTAATTGTTCATAGTCAGTCTTTGGAGAGATTCACTTAACTTCAAACCACAGTAGAAACTTAAAAAACTCTTATTGTCTTTTTTTTGTCTCTAGCTAAATAGAAATGTATTTGTGTCAAATGCTTTGTTAATTTAAATTGGATCAGGGAAATGAAAACATTCTTTTAGCAACGATTCAGTGCTTTTTGAAGTTTCACCACTGGAAAATGTGATTCTTTAATAATCAAAAGATAATAAGCGCAAGCTTTTGCTCATTAATAACATAAATATGAAGGCTTTTCAAGCATAAATAAAAGTCTGAAATTTTCCAGCATATTGAAACAATTTTAATGAGACATATCGCTCCTTTATTGCAACATAGTCATATCTCAAAAAACCAAAATTTTCAAGTTGCTGAAGAAAATGTATTCCTTACTTCCTTCTTCGATGCAAAACAATTTTCAGATATATCTCAATCTAAACCAAAGTAATAACCACTAAAAAGCTAACACAGCCCTTATACTTGTTCACATTTTTAAATTATGAACACGTTTTGCCAATTTTAATTTCTTTGAGGTATGACTACGTTACAACAAAGGAGCGATATTAAAAGATGCTGCCAAAATGGTTGCTTTTTTAGCTTCTATCAACACTTTTTTCTTGTGAAAAAAAAAATATTTCTGTAAACTTTAATAGCCGTATACATAAAAACTTAAGGCAGGCTTACAAGCCATTATTAAGATAAATTTCTTAAATTTATAAATGATTATTAAACAACGGTTTAACTTTACGAATTCTATATTAGTCTCGACAACACTTTAAAGTGGCTTTGCTTGTTTATTTTCGTTTGTTTGCATTATTTTCTATTGCTTAAAATTAGAAATTAGTTACAGTTGAAATCATATATATTTTCCAATGTTATGTACAAGTAAATTTTTTTTTTAAATTTAATGTATGAAACATTTAAAAACTATTAATAAATAGTTATTGGATTATTAAACTTAATAAAACAAATTCTTTAGGAAAAATAGTAATAATACAAATATTTATTTTACAGGAGACTGTAAAAACATGTTGAAAATAACAAAAGATTCTATGTATCTCTGTAGTGTTAACAATTTGACTTCCACTGAATATTTCATATAACTAGTATTATTATTTCATATTATTTTTTATAATATTAACGTGTTTTTAAATGGATGGTGTTCTTTACCTTTCCTGATGTTTTTGAGCAGTCTCCCATCCATTGAAATAAAAGACTTACTGATTCCTACACTATGAAAAACGTATTTAAAAAAGATGTGACTTTGTGTAGTTTACGTATTAATGAGAATAGATTTGAAATATGCAAAAACATGATATTAAGCGTTAAATATGCAAAATATGCACTTACAAATCGAAACCAAAATTCTTAAAAAGTTCTGAAACATATAAAATTCTTATTTGAGATTACATTATACATATATCGCACAGGAACAAACATGCAATTGCATATTTGCGGTTTCCCTTGTTATGACCTAATATAATTTCTTCCGAGGTTGACAAAGATGAACATAAGATTTAAAAAAAATATTTTACGCTTTTTTAATAAATCGTGTTAAAACTTTAATAAATGTATTTTTTCTTCAAATTTTAACTTTGAGAATAGTTACATAACATAAAATAGCTTTGGCCGTGTAGATAATCCAAATACCTGTATCTGCATCAGACGAAAAATGTAAGCAAATGATAAGAAATAAATAAATAGTAAATTTATAGTTGCTTTAAAAACTTCACACACCTTAAGAATGCACTTTATGCAGTTTAGTAAAAATATTGGTCTTTTAAATCAAAACCAAGATAATTATTTTAAAAATTCAAAAGAAAGGAAAATTCTTTATCACCCTATCATCAGAATTCTGACATCAATGCTATGACAAATCTCAAAATACGATGTCACTTATTATATATTAGTGTAAATTATGTATATAAAAATAAGTAAGCAATGTTATAATGTTTGTAATTTGTATTTTAGTACAAATTTTATTGTTTTATTTTTTATATTTGTGTTTAACGGCAAATTTTAAAAGTTAAGAAACATGGCATTGCCTTGATGAACACTCATCATCATTACTATGACAGAGCTAATAATAAAATATGCAAGTCATTCTAAAAACTAAGCCACCATTGAAGTAAACGATAGTATTACAACTTTTCATCATATTGATAACACTGAAACATCAAATGTATGTCACATCAATAATGTTTATGTTGACTTTGTGCAGCCAATGTTCTAACTGAAATTGTTGAGGCCTTTGTATATAAATGTTCCATGAATTGAGGAGCCTGGGATGAAGACCAACATTATAAAAAAAATAATATAACAAAATGTAAAACTAAAATTGAAACAAGTGAAAGGATAATATGTATAATTGTTTCAATCATTTAATTGATGACAGCTGATGTAAAGGTCATCACAATGCGCAGAGGAATATTTCGGCCAAAACCTCAAAATCTTTTGTTTTGATTTTTAATAAAATATTGATGCTATATTAGAGGTAACAGTTTAAAAGATTATTTTAACTTCTTTCTGCCTATTTGAAAACAATGTTTTGGCTGAGTGGTTGGTGCGTTGGATTTCAAACCAGAAGGAGTTTAGTTCGAGCCCAGATGAGATTAAAATAGCAAACAGTAAGTAAAAGTAATAACAATAATTACGAAAACGAAATTAATAAGTATTCGAAATTAAGTGCCCATTTGGAATAAACACATTTATCCACAATGCTGTCCAGTCCAAACCGCACATTTTTTCCATTTTTTAATTAAATATTTTAATTTAACTTTTCATTGTTGGTATTAAGTATTTACTCAAAAATTATTTAATTAAATTTGGTATTAAAAGTAGTATTGATATTAGCAATTCGTTTACTGTTGAAAAATTAGTTAATTTTTTAATTGCCACAACGAATTTTTTAATTGAAATAAATTTTTATTTTTGTTGTATACTTTGACTGTTAGAAAGCCGGGAAGTTGCTATATTTAGTAATTAATGTTTAATACAATTACTTGGCATTTTAAACAACGAAATCGAGCTAAGTTGATTTTTAATATTCAGCATGTAAACTTAATTTTTTCTTTGGCCTTTGAAAACTGACACTCTCTTGAGCCTACCACAATAGTCTTGCTAATTTTGACCGCATCGTTCATATAAAATTTCTGCTTATAAAATTTTCTAAAAATATATAGCAACAATAAAAAAGTACAAAGTTTGGCAAGCTTAGGACTTTTTTTAAGAAGTTTTTAGAGATTTGAAGGGCCTTACCGTGTAGTAGTATAAAGACTCACAAATAAGTCCTATGAGTTTCACAACCAGGTTGGGCCAGGTGTTTTAAATATTACCTTTTTAATGATTTCTATTATTAGAAATTTAGAAGCTTTCAATGTGGGATAATCATATAAAAATGAAAATATTGACACGCCCATAAATAGCGCCCATTAGGTTATTTGAGTATTTATCCTCAATTTAATGGTAAATCTTAAAAAGTTACGGTTCAATTTAATTTATGGTTTACAATAAATACTTGGAATATGAATATTGTGTAAGCGCTCATAATAAAAATTATCTTTAATAAAGATTTAAATTTAAGCGGAAAAGAACTCTGAAGAGATTAGCGGGAGCTATCCAAACATCAGTTTAACCTTCCGTGTAGTAAAAATTTTCGTTGTCTACATGCTTCACATTTATCTCTAAATAAAAATATAGTTTAATTGAAAAATTAAATTAAAATCGAACTCAAGCCAAAATGATTTAATTTATTTGGACATAAGCCCATACAGTTCGATTAAAACTCATAGCTTAACTCATAACTTAATTGATTTGAATTTAATTAACATTAGATTTAGAAAAACAATAAAATTCTTCAACAAATTTATACTATAAAAAGCACAAAGAATTTGACGACAGATTTTAAAGTCATTAAAGTGGGAAACTTAGCTGCCTTAAAACTCTTTGCAGCGATGTATAAATCTTCAAGATTGGACAAGAAATAATGGCGTAATGGGCATTACAACATAAGATGCGTTTTTTCATAGGCGCGGTAAAAATTAAAAAAACGGTAATACAATGACCTTAAATTCAGTCACGTACTAAAATTTATGACCTCATAAAACAAATGTATTGGATTTTGGCTGAAGTCTCCCAGTGATATAAAGTGTCATTGGGTCAAAAACGAAGACACTTAACAAAGCAGTGATGTCAAATTACATCAGCGTTATGACAGTTTTTTTATCAGCGACATCATATTGATGACATTTTGTAATTAAATTAATGTCTATTAGTCATTTATTTCCCTGATGTCAATGTGGCATTGAATTAATGATATATTAGTCACCATTATCATTGATAGCCAGCTGATGTAAAGATTGACATCACAGTGATGAACAGTGGCATGGGGTCAAAAACAGAAACACTTGACAATAGCATTGATGTCAAATTACATCAGCGTTATGATGGTTTTTCTATCAGTGTATTTTTATAAATATAAAACATCGATTATATCCATTATAAATTTTAACAAAAAGCAGTGCTCAGAGCTCCTAATGACATTTAAGGAGTTTTATTTGCAACGTTTTGGTATCTAAGCACATTTTATATAGCAGCTATCTACCTTGAAATCATCAGGGATTCTTTCTTTCCTCACTATTTGTTAGCAGAAAATATTAACGAAATTTCTTTATTAAATTGGACTGTAGTGTTTCCTTTGGAGCTTTGTTAGTTTCCAATTTTTTCCCCGATTTAAGCTGTTGACTAGATTGTTTTATTTTTTCACAGACACTTGAGCTCGATTATGTGAGATTTATATAGTTCCATGAACTACATAAATAAACGGATTGGATTTAAATGAACTTAAGTATAGTTGCTATATCAACTTCACTACACTTGTGCTTAAAAAATGAACTAATCACATACATAAATTAATAAGAGGTACATAAATTTCTATCTGTATTCACATAAGGAAACTATTCAAATTTAAGTTCCTTAATATCAACTTTGAAATTATAGTGGAATAGTTTACTTACAGTAAGAGCTTTTCTGTCAGCTTTTTATTACAATTTAATATAAATAATATAAATTGCTAAAAAATCAATAGTTTTTTAATATTTCTTTTACGCATTTTTACTAAATCATATTTATTACCATTATTTTACTTTATTGTCTATATTTTATATCTTATCTCAGTCACTTATCTCGTATACAATTCTATGATGATTTTTTCCACCAATTTTTATTACAACTATTTACTTTTCTGTGCAAGCACCGAAGTCATTAGAAAACCATTAAAACTCTATCCGCATTGCCAATGGCAATGTTGTATATCAACAGAACGGAAAATAAAGTAGAGAAAAATAAGAAGACTAAAATATATTTACGTCCGGTAAAAAAAAACAAAAAGTATTAAAAAACAATCAACAATCATCATACTGAATTATATGAGACGGTTAGAAGGGTCCAGCAAGAGGAAGCTATAATAGATAGTTATAAAGTCAAAATAAAAATCATCTGTCAAAATTAAAGCAGATGAAAATTGAAAAAGTGCTTAATAATGATACTGACTATTTGCATAATTTTGCTACGAGTTTATTTATTTTATCTTAGATATAAAGTGAACTAACAATAAGTATCAGATCATAATATAAAAATTATAAATTAAGGTTCATAAAACACAGAAAAAATTATTTCCAAAAAAATATTCATTACTATTTTTTTTACTTTCTATTCATATTTTAATTGAAGCAATGTTTATTTCAATTGGTTTTATTTTCTTTTAAAGCAATGCTATCAACTAGATTTTAAATCAAGTTACCTTAAAATATAAAAGATTTCCACATGTCAGTTGTATATAAATAAAATAAGTTTAGTTTGCATGTATAAGAATTGTATAATTTTCCTGTTTATGTGACATTGTTTTATGACAACTAATTGATTATATTTTTTTAAATTCAATTAAGCTTTTCATTGTTATAATATTTTTTTTATTAAAGAAAATCTAATTAGAAAACTAATTAATTTTCGTTTTTCTTAATTGAAGCTTGTTTTTAGTTTTTTTCTGTAAAAGCCGGAAAAAAATCAAAAACTTATATCAAATTGTTTAATAATTTTTTCCAGCTGCCCGGCTTAGCTAGTTGGTAGTGTGTAGGCTGCGTGTTTAATATCAACTCAAAAATACTCTGGTCGGTAATACTTATAAAATTAAAAAAATGAATATATTTCTTATTTGAAAAGTTGAAGTTAAGGAAATTTCTCTTCATCAAGTTTCATTTTAAGCTTTTAAAGAATGATACAAAGATTTACTAAAAAAAATATTTTTTTTACTTCCGTGATTTTTTTTTGGGAATTGATACAATTTATGTTTTTTAAATTAATAAGTAAACTATTAATTTTGGGAAATAGTGCGATTATAAATTTAAAAAAACATATATATTTTTTTAGTTATAATTTTACACAAACAAACTATAAAAAAATACTATAATTTAACACAGATGCAAAGACGCTATACTAATTTTAGTATCGCGACACAACTAAGACTCTAAATTCTAAATATCATATTCCAGAAATTATTTATTTAAAATTTTTTTGTACCTAAGTAGTAAAATTCCAAACCTTGGCTTTACCAGTTTCCTATAAAATGGTTAGTAATTATTCATGTATGAGGTTTTTCAAGGGTAACTGAAAAGCATAGTATTTAATGATACAAAGTGTTTGATATGGTAAACTTCAAAATGTTCCGTATGCAGGCGCACCTCGTCTGGTTGATAAATATTATGGGATTATGGGTATTTAATAGAAAAAATAAGGCTCCAAATAATTTATTAAAAAAGCGTATTGATTGAAAAATTTTTTAAATAAGTGATTTTTATTGGGAATTGCTAAAATTTAAGTTTTTAAATTTATAATCGCACTATTTCCAAAAATTAATATATTAGTTATTCAGTAAAATATTAATTGTTTTATTAAAAACACATTGAAAAGTAATTTTTTTTCCATTATAAATTGTAGTTATAAGAAGGTACACAGAAATAATTATCACCAAAAAATTTTCAATCAAAAGTTTGTCTAAAAATAAATTTATTTTTTAGTAAATGTTCTTTACATAATCAATGAATTGTTTGTTTGACTATTATTTAGAACGCAAACATCAAAAACAACCAGAAAAACTGTGTCGTAAAAAACAACCCCAATGACGACATACACACAAATAACAACAATGATAGCAAAAGGAATGCGATTGTACCAAGTTTGTTTACTGAAGATTTTTGAGTGAATCAATTCGTTAATGTCGTTGCGTTAATTCTCATTAATTTTTTTTAGAATCTTTAGATAAACATTCAGGCTTGAACACATTTAACAAAGTGAAAAGTCATAAATGCTTAATGTATAATGATGATCCAGACAAAAATTTTTTTGATATATTACAAGAAATCCAGTAAATATTTTTGTTTGATTAAGTAAACTATTTTGTTTAATATTTGTTAGTATTTTTAGACTGATTGTTTTATAGATTCAGACAAAAACATTGTTTGATTTTTTCCAGAAAGTTCTGTAAATATATCTGTTTGATTTAGTAAATTGTTTTGTTCGCAATTTGTAAATATTTTTAGACAAACTGTTTTATAGATTTAAACAGTTTGTTCATTGAAATCAAGTTTTTTTTCAATTCAATTATTGAGATATTTTTGTCTTTATTTTCAAATTTGTTTGTAGGCCCGTTCCTAGACAAAATATTTCCTATTTCATTGAATTACTTCACAGAAAATGAAATTTAGTTTTTTCTTTGTAAGTAGAAAAATAAATGTAAAACAGCAACAACTATAAATTAAATATAGTGTGATTTTAAACAAGTGTTTTGGCCGGGTGCTGCCACTTTTTAAATAAATGATTTTTAATGGGAATTGCTGAAAATTAATATTTTACTTATTCAGTAAAATATTAATTGTTTTATTAAAAACACTAGAATTTAGAATGGCGAAAAAAGGCCATCAGTGTAGTATTGGTTTTTTTTAAGAAACACAACCTGCGAAGCGATTAGCTTGTCTGGCGGGAATCGAACCCATGACCTCTGGATTGACAAGTTATAAAAATACATTATTGGTTGCTGTGTTCATGTTGAAACTTTGTTATTGTTTAAGTTTCTTGTTTGTTTAAATATATAACCATTTTCTGTTCACATAATTTGCATATAAGATCGATTCTTAACGAATAATAAGATATCCAAACAAATAAATGAAAATATCAATATCTCGAAAACTCGAACCAATCTGACAAACAAAACGGTGAACGCAATTCCATTCCTTGGAGCCAAGCTATTTAAGATTGTCAAAAAAGGCAGGCTAAAAAGGCAGATGTGAAAAGCCACTAACAAAACTAAAATCCCTGTAATATTTCAGTATAAGAAAAATGGAAGAGTTCAGTGATTTTTAAATCCAATTTAAATAACTGACGATCATTGAAAAAAATGTCTAGGACAACAATAGTAGTGGATCATTTACTATCGATTGCTTTCAAATAATAATCGATTGCAGAACAAAAGCATCGATAGTCACAAAAAAATTATATATCGATACTAGTCAATAGTGCTATTGATAGTTCTGCACCTCTAGTCCAAAGCGTAATTTACATTTTCGAACTACCCAATAAGCATTCAAAAACTTAAAATTCCACCACTTGAAATTTAACTGGAAGCTCAAGCTTTGTTTCAAGTTCTATTCAAGTTTGAAAATAATTTAAAATTAACAAACATTTTTGTTCAAACTTTCTTTTGTTGTTCAAATAACTAAAAATTAAAACATTTTTGAAACAAATAAATTTATTTATTTTTTAATTTAGTCAATAATATACATACATATGTATGTATTATGTACATATGTAGAAAAATTATAAAAATGACCGATAGTGTTAAATATTTTTGGTGGAAAGTAACATTTAAAATAACAACTAAATCGCATAACATTAGGGTATTCACTCGAATAATGTTTGCCCGATTAATCGAATAATTAAAGTCAAATAATATTCGATCAAACAAAAAATGTAAATTTCGAGAAAAGTTTATTCTATTAATTTAGGTCGATTAATCGAATAACTCAATTAAAAAATTTCATGTAAATTTTCTTTTTGTTAATGAGTTTTTGTAGATTTCTTAATAAAAAGTGGAAATTTTTTTTAATTTTTATGAAATTTGCCATACAATTCGATCGTCATTTCATACTAATAGTTCGCATGATAAAAAAATTAAGTAAATAATGTAGTAACAATAATAGGGAGAAAGAAACCAACTTCAAATGTCTTTTAAAAAAATTCGGATATATACACATCAAACAAAAATAATTTGAGAGCAACTAGTTAACTAGATGTTTAAGGTACATTCACACTTGGCAAATATTAGACGAAAAAAACGTTACACACAGACAAGTTAAAATTGTATTTCCTTTAATTACAATATTTTTTTTAAATATGGGTTCGCATTTATTAAAAATTATATAAAAATAGCTTTTTGCAGCATAGCTTATTTTGCGATGTAAAAAACAAGTTAAATCAAACTAACTCTGAGCAAAAGTAGTGGTTACGTTTTTTTTGAACAAATATTTCCAAAGTGTAACCGTATTTATATTTATAACAACAATAATGTTATGCCAATTCCGATTATTTTTATTCTGCATTGAATACAGGACAGGTCGGAATGGTATTAAATATTTCCTGGCGCAAAATTTTCTCAAAGCGCGACATTTGAATAGTGAAAGAAAAACTATTTTAAAGGATCACTTTATGATCTAATTTATGTAGAATTTATGGTGTTTTCTTTTCTTTTTATTATTAAAATATATAAAAACCCGAAAAAACTTGTCTTCTTTTACTTTTGTCCACAAAAATGTACAAAAACCGATTGAATTCAAACATTTTCCGATTAACTCGAATTATTTTTAGCAGTAAGGCTTACTCGAATAACTGGAACAAAATAAAAGTTTTACTCGATTGCTCGAGTAATTTAAAATTCTCAATTTCGATTAATTGATTAATCGAACAATTGAAAATTCGATTAAAATGAATACCCTACATAACATGCATAATATGCGCGTATGAAAGTGAGTGAAATGCATGCAAATACGTTGATTTGATTTTTCTAACCTATGGCAACGTTCACTTCTTCGACGATTGAAAATACAATAAAAACTTTCGCTAGGGAATTTATATTGAAACAACAATAAAAAAAATCAAGTTTGTTCTTGTTTTCAATTCAAAGTCCCTAATGACAATTTTCATTTTTTTTAAAGAGAAGTAACACAATCAGGCAATTAATGCCTACCAGTTAATTAATTAATGTGTTACCTTCTTTGGGAAAGGGATAATGCAGAGAGAACAGGTGGTGAAGTGGGGGAGAGATATAGAAAACTTAATTAATTTACAACTCTGCTATTGCGCGTTTTTTGTAGAGCAGTGTTGCAAGCCACTTTGCTGTCAAGTGGAGGCATTGAGTTGTTTAAGCTGTGTAGCCATTTTATTAGTTCTTTTACTACGCCGACGGTTTTGCTACAATACCGACGAAGGAGGGTGCTCTAAAGCGCATTAGGATAGGTTAGTATTAATCGATGCCGGTACTGCCAAAGTGATCAGTGCTATGCCTTCACCACTTTAATACACAGAAAAAAATAAGTTTCGTTTTTGATAACAAAAATCCCGGTATTCAATAATTTTTTTTTCAAATTTCCTGTGATAAAGAATTCCGCTATATTGATAGCAAAATTATTTCAAAAGAAAAAAATATAAATTAAAAATAATGTTGACATGCCTGGGATACGAACTCGGGCTTCCCGGTCGTAAAGCTTGCTCTCTGCAGCCTAGCCATGTCCCAGTTATATTTCTATGAGATAAAACTTGTTTTAAGTACTTTTGTATGAAAAGAAGAGATATAACCGGCATGGGGTAAAAATAAAACAACGAAATATTGTATTAAGTTAATGACAAATGTTATTGAAATTCATATTTTTTTCAATAACATGGTCTTATTGGATATAATTCTTGTCTATGTTTTTCTGTGTAACAACCAACACAATAACACACCAATGCACATGAGAAAAATGCATGATGTTGTTGGCTTGCCTGAAACTAGTCTTGAACTCAAGACCTCAGGGTTTGTAGTCAAACGCGCTAACTACTCAGCCAACAGCACCCTCATTTTCATTTTATTTACAAAAACAGGCATTTAATCTTTGTATGTAGTAAATAGTTTTCTAATAAAGCTTTAAATGGATTATACTTTCAACTTGAAAAGCACTGTTACTCAATCCTTGATGTAAACTATATTCCAAGGCTTGAATTAAACTTAAATTCAAACTTTGAAATAAACTGTATTTCAAGGCTTGAATTATTTTACAACTGGAATGTTTTACTTGAATTCAAGTTGCTATTTTACTGGATAATGCTATTGAAATAAAGTATAAGGTGAAGTAAAGTAAACAAATTAAAATTCCAGTACTTGAAATGCAACTGGATATACGTTTGAGTTTAAGCTTTGTTTTAAGTTCTTTTCAAGTCTGAAAATAGTTTAAAATTAACAAAACATGTATGTTTTTCTTTTGTTTGTCAAATAAACTAAAATTGAAATGTTTCTAGATTGAAAAAATAAATAAATTGCAATGTTTTTAAAACCTTCAGTTAATACTATTGAGAAATGATAGAATATAAACAATTATATTGGTGGCTATTATGGAAAACGCGTCGTAAAAGTTGCATGCCAAATAAGAGTTTAGTTGCAAAAATTTTAAAAATATGATTCTGCTTACAGAAATTTTACGAATTATCAATGAGAGAGAAACGCATACAAAAACGTTGATTTGGTTTTTGTAAAGCATGGAAACTTTCACTTCTTCAACACGTTTTCTATAATAGCCACCATTAATTTATCTATGTATGTGTTATAAACTTTTTTGAAAAGCATTGAAATCGCTAGGACTTTCAACTTGAAAAGCACTGTTATTCTATCTTTTAGGTAGACTATATTTCAAGTCTTGAATTAAACTTGAATTCAGGGCTTGAAATAAGCTGTAATTCAAGGCTTGAAATAAACTGCAACTCAAGGCTTGAAATAAAATGTAATTCAATGCTTGAACTAAACTACATTCAAGCTGTAATGTTCTACTTGAATTCAAGTTCCCATTTTACTGGAGAATGGCTATTGAGATAACGCATGAAACTTGAAACTTGAGTCTTCGACTTGAATACTAATTGTTTTACATTTAATTTCAAGCAAAGTTGCTTATTGGATTAGTTTAGAGTATATGATTTTTCCGCCGCTATATTGGTTCTCTTTCCAGTTCGTAGGGGTCCAATGGATTTCACTTACTAAATTTACACGATGAAATATTTCATGACATTTTCTTAATGAAACTTTTTGTATTTGCTTATTACAAGCGCGGAAAAGCAAATGGGTTAAAGAAAATTTACAAAAGCCGTCTGGAATTTTATTTCCTATCGCCTTTTCAACACAAATTGTTTCCCTGTCCATTCTATTAGCAAATAAAGCAAGTTTCATCCCACAAATTTCATGAAATATTTCATAATGTAAACTTGGTATGATTAAATGATAAATAAATTCTGTGTTGCCTCTAAACTTAATATCTAAATGTTTATTTAATTCTACTTTCATTTTATTTTTATATTTATTGCCGAAAAAATTTTCCGTCACTTAATAAAATTTACAGTTGCTCATTTCATTACGTACAACTTAATTAAATTTTAATATTTTTAATTAATAAAATGTTAATTATTTTTTTATCATGGTAAAATACCAAAAAAAAAAACAATTTTAAATAAATAAATCATAAATCATGTGTTTATATTCGTTCTTTGAAATTAACAAATTCCCCTGGGGTTAGAATTCATTAAGTTTTTGCTTGCAACTTGTATGCAAGTTATTTAAATGGCATGCACAACAAAAACTTAAATTAATTTCACATTATTATTCATTATCGTGTATAAAAACGTTTAAGCTAATTAATAATTTAACAAATATTTTGTAGCTTATATTTATGTAGAGTAATGCAGTGACAATTATGTACTATTTAAGTAAAAACATATCAATTACACATATCTATCGATTTACACTATGCTTTTTTACACGATCGCACTTTCACTAGTGTTGTTTTTGTGTGAGTTTCCAATATTTATGAAACAAAAATAAGAAAAAATCAAAACTGAATCATAAACAGTGTAAGTACACAGAAAAAATTATTGTGCAAATTTTCTCCAATTAACTGTTTACACAGAAAAGTTTCAATATTCAATTAGTATTTTAATTGAATCCACGTTTATTTTAATTGGTTTTATTTTTATTTTCTTTTAAAACATTGCCATCAACTAGATTTTAAATCAAGTTACTATAAAATGGAACAAATTTCTACATGTCAATTGAGTGTAAATGATACAAGTTTAGTTTGCACATGTTAGAATTTTATAATTTTTCTGAGTATGCGACATTGTGTTATGAAAATTAATTTATTTTTTTACCTCTCAATTAATTTTTTAATTAATGTAATATTTTTTTAATTGAAAAATAGAAAAATTGTTTCAATTAATTCTGTTGAGCTAATACTACAATTTTCGTGATTGGTTGAAAACTAATTAAGTTTTTATTGGATCTTAATTTTTTTTTATTTATTTATTTATTTGATGAACTAGCACAATAAGAGAATATATCGTATAAGTGACAGTGCTAGTGATGAAAGCATACTGATATAGGAATACACAAGTTAAAAAGGATATACATACATATTTGGAATAAAGTAAAATTTTTGACATAGTAAATTCATGTTCAACTAAAAATATTTAACTTATGATTAACTCAGCGTTACACCTCACAATCCCTCTTTAATTGAATCTAGTTTTAACTTTTTTCGTGGAGAAGAAACTCTATCAGATATGTACTTCCGGTATATAAAAGAGCTAAGTAATTAATTCAGCTATTAGACACGTTAGTATCAAAATCCCAGCTTTGTTTGAAAAATTTAAGCAGACACATTTTTGAATTTGGGAAAATAAAATAAAAAGAAAACCTGCTATAAATCAAAGGGAGATGAGAAGATAATGGGAAAATTCTGGTTGTGAAGAAAGTTAGTTACGCAACGCTGCGTCGCAAATTCAGCAGCATGAATTTATAACTAACGTGATACGCAAATTTACCGACACGACTCCGACCAATAAAGCCATTAGGCGATGCACTTTTTTTTTTTTTTTTTGGAGGTATGTAGACGCTGGTTAAATATATGGTTGTAAATGATTTTTTTGCTCAATGTTTGTTATTTTAACTTTAACTAGTATCGAACTAAGAACCTTCAGGTTTGAAGTTCAACGTAGCAATCACTCGACCAAAAACACTGTTGCAAAACGGCACCAAGAAACTCAAGTAAACTTACTCTTCATTCTCGCTTAAAAACCTGCTATCGATCAGCACTATAAAATCAGCTTTTTTGTATAGCTTGTGTATGAAGCTTTTGTATAAGTAAAAAGCAAATACTTTTCCCCTTTCAAAACCTGCATCGTTGTGACGCTTTTAAACAGCTTCTGAACAAGCTCATATTTTAAAGTGAATTATAAAGCGCTTTATTTCTTTACTGCTTCAAAAAACATGAAAATTTTGTACTGGGTATTTATAAATATGTGTGCAGCAAACAATCTTGTCATTGGTGAAACGCTATTCCCTCACAAGTCAACACATAAAATTACATGGGTGTCAGCTAATCATGTGACGTAGAACTATCTCAAGAAAATTGCGGTGCTCGCTGCTTGATGTGCGGATCAAAAATGGAGCTGATATGGCGAGCGATCACTATCTATTGCTCGTCAACACGTGTTTTAAAATAACAGCGGTGAATAAGAATACTCCAAACCTAGCACAGAGATATGATGTGGTAAAATTGAAAATACCTTCGGTGACAGCAAGCGAGAAGAATCGTTTAGAGCAATACCAAATAACCAACGTAGAGACATGAAAAAAAAACAAAGGCATTAATAACATCAGCAGCGGCTGCACATATTGGCTATATAGAAAATAGGCGCAAACACTGGATATCAGATGAAACGTGAAACTTAATAAACAGAAATCAAGAATTGATAGCCAATAGCAACGTCGCAAAAACACGGATGGTATAGCTCCTGTGGCGCAAGAAGCAGCTATGACAAACCATACAAGTGATTAATATAGGCTCACTAGAAAGATGGTAAACACAACACCAGCTTGTGAGAAGCCTGTAAAGGTCAACAATGGCAGTTTAATTACGTCCAAGGAGGAGCAACTAGAGCTTTGGGTTGTGTACTATTCGGAAATGCTCTCAGCACAGTCACACATCAATTCAAGCCGCGCTATAAAATCGCCTCAGAACAACAAAAGCCCAGGAACCGATAAATTATCTCCCAAGCTCCTTAAAGTGAAGCGATAAGCTCAAAGAGCTAATAATTGTAAAAGTCCCGAACGAAGGAGATTTAACTAATCGCAATAATTGGAGAGTAATCAACCCAGAAAAAATATCCGTCTACAGGAAGCAGGTTTGTAAGGGAGAGATTTCGGTACTCTCCCTTACCAACCTGCTTCGGTATCACATGATTTTTGTATGGAATGCCCCACTTGGTAGGTCTGGAGGTATGAACTTCTTTCTGCGCATCTTAGATGCATTAACCCCTTGTCTTTTTTATATGTATGTAATTAAAAAAATGTTTGCTCTTTATATCGCAATTTCACCTACACTTGGATAAATTTTTTATTTGAAATAATTTTATGTTGTTTTTATATTTATTAATGTATTAAGTGGTAGAAACACAATTGGAAACTATATTACACTAAAATTTACTTTTATTAAATATTTTTTGCTCGCGTATTGAATCAGGAATCGATCCCACGATCTCCGCATGGTAGGCTAGAACGCTAACTACTAAGCTACCGAGGCACATTTATTTTCATACACAATTCAATGGAAGGATAAAAAATCAAATTGCGAAGTAAAATTAACACTCGCATCCATATTTGTATCCACGTAAGCTTTGGGCTTAAAAAACTTAAAAAAAAACATATATAACCGACCACCTTCCCCGTGTGTGCATTAAATTTCTTCATTCGGTTACGTTATTGCAACCTCGTAAGGCAGAGGGGATGCACTGTGTGCTTTTGCGCATCTCCGAAGCCCTTCTATTTAATCTTACTGCAACCTTGTACCAAATTTATTTTTGCTGGGTAGTATGCTGAACAAAGTGGTAACTCATACTATAGCTATCAGATTGTCAGACGCGATAATGCCTAAGCTATGTAAGCAAGAAGCTGGATTCTGTCGGAATAGCTTTTGCATTGGCCATATAAACACACTCAGAGTCGTAGTAGAGCAGTCTCTGGAATGCACGCCAATTTTTTTATAAATCACCCTGCAAAAAACGGAATGACTATTATAATTGTTAAGTTTTTCTCGATGTGAGAGCTTCTCACAAGGTACAGAACATGGACACAGGACCCATTTGCCGGATATTAGACGAAGGTGCGATTAGCCGGAAAGTTGAATATAATACTGGCATTCAACAATGCTGTGTACTATCACCGCTCCTATTTAACATTATGTTGGATACTGTCATGAGGCAGGCTATAAGGAACAATCGATGAATTGTGTGGAGAGTGCATGAGAGGTTAGAGGATCTAGAGCAGAGTGTGAAAACAAACAAAACTTTTCGCAAACGTTTCATGCGAAGACACAAACTTTTCAAATATTTTTAATCGTTTTGTAGATAAGCAAAATCAAAACAAATACTTTTGCAATGCCAAAGATTGCAAACAAATCAATTGATTTTTACTCATCTGCTTGCTTCAATATCCCGTTTTAATCGTACAATTACAAACCAAACAAAAACAGAAATGTATTTTGTTGAATGGTTCATTGTATTTAGCATAAATACACTAACACGTTCTCTACTATAATGAGCAAATCAATGGGGAAACGTTTGCAAACGTATTTTCTTAAAACTTTTAAATTTTGTTTTCATTCTTTTTTTTGTAAGTGCATTCATTTAAGTTAATGAACATTTAGTGCACACAAGTACAAACAATGCAAAACTAAATGCAACTATCATTCTCCTTGTTTTTGCTTAATTTTTTTACACATTGAAAAATACAAAACAAGTTTCGTTTTGTTTATTTTCTGATCTAGAGTATGCTGACGATATTTGCCTTCTGTCTCATAGCTAATCTGATATGGAGCAAAACTACAAGCGCTCACTGAAATTGCAACGAAATCTGGATTAAGGATTAATATAACGAAGACAAACGTTATGCGAATACACTCTGAAGTTTCAACACCATTCTCGCTAAACAACGAAACATTGGAGGATGTGGACTCTTTTTGCGCATATTTTGACCACGAATCTAACAAACAACGACCTATGGAACCAAACGAGCCAGCAGACAATATGTCACGAAATTCGCAAAAGAAAATGGAATTGGATCGGGCAAACCCTTCGAAATGATCCAACAGATATAGCAAGAAACGCCATTGAATGGAATCCACAAGGCAGTCGTAGGAGCGGTCAACCAGCTCATACTTGTCGGAGACAGCTCGATACTGAGGCGAAGAAGATGAGAAAAAGCTGGAACGAAGTTAAGAATATGGTCATTGATAGATCAGAATGGAGAAAATTTGTTAAGGTCCTATGCTTTATGTCGATTTGCGCGAGCTAGGAATTCATTTCCGAAAATTTCTTAGAGTTGTCCGTAAATTATGTTTCTGCTATAGGATTTATTGGAAAATAAATCGACCCGCTTTAATGTATGTATATGATTATTTAGAACCATATATATGGCTATTTTGAACTATATTTATGGTTGTTGTAAGCCATTTATATTGCTATTTTGAGCCATGTATATTGTTAGTTTGAACCATATATATGGCTGGTTTGAAAAATATATGGCTGTTTTGAACCACATACATGGTTATTAAATTTAGAACAAATTTATTTTCAACCATATATTCAATCATAGTATATTGCTCTTCGATTATGGTTGCCTCAATAATGTTTTTTCTTTGCGTGCGACATCATAATATTTTGAATATTAATGAAAACATTATTCCTATTTACTTCATGTAAATATAAATAATAAATCTTAAACAAGACTTGGAGCATAGCTTTACACTGCATACTAAGACTTTTTGTACTTTTAGGTGGCAGAAAGTAAAAAAATAAAGTTCATAAGTGAAATAAATTTTTTTTGAAAAGTTTAGAAATTTTAATTTTGAAATAAATATAATTCAATAATCCAGCATATTTTACAGTAACAGTTTGCAGTTTATTTGAAAAGTTAATTGTTTAGTTACTTATAAATGAATAAATATTTAAAATGCCAAGCAAATCATCTTTTTACTGATTCCAACATTCATTTCGAAAGCAAAATACACATTATTCTCGATTAAAACTAATAATAAGAATAGCAAGCAATAAAAATATTTAAATGTCGAAAATCCCTACTTTGACAGTTCATAGCGCCCCTCCTGCTCTATCTGTAGAAGTTATTCGCAAAACTCAAATTAGCCCGTGTGGAATTTTATCTCGATAGGAAAAACCATTTAGAAATAACTGATTTATGTCACAGGTATTTTCATTCTATCCACAGTGCACGATGTGCACTGCATACACGATATACAGCCATATTCATAAATATTTAAAACAGAGTAATAAACTACTTTTCAGCAAAATTTCATAAAATTGCATTTATAAATGTATATTACATGAAAATTTCAAAATAGGTTTAAAGATGGTATGCACCTTCTATAAACCTTCAATAAATTCATATCATCGAAATATCAAATTTAACTTCAAATATCTCTGCAAATTTAGCACACAGGAATAAATGATATGCTTTAAATTAAAGCTTGAAGTATTGGCTATAAGCGTTTAAGTATGTTTTTTTTTAATTTGATAGAATATGCCACTAAATTATTTAAGTAAAACAAAATTCGCAACAAAATTAGTAAAAAAAAAAACACCATGAAAACACATAATAGCAAAAAGAAATGTTAGTGATGTAGAAACAATCAGGCTCGTTATTAGAGTACCTTTTTCATACATGATATAAAGAGTCGTGTGAATTCTTTTGTAATCATTTCACTTTTTTGATTTTACTTCATAGAAAACATGTAAATAAGTTGAGAAATATATTATAAAGAGAGTTCAAAAAAACTTAACTTATACGAAAACAATAAAAAGCTATTCATTTATTTCAATATCCGGATTGTAGTGTCTATGAACACAATTTTATATTAAACAGCTTTTTGCGTGAAACTGTTTAATAAAAATTGTGAGTCTTAAATCTATCCATTTTCGAAAAAAATTATTGGGTCAAACTGCTAGCTAACCCTTTCAAACAAAAAAGTTTTGAAAATCGGTTCACAAATGACAGAGTCATGCATGGGGGATCAAATTTCCCCCTCCGATTTTCGACAAAAAATTTTGGGACCAATTTTTGTCAAACCCTTTCAAAAAAAAAACAAGAATTTTGAAAATCAGTTCACAAATGACAGAGTTATGCATGGGGGAGCAAATTTCCCCCTCCAATTTTCGAAAAAAAATTATGGGACCAAACTGCAGGCAAACCCTTCCCAACAAAAAAATAATTTTTAAAATCGGTTCACAAATTACAGAGCTATGCACACGAATTGATAACCTTCTCCTTTTTGGAAATCGGCTGAAAATATGTAAGCATCCGCCTCATGTTCATTCATCGCTGTCTCGTACGCGACTAAATGAAAAGAGGGTAAGAATACGTATAGAATCACCGTTTGACTCTAGATGGCGCTTTAAAGACAAGTGTAGATCGAAAATCACGAATTTACCGTTATCTGGACAATGGCCCAAATGAAAAAGAAAATATTTTACTGTACTTAGCACATTCTAATTGCTTAAAAAAAAATGCATAAAAAAAATTTTAGCATTCCAAAAATAAGAAAATTGGAAGGCAGTATAATTTTATTTAATAAACTTAAATTAAACTTTGGCACATATTTTGCTCTATAACTCCGAAACTAGAAGCGGCACCATCTTGAAACTTTCCGAATGCATACGAATGAAATATATTACCAACATCAATGTTTTTCCGATTTAAAAAAACAGTTTTTTGAGTTATAGCCTTTTGAGCGAAGGACTTCCACATACGGCCTTTGAATTTCTCGCGGTAAAAATTTAAATGTACACCATATCAAAAGCCTTATTTGTACCTGCAAAACAGGATCATGTAAAACTTTTTCACCTTTGTAGTTTAGAAATTATAGTTAACTTGGAAAATACACTTTTCTCATATTTTGCCGATTTGTTCCATTTTCATGACGTCATATTTCGGAAACTAAATAACATTAGTGTCTAAAAAATTTTTACGTCAAATCTCTTCCCACATTTACTATCTGTGGTGAATTTCATTGAAATCGTAGAGGGTAGATCCGAATTGCTTTCGATTTGACATGGAGCTACCCACCCTTATGTATTTTATTTCTTAAATAATAAAGAAAACATTTAGTTTTTAATAAAAATATTTTGCGTTTTTTGGGTTTTATTTTTGTTCGATTTAGCCTTTCCCATCCATTTGAAAAGACAGATTTGCTTCTTTTTTCCTCCAACTTCTGGCAACGTAGCATACAACATTCGTATATGTTATTTTTCGATTTAGTTCTGTCACAGAAAAAACTTGTCATAACGATTTTTGTATACACACAAAAAAGTATTAAACAACGGTAATTTTCGAAAATGCATGAAGTTCGAAAAGAACTGTATTTGACTGAAATATGAATGTTTCTAAAAATTAAATTTAAAACAAAATCATTAGGGAAAAAGAAATATATTAAAATTTTTTTTTTAACCAAATATAGAAAAAATCTATATCACGGGAAATCCAAAAACTTTTTTTATTGAATCAACACATTTCCGTAGAACAATATACAATAATCTTTATCACAAGAAATTCAACAATTTCCTGCTGTGTACTATTTAATGGAAAAGTGTAGATTAAAAAAAAAAGTTTTTAAATTTTCTGTGATGACGATTTTTTCTATATTTGATAACGAAATTGTTGAAAATATTTCCATTTTTCCCTAATTTAACAAATATTATATTTGATGCTATTTGATATTATATTTGATACAGTTATTATTGAATTTCATGATATTTTCGAAAATTACCGTAGTTATATATTTACTTTTTTCAGGAATCAAATTAATGAATGAATAAAAAAATGAAAACAAATGAAAAAAAATAAATATTATTTCTATTTATATATGAAACTTGCAAATCTATTTTTTTGTGCATTTAATAAAATATTGTTTTCTTTTGTAAAAGTATTTTTTAGAGTAATAAACATTTCAAATTAAATTAGTTTTCCTATTTATTATTTTAACTATAATAAATATATTTATTTATTTCTCTTACATTCAATAATAACTTTTTTAAAACTTTCTTACTTTTTATATTTGGGTGAAATAGTTATTCATTATTTATTTTGTTGTTAACCATTGGCTTCAACACAGACTGAACTGCATTTTGATTTATTTTATTATTTTACATTATCTTTTTCATCTTAATTTTCTCTATACAAAAAATGTCAATAAAATTTCTGATAGTTCAATTTGGTTCTATTGGTTTTTGGGTACTAAATATTTAAATTTAATGTAATTTTGTGTTTTTGTTTTAGTTTTTTTTATATTGTACTATAGGAATTGTAGGCACATTTGGTTTGTAGGTTTAAATCGAAACAAGTTTGAAATTTAATTATCATAAACAGGTTTGAAATTTCAGTAAGATATATCTACATCAGGCGCAGATTCAAGGGTCGGAATATCTACTATTTTTAAGTTGCTCTCCTGAATATGTTAGGTGAGGCCCTCAACTACCAGGAAACGATAGTCCTGGCAACTTGCTGGTCCACCATTGAGTAACTCGGGAATTGAAGCAAAACTTGACATGCCCAGGGACATATTGTGAAATAAGATAGCCTTTTTTATGTGCGTATTACTAACCTGGTATAACTGAAACTATTACCGGACCCAAATGACTAACTGTAGAACTGCTTATTTTTATCTAACACAAGTTTTCAAGTCTTTTGTTCTGCTGTAGCATAGTGATAAGAGAAAGCAGAAACATTTGCATTAATTTATAACATTCTACTAAATTTTCTATGCTTCAATTCACTTTTATTTTTTATTTATCTTTAAAATTTGTTCCAAATCTATATTTGAGCTTTAGTTGCATGGAAACAAACTAAAGTACATTCATTTTATTTGTGTGCACAAACATTATAAAAATAGTTCTATATTCACAGAGAAAATAATTCATCATATGGATGCAATTCTCTAAATAAAAATAAATTTCCTTTTTTGTTTCTTTTTATTAGCTTTGTAACTAAAATACATATCTCATTTTTGCAGCAATGTGAACTCAAAAGGGCAATTTATAATTTATTGCTAAAACGTTTATAAGTTACGATATTCATATGTACATTTTTTTATAAAGAAATCAAATATGTTCAGCACTCAAATAAATGCTGTTTAAAAATCTTATTTAGCATTTTTTTTTTGGAAAATATATTTAATATGGCAGTAAAATTAAATTTATTAAAACTGAGTTTACATATTTACAAAGGAGAAGTGATTTTTCAAAAGGACGTATTTCCATGTTAAGCACAATTTCAGCAATGAGAAAAAACGTTTACATTAACTTATTTTTTGATGTCTCCATTGTTATAGGTTGTCGATATAATTTTCTGACCCGCTTAAAGCTCTTATTTTAACTTATTTGTATTTATTGCAAAAAGTAAAAAAACATTTGCATATATGTGCCCTCTTGGTGTATATGTGCCCATTTGGAAATGTGGGCAAACTGTAACAATTGGAAACTGTGCTTTTTAATCCCAAAAATATACCTTGATATAAAATTTTTTAGCACTTAAATTTAAAATCAGCTGACCTTTGACAAATCAATTTAAGCATAATTTTCAAAAATGCCAGGAGAACAAAAATACTAAGCAAAAATCCTATTTCGCTGCCCTGTTTTATACACACAGAAAAAACTAAATTTAACTGTCAGTAAAAGAGTTCAATGAGTTGGTAAATATTTGATCTAGAAAGGGACCTGCAAACCTATTAAGATAAAACATTTTACAAAAAAAAAAATAAAATTCTGAAAATTATTTGTTGTATTCCATATTGGAAAACACCGAATTCAAGTAAAAGCATTTACTGAATCAGGTAAAATGATTGGCTAAAAATTTCATAACAAGAAATTATAGAGACCGAATTAATTTTTCGGGACTTTAATCTTAAAGGCACTTTGGCAGTACCGGCAGCGACTAATACTAACATATCCTAATGCACTTCACAGCACCCTCCTTCGTCGGTATTGTAGCAGAACCGTCGGCGATGTAAAATAACTAATAAAATGGCTACACAGCTCAAACAACTCGATGCCTCTACTTGACACCAGAGGGCTTGCAACACTGCCCTACATGAAAAACTCGCAATAGCAGGCCTGTAAATGAATTAAGCTTTCTATATCTCTCCCACTTCACCACCTATTCTCTCTACACTATCCCTTTCCCAAAGAAGGTAACACAATAATTAATTAGCTGGTAGGCATTAATTGCCTATTAATTGCATTAAGGCATTAATTGCCTTTATTAAAAAATAGTTTTTTTTGTCCAGTTCAATAGAACATATCTTTATTAAATTCTATATGCAAGCAATTAAAAGAAAATGGCTGATGGATCTATTAAATTTCTTAGTTCAATTACCGAGATACGGTTAATTTTGAGAAGTCGGTAGGATTGTAGTCTTTAAGAAATGGGAATGTACTGTTTATACTTATGATGATATAAAATATTTATTAAACTTTTTTATTTTTGGCAAATTTTAATTTTAGAGGAATAGGACTTTTGAAGATCAACTATAACACTTTTTTAATTTTAATTAAATTACTGAAAAATTATGATTCAAAGAGAGCTGGTTTTCTCCCTATTAGTATAAAACGATGTGCTAAATTTTGACCAATTGGCAGACGTCCGATCAACTTGAAACTTTGCGCACATCTTACTGGGCAGTGGGTTAGTTATGGGTTATGTTTATGTTATGGGTTATGTTTATGTTATGGGTTAGTTTTAGAGAAAAATGCGAAGTATGTAAAAATATTGGCAGTTTAAGACCGGGAGCAGGGGTACACCCCATACAAAGTATCTGATAATATCGTGATATCTGCAAAGCTATAAAATTATGAATCTTCAAATTTGGCATCAGTAAATTTGAATAAAAGATACGAAGTTAGGTAAAAAACTGACAGGGTAGGCGCAAGGAAAGTGGTACTCCCCATACAAAGTAGTCAATCATTACCTGCTAACTAAAAATATATAACAGTAAGAGTCTTCAAATTTGGTGTGATCCAATTTTAATAAAGGATACGAAGTTATGTATAAAACAGATTGATCTACAGTTTTTTTAAATTACCTATCCTAACTCTATCAAAAACTTATCCTAGGTATAATTAAAATTTAAAAATTAAGTTGATGTAAATTTTTTTCTTGTTTCTTGGAATATTAATCATGCCCAATTTTTTCTGAATCAATTGGATTCATAAGCAAATATGTTCGAAATAATTATGTTAATAAACAATTAGCTACTGGCTTGAGCTTTTCACATGTTTACATGTTCATATATACTTAAGTATAAAATTAAACCAAAAAAGTTTGGCTTGAGTAGAACAAAAATCAGAAAAATGGGAATGAAGAAAAATAAACCAATGGCAACAATGGCAAAATGTAGTTAATATCAGCCTTAAAGTGAAATTAATTCTCGTATTCAATTTTCAGGAAAAAGTTGTATATATAAGAATTGAAATCACATTCAACAGAGCCACCTGACAAGTGGTGATAAGCAAAATACACGTCAGCACTGACGATGGAAGTGTAGCGGCTTCCGAAAATGGCGCGCTACTCTGTTCTGCTGTGTACGTTGAAAAATTAAGTTGATGTTAATTTTTCCCTTGTTCCTTCGAATATTAATCATGCGCAATTCTTTCTGAATTAAAACGATACGAACCTTAACCTAATAATCAATTTGGATTCATAATTAAAATTATTTGTTTATCCATATATGGCCGTTTTTAATAAAAATTAAAAAAAAATAAAATTTTTTTGTAAAATGAATACAAAATTTTTTTGGAATGTTCAATATTTACATGCTTTATAATTTCTTTCTTAAATAAAAAAAAATTTGATCGAAAGATTAAATTGAAAACGAACTTAAGACAAACTAATTAAATAACTTTGGATAAAAACCATACAGTTCGACTAAAATTCATAACCCAATTGTTAAAACTTTAAAGGCACTTAGCTAAAACATGAATGAATACTGTTTCAAAATCCTGGGCAAAATAAACATTCAAAAAATCGCAGCATTGAAAATATCGATGATATTTCACGCTGGTAGGACAGAAATCAAAAAGCTTAAAATAGTTAAACATGATAAAGAAAAGACAGCTAGTGAAGTTCTGAACCTTTACAAGAAGTTCATTAATAGGTACGACTCGCTGCGAGGTGGCGATAAAATCTGTTGATTGGGGTTACTAAAGCCACTGTGTGGCTTGAGTATATTCATAATGAATTGGTAAACATAATTAACATCAAAATAGTCCATGATTGTCAAAACGGCTTTAACAAAATCCAGTGTTGTCTATACTTTCGCCTTAAAAAAAATATATTATATATAATACGAAAATATTTTTTTTTGTCAAAATAATTATTTTTAACACATTTAATTTCTTCCCTCCAAGATACAATAAAAACAGGCCCCTACAACAATTACTTCAATACAATAACACCCGGCATTCTGTTAGTGCAAAATGATTCCTAAGTGTCAAAAACAGAGAAACAAGTCGATCGTTTTAAACTCAACCGCCCCCGCCGTTTTTGAAAATTCGAGCCGCCGCCAAATACATATATACATCGGCTTGTTACGATTCTTAAACGTAGTTAGGTTGTGAAAAACGCCCTGTCTATTTTAATTTACTCAACGCGATATAAAATGTTTCCTTACAGCAGAGAATTTTATGTCTCATGTACAATTGTTCATATGAAAATTTATTCGTAAAAAGCGGCTTGCAGCAAAATTTTTTGTTTCGCCGCCGCTGAAATAAGCTTGTTTTTCTGATGAAAAGAATTTGACATTTAGGAAATATAAAATTACAACTATAGCTGCGCTGACAGTTATACCTTGTATTATTCTATCATTTTTCCCTCATAATGCCCAACGAACTATTAAGTTATACATATAAAAAATTTAAATTATTTGAGATTTAAAAAAAAAAAATAAATTGCTTTAATATCTTCATGGTCTTGTTAATTTTATTCATTTTTTTATTTCCTCATTTAATTTGTTCCTTTTACCC
Organism: Panzeria rudis; assembly: GCA_956483635.1. Lineage (NCBI taxonomy): Eukaryota > Metazoa > Arthropoda > Insecta > Diptera > Tachinidae > Panzeria > Panzeria rudis. The sequence goes on from OY101451.1 coordinate 65,361,955, forward strand.
TGTAGAATAAATAATGATAATTTTATTTTACTTTCAATTCAAATAATTGTTCGAGACATTTCTTTGGATTTTATTTGCAAAACGTTTTTATCATTTTGTTTTATTTCTATATTATATTTTATTTGATTGAGTATTTAAGTAGTATTATCCTTGAGCGTCGATCTTTTTAACCATATTGGTCATAAAAATAAAAGCTTAATATATTTTCTGTCTTCAAACAATTGTTACTCAGTGATATGTTTGAGCTTATGTCTTATCCATCTGACATTTATTTTTGATGTTTGTTGTATATTTTTATTGTCACAGTCATTCTTCGTCATCACCACAATAACAGGAACCATAAACAACATGGCAATAGTTGAACGTGACAAAAATTTATAATCAAATTAAAAACACAGTTGATTATTCTTCGTTTCGTTTAAATAAAGCAAAAGTAAAATATAAGAAAATATTATATGGCAAGTCCGGCCCCATAATATGCTACATCGTTTCCAGAAATTTTGCTTAAATGGGTACTGTATACTTAAACGGAGGAAATATTTGATAAAAAACAAATGGCTGCAATAATTATTTGAATTGAAAGTAAAATAAAATTATTATTATATATTAATTTTGGGAAAATTTTTGCTCAGTCATAAGTGTCATGGGATATGTTATACAAATAATAGAGTGGTCCTGCTTTCCCAAATTTAAATACTTCCGCAGTTTGCAAACGATTTTGAAAGCCGCAAAATTAGAGTTTGAGTTAATGATCTGGAGCGAGAATGATAAACTTTACGTTGATGGTCCCGAGCTGTTTAAATCTTTGAACGGACACAGTGTCATATAAGATATGATAATCAAGTACCGAAGAGCTCTTAGGTAGCTAACAAATAACA